>VZRI01007190.1:0-12009 GCA_013397515.1 Upupa epops
CAAGGGCTTCTGCTGTGCCAGGAAGCTGTTGGGACCATCCCAGTAGGGGGACAGTGTGAAGATTCAGCCCATGGCCCTCCTGCACTGTACCGCATGCAGGCTGGAGTATCAGGGAGCTTTCTGCGCCTTGGAGCACTGCAAGCCCGTGCCCTAGAGACTAGCAGCTCCATCCCCACCCGACAAGAGAGGCTGTGGTGGGGCTCCAGGGGCAGAGGAGAGCAGATAACCCCGCTATAAAGCAAGGCAAGCAGGGAGGTTCCAGCCCCCCGGGCCTCAAGCAGGCCTGGGTTTTTCCAGAGATGCCTTTTACGTTACCCTGATGTAGGAGCCCTGCACCACTATCTTGGCCTTCTCCATCTCTTTGGCGATGCGGGCCTCGTGCTCCATCCGCGACTCCGTGCTGCTGCCTGGGGGACACAGTCTCCTTGGTGCCTGGCATCTGCTCACGTCCCTGCCTGCTCTGCCCCATCACCTGTCTCAGGGACGTACTCGGTGGTTTCCTTGAGCTCATCCACACGAGCTTCCTGGGCAGCCTGGGAATGGTGCCCGAGCCCTCTCTCAGCAAGGATATCGCTTTGCTTCGTGGCCATGTCCTCCCGCAGCGTATTTCAGAAGGGAGAATTGGCAGCCAAATCTGGCATGGACTGTGGGAGCCAGCTGAGCTTCTGGGATGGCTGGAGCGAGGCAACAATGACCTCCCCCAGCACGTAAACAAACTGGGCAGGAAACAGGGCAAGGAAGGCTGAAGCATGCTGCCTTCCCCGTGGCTGGTCAGGCTTGGCAGCCTGGTCCGGGAGAGAGATCTAGGAGGAGCTGCAGAGGCATCTTGGTGTGGTGCGCAAGCCCAGCTTTGCCCTTTTCGCCCCTGCAACTGCAACTGCAGCAAGTCTGAGCACATGATGCCTGCCATCTGTGGTCTCTGGAGGATGCAAAAGGGCCCCAAGGTGCCTGAGACCATCTCCACTTGATTGCAGCAGCAGCTCTGTGGGCACTGAAGGCCATAAACCCCATCTCTTCCAGCTCCTCCTCCTACAGCTTGGATGGTTCACACAGGAGGTCCAGGTGTGAAGGCAGGTGGGCCAGCTCCTGGGACAGAGAGCCATAGCATGTCACACCATCAAGACCCAGGGGTGCCTTGTGTTGTGACAGGGGCTGTAGCGGAGTACAAGTACCTCACCCGTGTGGGAGGGTGTCCCACCTGCGCAACCCCTTGGGCACTGAATGCCTTGGCAGAGAGAGCAAAGATGAGCCTGTTAAGCCTAGTTCCTTCCAACAAAAATTACAGGCAACATCAAGCAGAGTGCTAACTGACCTGCATGTGATACTCGGGAGCTTCTGATTTTCATTGGGCTGCACTAAGAGATCTACCGCAAGCAGGTAGGAAGCGTTCTGCTGTTACCTTACCGCTCTGCAGCGACGACAACAGGCTTCACAGCCATCTATTTGTAATCCCTGTTAGCGGCTTACTTTTCTAAAGAAAAGCCACAGCTTCTTTCCTACAAGTTGCATTTAATAGAGTCAAAGCTCAACCATCAAGTAGTTTCAAAAACTGTTTCTAGAAAAGCAGGATTCAAAATACTTTTGCCAAGTATTTTATATTGGTTTATATTCTTGAATGTCATTTCTTGTTCCAGAACCTAATTACTTCCTTTTGAGCATCATTTGCTTTGATCAGTGTAGGCCACAAAAACACTATACAGAACATGAGATCAAGAACATTTTTCAGGTGCCAAATAATGGCTTATAAAATCCAGCTCTGAAAGGGAACTGGGAACCTTGAGAGCCACATCTTGACAAGATCCCGAATGCCAGTCTAAATTCTGAAGAAGTGACAGGTGTCTACAGAACTCCCCAAAATCAATCCTGGTGGAGACCGTGACAGATTTTTACTGTGGCACACAGAAAATTACCAGTTTTTCAGCAGTAGGGCAGTTGGCAAGGCCCAAGTACGTTCTGTCATCACCAAGAGGCCTCTGATGACACAAAAACTCACAAAAGCACATGTGTCAGCTCTGCATGGCCAAGTCACAGGCTCAACCAGATCCACAGAGGCACTTTAGGAACAGTTCAAATTAGGAGCACAGAAGAGGAAAGAGAGAGAGAGAGGAAAGGGAAAGAGAGAGAGAGAGAGAGAGAGGAAAGGGAAAGAGAGAGCGAGAGAGAGGAAAGGGAAAGAGGAAAGCTGATCGTGGAAAGGTAGTGCCTTTAGTTGCAGACCAAAGAAGTCTTTTGGGGCAGCTGTAAGCCAGGTGCCATGGCACAGGTTCATCTTCCTTGTTTTTCACTTTTTCATCGCCTTCTTTTTTGTTGATTATCTTTCTTCCTCTTCTAATCAATAATTTTGCTTTGTCAGAACCCGTTCTCGGCTTGTCTCTAAGCCTTGATTTCCTGAACGCTTGCGGTTACGCTTGAGTTTGGATAAGTCCTTGTCAAAGACTTCACCCGACCTTAATGCTGACACTAGGTCATCAAACTCTCCACTCTCTTCAGAGATACTTCCAGGTTTTGCTTTCTTTTGTTTTCTCTCTTTTTCTCTCTGTTCCTTTATCTGTGAAGAAAGACACAGAGCTTTAGGATTACCTAACAGATGCCAAATAATTAGGTACACTGCTAAGAAGCGGCTAACATGCATCAGTTTGGGGAAAAAACGAGATCAGGAGCCTGACCACTAGACCATCACCTGTGCTAAGGACAACAGCTGACCATGCTGAGCTTCCTTTCTTCTGCAAGGCACAGAAGAAAGTAGGATTGATGAGGAATGAGTAACATCGTATGTTTGTCTCACAAAGTACCGTGACCCTGGAGCAAAGAGTACATATAGGATCCATCTATGCTTCTGCTATTTTACATTCATTTCACAGTAGCACAGTGCTAGTAAAGCAGCTGTGCTAAATGACTACCTAATAAGTGATGCTGGCATATATAATTATGGGACCAGACTTGCAGTGGACCTTAGTGTGGTAGCATCCATTATGCTGACATTACCTAACCTCCTAATCTAGCTAGTTTAAAGTTTATTTAGATAAGTGTATACAAACCCCAGTCACTAGTCTAGTCATAAACAGCTTTGTACTTGCGGCATAGCTATCTACATTGGCAGACGGAAGGGCTGCAGTCTTGAAGAATGAGGAAAAGACAAAAAGAAAAACCCCAGAAAGCCACAAGCCGTACGTACCAGAGAATAAAAGCTATGTGAGAAATTAAAACATAACAGCAACTCTATCCAGCAAACAGATCAAATTTGGATGGTGGCAGTGTGCTGCAGTGAGGAGAAGAGGAAGGTACATTCATAGAAGCATTGAATCGTTCAGGTTGGAAAACACCCTTGAGATCAAATCCAACCGATAATCTTACTTTGCCAAAGTCACCGCCACTGGGCCAGATCTCTAAGCACCGCATCTAAATGATCTTTAAACATCTTCAGAGACAGTGACTCAACCCCCTCAATAGTCTTTCAATAAAAAAATTTTTCCCAATGTCCCAGGCTACCCTATATATAGCTTGAGGCTGATCCTTCTTGTTCTATCACTAATAACCTGTGAGAAGAGGTCAGTACTCACTTCTCTACTATGTCCCTTCAGGTAGTTGCATTAACTCTGGAAAGATAAACTATTAATAAACACAAAGAGCAATGTAATGTCAATGTGATGCTCTTGGTTTCTTTAGGGTAGCTTCACGGAACTCATTATCCTTCTCCACTGCTCAGCTCTAAGATTAGTGGAAATGGCAAGGGATGGATGTGGCTGTCAGGAAGCACGTCACTTTCTGTGTGTCAGCTCCATACTGCAGGAAACTCCATAAGCATATTGCAACCTCTCTCATGGCATATTAGACCTGAGAAACCATCAGAGTCCTTTAACAGCAGTTTCCTTCATTTACCAGGCTGTTTGAGAGGAAATATGAAGGTAAGACCTGACATGACATCTCCGTGTCCAGCAATAAGGCTGCTGGAATCCACTGAACGTGAGCCAGCAGTGTGCACTGGTGTCTCAGAAGGCCAGTGGCATCCTGGCCTGTATCAGAAATAGCATCACAAGCAGGACCAAGGAGGTGATGCTGACACTACACTCAGCCTTGGTGAGGTTGCGCCTTGAGTACTACACACAGTTTGGGGCACTGCAGTATAGGAAGGACATTGAGGTGCTGGACAGGGTGAAGAGAAGGGCAACTGGGCTGATTAGGGCTCTGGAGAACAGGTCTGATGAGGAGAGGCTGAGGAAGCTAGGTCTGTTCAGCCTGGAGGAGAGGAGGCTGAGAGGAGCCCTCATTACTACCTGAAGAGGCTGAGAGGAGACCTACAACTACCTGAAGGGAGGTTGTAGTGAGGGAGGTGTTGGCATAGTGACTAGCCATAGGACAAAAGGAAATGGGGTCAAGTTGCACCAGGGGAGGTTCTGATTGGATATTAAGAAAAACTTCTTCCCAGAAAGTGACGAGGCCTTGGAACAGGCTGCCCAGAGATGAGGTGTGAACATCCCTGGAGGGGTTCAGAAAATGGGCAGACATGGTATTTCAGGAGATGGTTCAGTGGTTTGGGGTTATAGGGTGGATTGTTGGACTTGATGCTCTTGAAGGTCTTTTCCAACCTTGATCATTCTATGATTCTATTACTTAACATTTATGACTCTGTGATTCTATGTCTGAGGGATATCTGGCTTCCAGAGCTTTTGCACAGAGACTGTAGTCCAAAAGCAGGATAGTCCAGCATTGGGCAGGGGCAGCACCTTCCTGCTGAGTGCCAAGGCAGAACAGCTAGGGCTAGATTTAGTATGTGAATCTGTAAGAGTGTAATTTAGTAGCCCAAAAATATGCCCTTGAGTGCTGACAGGACAGCCAGCAATGAAAATACCACCATTTGTGAAGAGTATGATGCCAATGAGAGGTGACAGGGAGAAGGCTCATAAAACAATGAAAGGATATGAGCATTGGAACCCTTCTCTCTTGAGACTTTAATTGATGATGGAAGGTAAATCTTCCTGTAACCAGGTCCTCACCATGGCCTCCATGCGTGCCCTGCGCTCCTCTTCTTCCTTTTTCTTACGCATATTCTCCAGATCTTGCTTGGCTCCTGCAAATGACTGTAAGAAAGTGTCGAAGATGCCAAAAAATTCTTCTGGTTGCACCTTGCCCTCACTCTCTCCAAAATGCTTCAGTGCCATGGCATACTGTCAAGGGGGCAGAAAACAAAAGAACAATAACTAGTCAGGCAGTCTGGTGAAGACAACAAGGAAGGCTGATGAGTAACCATATAATTCGATACCCTCTGATGAGAGCAGAATCTATACCTGGCAACAGAAGGTAACCTCTCATTAAGGTGGGTGCCTCTATTCCTGAAGAATCTGCTCTCCTAGATATCCTTTGGGGAACACAGGGCAACCATGCTGGAATGTTCTAGCTTCCTACTAACACAAACAAAATCCCATGTTCTGTGCCTAAGGGCTATTGCAATGATGTTACAGACTGTTTTCTCAGGTGCCTGTTGCATGCCATCCATTACTTTGGAGCCCTCTGAGTCTGGGTGTTGCCTGGGAGAGAGGACACTATGAACAGATGTGACATGAGTGACAAGGGTTCCAAAGCAGGCTTAAAATTTTGAGAGGGAGTACATCATAAGTCATCACAAATGGTCTTTATATTGGAAGGCAAATGTTGAGGCTGCAGGACACACATGTAGGCAGCCAAGTGTTTGGACTCACTGTGCTGTCTGCTATTGCAGGAGGAGCCAATGCATGAATGAATTATACCATGTTGCCATGTAACATGACCTGTGTTCCCCAGAGAAGTTTGTTGTTATGAAGACTACAATACCATACTGTGGCAGCTGAAATAAATGTCTCTTCTCTTTATGGAACAGTTTCAGATCAGTTAATAGAAAGAGCTTGGCCAGTATCAGGCAATGCTAGGCTAGACCCTGCTCCTCTTGCACCTAAATGCTATTGAAGGGTTCTCCCACGAGTTCAACATGTCTCACACAGCCCCAGAATCAAGAATCAGACACTATAACCATTTCTGATGTTAGATGACAACCTGCCCTGAAGCATCCGCAGTTCTAAGTTACTGTAGAGCAGCTATGTAATTTATTTAACAAATGGCTGTTTTTCTCAGCAGACTGTGCTGTCTGTCCATGCCTTTAGTACCACACCTTGGTTTCCTCAGTCTTCAACCTCATCTGTTCCTTATTCGTTATCTTCAGATGCTGACAGAAAATACCAGTCCCCAAAAATACACAACTAAAGTGCAGAGCCTCTAACCAGCACGTGGACTACATTATTTGCCTTTGCTTCACAACATTCTGCTATTAATGACTGTTTTCTTAATTCAGTTTTTTGCTTTCACTGCCTTGCTGTTCTTGGCAAGTTACTATAGCTGCTAAACTTGCTAAATCTAAGTGCAGATTCTGAACTCCTTCCTTCATGCTGACAAACACCCTGCTTGAGAGAAGCTGTCATACAACAGAGTGGGGATAACCTCATATCGATAGAGATTTCTTTGCGCATTTACTTTGTTTCCCCACAGGAAATGCAGGATAAAAATTGCCACAAACAAATTTCAGCACCTTTCTGCTACTTCTGATGTTTAAAAAAAAAGTCTGTTTTTCATCTGTTCAAACATGTACATAACTGGTAAAGGATTTGAAGACAGAATTTCACTTTCTCCTGTTCACACCTTCCAGTTTATGGGAAATGACAGAAATCATCACCCCTTGATCTAATCTGTATCTTCATTTATGAAGTGGTGCTGAAAATGAGACAAGCACAAAAGGAACAATAACCAGCTATTCTAGTGAGTCCTTTTTAAGAGTCATTCTAAGTGCTCAGTCAGTTCTTAACCAAGCCATCTATTCACTGCATGAAAATAATTAGTCTCAAGACTTCCTTTGCAAACATGTAGGCCTGTATCTGACAGCTTAGTCCTTTACATTTTCAAGTATCTTTTTTCTCCCATGGCCACTAATTGTAAATGGCCACGTAAAAGCAAAAGGACCCAATACACTAGTGATTTAGATTGTGAAAAACATCCTCTACAGCACTACAGCATGGTAATGCATCGTTTCCTTAACTAAAAAGAATAAAGAAATTACTTTTTTCTCATACTAAAAAGACAGTAAAACAACCAATCAACCCCAAACCCAGGCTTGAAAAGGTAATATGTATTATTTTAAATGCCATATCTATAATTAGCCACATCTTTATTTAGAAGAATATCCAAATCTAGCTGTAAAACTAGGACATCGTTATTAGTAGTAAATCTGTGAATCAAGAAAAGTCATCCAGGGCTCACTGGGATATTTTTAAAAGTCCTTCCTCTTCCCACTACCTTTTTTTCCAATTTGCTTTGCTATGAAAAATACACAAAAAATCCACAGGGTAAGTAGATGTCTTGGTCCCTTTCTTTAATGGGCTAGTTATAGTATGCTTCCATGTGAAGAAAAAAAAACCCTTGTGATTCAACAGAAAGTCCACTGAGTTTGGAAGTTGTTATAGGTTTTGCAATGTACATGTGAGTTGTTGAAATTTTCCCCTTTTTTCTTTCTAAGAAGAAGAAGATAGGGGGGAAATAATATCAGGCAAACATGAGAAATAGTTCAGCATTAGTAAGGACAGACTTCTAGGAGTCTAAAAGCAACGTTTTGCCTGTGGAAGAAGCAAAACCACAGGCTGAGCAGAAGTTGGAAAGGTATGTGTTCAAACACAGTACAGGGTGTGCAATAAGAATGCAGAGAAATTTTTTCTAAGCATTTTATCATCATTAAAGTAAAACATATCTTTTTGTTGAGTGCTTTATAGTGGCTATGTACAAAAAAGCATGCAAAAAATTCCAGACATAATGATCTGTCTGTAGGGAGATTCTCTGGTTATTCTTAAAGCAAAAGAGTAACATTTTTTCCTGAAACTGCCTCATCAAGAACACTAGTATTGCTGTGCTGGACAAGTACCACGTGCAAGTTTTTAATCCCAGACCAACTTCATAAAGAAAATCAACCTAGAGAAGAATGAAAAAAATTACAGTCATAAAACAGAAGCCCACAAATCATAAAAAAAGGAGCTTTTCTCAATAAATGTAGTGGAGGCAGAGAATAGGAAGTATTTATTTTGTGATTGTAAAGCCAGTATAATCATTACTGTGTTGGAGGTGAAGAAATAGGCACATTATCATCTGCAAAATTTCCTAATTTCTTAAGTGTTAAGGTGCCCAGTTTTGCCTTCTGAGTGCTGTAATAACTACTGCCCACTGGCATTTGCCAGGGCAGCTAGCTATAGTATAGTGGGTTGCCTTACAACAACTAAAAGACTGTCTTGAGCGTGAATGTGTAGGAGCAAATGCAGCTTTGAACGCTGTGTCAACTAAATTCCTTTCTAATCTTGCGATAGATGCAGAAACTGTGAAACAGCAGAAAGAGAACTTCAAAAACCCACAGTTGGCCTCAACGTATGGACAGCTGGCAGCCACTGCAGGTCATCCCCCAGCCACCCTCTACTGAATGAGGCTTGTCTTGCCACACTTGTACTCAACATATTTATCACTACATGTGGATATTTTCCCAGCAATTAAGCTACTTCTCAGAAGTGGTTAATATTAAAGATGGTTTTGAATTATAGAACAACATGACTGCAGAGAGACTGGATGAATGAGAGGTCTTACTGTCCAGATCTTCAGCCTATATTCTGCATATCCCTCAAAATCTTAGGCCTAGTAATCCAAAGGCACAGGTTTCATTAACAATGCTATAGGTTCCTTAATGCTACAACAACTGACACCGGCAGCAGAGCCAATTCAGTCCAAAAGAATGAAAGACACATTTGCTTCGCAAAACTAAGCAACTTCAACAAAAGGGCAAAGGCAAAAAGGGAAGAGTTGCTATAACATGATATTGCTTTAGAACTTGGTCTTACGCTTATGATCTTTTCGTAGAAATTCTTCCTCAGCTGAGAGACAGACTCCAGTCACCAGCAAAGAACAAGCACTTCCTTAGCTGTACAACTCCGGTAATGTTGACAAGTAACAGTGAAAGGGCAATATGACCCCTGAAGCAACTGAAGAGTAACATGAACGTGGCACTGGCTGTGTAAGCATACAGGAATGTAAGGCAAATCATGCACGTTGGGGATTTCTATCTTCGCAATGAAATATAAGCAGAAACAGAGAAACGCAAGAGGAAAAGATTTGGTATTCAGGATGACAAAACTACCTGGGCAGCGTACTTTCAAAGGAAAGAAAGCAAGCATAAAAGATATTAAAGAAAACAGGCCCCAAACAAATGAACAGAGTGGGAGAATGTCAGAAGCAGAAAGTAAAAGATATGAGATCACTATTTTTAATCACAGAGAGGAACTCTTAAATAGAGTTTGTTCAAAAAGACCATTCCTTCAACACCGTAGCGCAGCACAGTATTGTGGTAGAGACATCGCTGTTGCAATTCTATGCTACGCGTGAATAATGTTAAGTAATATTAGAAAGAAGTGGGCAAGAGCACTGAACCTTCTTTCATTCTTAAAATGTATTACAAATAGCTACAAACCAGATGAGGAAAACTAAAACTCTGGCCTAAAAGATTTTCAGTGTCTATTTTTATCTATTTTTCAGTGTTTATTTTTTTACAGATACAACATCTGAACTTCCTGTTGTAATTAGGTTCAGGCTGATTCAAAATGAGACAGTGAAAACCCAAGCAATTAAGAAGCTATTCTTACCTTGTCTCTAGCCTCAATGAGAAGATCTTCTAACTCTGAGAAGCTGAAACTGGCCACAGTGATGAAATCACTCATGACAGGGATGAATCTGTCCCCTGATTCCTGCACACGTCTCTTCTGATAATCCAGTTCCTGAAAGAGAAATAAGAAGTAAAGGCTGGCAAGCATCAAAGACCCCTCGATGACAAGGTAGAGTGCATTCATGTAGGAATGTAACTCAAACCACTTTCTCACTAAGTCAAAGGATTTTCTGTTTCATCAGCATGAGAGGAAAGGTTATGTTTCTTTTTATGGTCAAACAACAACCATTCCCAAGAAAGCCAGCAAAATGTTGAGTTTCTAAAGACTGCGGTAAGAACACGCTGGAATGTAGTCAAGAATCACACATTTCCCTCATCCCCCTTTCCACCTGATCTTCTACAGTGCTGCTGTTTACCTGTCAAAAAATCATGAACTGAGCATTCACACTTGGAGGTGCTGTCAGCCCCAGAGGAAAACATACTGTGTCAGGGAGCTGATGTGGGAAGGAGAGGTTGCCCATGAAACTTACGTATGGGAAAGAGAATAAAAATTGACAAAGTCAAATGGCCAAATAAGGATCACAGAGAGAAAAGAGGTAAGTACTCATACCTCAATGGAAGAAACTGTCTGTTATAGCCAAAACTGGGCCTCTCTTCATGTCATGAACTCCACCTCAGCCTGCCCTTTACAGGGGCTTTTAATTTCTAAACACTGCACTGCATATACATGTCAGCATCTCTTCTTATTACTGCATTCTCCCTTATTCAAACAATCCATAAAGAAGTTTTGGCAAGTTTGGTTTTCAGGCGAGTATTATTAGCTAGCTAAATAAGGAACTGCTGGAGACAGCCAGGCAGCCTGGGGCAGCTGGCAGGACAAAATTCCCTTCCTCTACTCCTATAGCCAACCTAAGTCAGATCATATGATGATTATATGCAAAACCACAACAGAAAGGCAAACAAAGTCATCACTGTATGACTCCTAGTGGATGAGAAAGACTAAAAGCTTCTATGTTACTTCATTGTATATATGTGTCCTGGTTTGAAAATCACCAGAATATCAAATATTAGTTATGGTGCTGTTATGCCAAAAAACATTTTATTTTGAAGCTGGAGGTAGCTTTCCTAGAAGACCTCCTGCATCAGTGTCTGGACTCTACGGGTCATTGGTGGATAGACTATATAAAAGGGAAGGTACTTCCGACTTCATCGTCTTTCTTCATTTTTCTTCGTTGTCTTCTTCACCTTTCTTCTGCTTCTCCTCTGATACATCCCAAGAGACAGTGAGCTGACAGTGAGCTTCTCTAGGAGAGAGCTCCCCCCACCCCCCCCAAGGACTGGGGACAGGGGCAAGCAATGGCTCTCAACCCCTGCCACCGAAGGGTGGAACGCAAAAGAGCGTAAGACTGGCTACAGCTCTTCTGCAGGGGTAGCCGTGGCCTTCTGGACTGTTGCCATCACCAGCTTGCCCTAGCTGTTCTCCATATCTGCAAACCTCCTTCTGTGGGGTTTAACCTGCAGCCGTCCCCTCTTTCACTGAGGGCTCAAACGCAAAAAGCCAGCATCAGCTTGTTCCAGCCCTTGGCAGTGGGCCACATAGAGGGCAACTCCTCCACAGCTGCTTCTACCATTTGTTTGCCTTGAAGATGCCACAGAGAGGTGAGCTCTGAACACTCTACCTCCCTTGGTGCCTGACCACAAGGGAGAATAAAGAAAGGCTCTGCATAAGGCCTGTAGAAAGCCCTTGGATGAGACCCTGAAAAGCCTATTTGCCGTAGCAGGAATGGCCCCACATCACCAGTGCCATGTTGGCTTTATCTCCACCGGGCTGGCAAAGATCCTGTATACTCTGCCACTGAGAGAAGCATCTACTAAGAAAGAGATCACAAGGACTGATCTCCTAAGCCTTTGGCAAACAGAGAGAAGGTCTGTAATTCTGTTGTATCCTCTACATTTGATGCTGCTATAGCCTCGAAGAAGAGCCCCGTGCCAACGGGAGCTAGAAGTGTGGAGACATCACAGAGTGCTGATGTCTGCAAGAGGATCGGGAAAAGGAACTTTTCTGCAAGCATCAAATGTACATTGTGTACTGTATTCTTGCCATATACCCCCTCACCCCTTTCTCTTCTGGAAAGTGTCGTGCAAGTGTGTGCGTGTGTGGAGGCTTTGATGGTTATGAATGTTGATGTAGAATCATCGAATCATAGAATCATCAGGGATTGGAAAGGACCTCGAAAGACCATCCAGTCCAATCCCCCTGCCACAGCAGGACACCCCAACCAGGTCCAGGTGGGTTT
>VZRI01007192.1:0-15366 GCA_013397515.1 Upupa epops
CCTTTCTCCTACACTACTCTCCGTAAATACACAGCATAGAAAGTTCAACATTTCCAAGTATGAAGACACCCACTAATTATTTCAAAAGGATGTCAACAACAGAAGCTTCCACAGATATCACAGTGAGGAAACAATGAATCGGGAACGTTCTACAGCCTGCCTGTTTAGAGACCACATTTTCAAGAAAGTGAAAGAGTGAAGGCTTTTTCTTCTCAGACTGCCTTTACAGTTCTGCAGCACAAAACATGTTTTTAAACTTTTCTTCTCAACTACAGACATCAAAGAATGCTTTTTTTTTAATGAAACCTGTGATTCATCTGCTTCTCTATTTCAGAAGCCAGTTTTAGAAAAACAACCAGATTTAGAGAGTATGGCAAAATTTACAATTAACGTCATCAGATACAGTGACCTCTGCAATATCCATGACTGAAAGAAGATAGTTTTATGAATAAAAGTGAAACCACTTATCTTCATGCCCTGCTTTGAAATTTTCAGCAGACTATCGCCAACAGGAATAAAAAGAATAGTTCTAATTTGAAGAATAAACATAGAGGGGGAAGGGCAAGAAAGCTGTTTTCTTTGTATAATCTTTTCAAAGTTCTTATAACTCAGATGTTTCGACTATAAGTAAGACACAAAGAGCTAGTTCAAATTTAAAGTGAAAAGTCTTCAAACTTTCATAATTACTAAACCTCTTTTCAAACTCCTGCCTCATTAAGCTGTTATGAAATGATTTGGGAATTCATTGTCACTTTTCCAGTAAAAAACAAATAGTATGGGTTACGTCATACTAAAAGCTATTCTGTATACATTACACAGATGTCACTATTTTGTGATGAAGTCATAGAATCATACAATCATTAGGGATCAGAAGGGACCTCGAAAGTTCATCTAGTCCAATCCCCCTGCCACAGCAGGACCACCTACACCTACACTGCTGTTCAACAGGTCAGTTCCCAACCTATACTGGTCCCTGGGGTTGATCTTGCCCAGATGCAAGACTCTAGACTTACCCTTGTTGTACCCCCATTAAGTTTCTCTCTGCCCAGATCTCTAGCCAGTCCAGGTCTAACTAAATGGCAGCACACTCTGCTGGGGTGTCAGCGACGTCGCCTAGCTTTGAGTCATCAGCAAACTTGCTGACAGTGCACCCTAATCCATCATCGAAGTCATTAATGAATAGATTGAAGAGGACTGTTCTCCAGTACTGATCCTTGGGGGACCCCACTAGATACAGGTCTCCAGCTACACTCTGTCCCATTAACCACTACTCTTTATGGCTTCTATCCTGTAGCCAGTTCACAATCTTCCTCAATACTCATTCATCCAGTCCACACTGCCTCAGTTTGGCTGTCAGAATGCTATGTGAAACTGTGTCAGATGCCTTACTGAATTCAAGATAGACCACATCCACCACTCTGCCATTATCTAACCACCTGGTTATTTCCTCATAAAAGGCTATCAGGTTGGTCAAGCATGACCTCCCCTTGGTGAAGCCATACTGACTGTCCCTAAGAGATCCTCTTCAGAGTGTCATATTACCTGCCAATTTCTGATGCATACAAAAAGTTGAAACAGTGTCCTGTTTCAAGTATTGCTTCAGAAATTCCCCAATACTTGGTGATGTTGCAGAGATGGTAGGAATGATCTGTCTCAACCTCCAAGTCTTTATATTTTGCTGTTGTTTATGACAATGCATGATAAAGTTTCTTAAGAGGTAACACATACTTACCTTGTAATAATTTATTCTGAATTTATCAAAACCAAGAAGTAGGCAAGTAAGACAATTGTTTCCCAAAGTTAAAATTGCAGAAGTATCTGGAACATCAGAGCACTGCTAGTCTCCTATAATAAATTTTCTATTACTTCTTAGCAATTTATTATCACTGATAGCAAAGATAATGACTCAAGAGAGGAAGCATAAGTTCATGTATTCTTGTGAAGAAGAGAAGGGATCAGTCTCCTACACATTCATAAAAAGTGCCAACTGCAGTTATGTTTTCCCAGTTCTGTATTTCCAGACACGCATACCCTCCTAGCTCACCTTGCATCCAGTTCCTGTGTACGTATATGAAGCAGCTAAGAAAAAGTTTGGATGTTGTTTTCATACAAAGATGACTGACACTACAACAAGTCACTTCTTGTGAGGCAATTTAAATTGCTTGGTTCACTAAGAGTTGGAATATCTGACAGAGCCTAGGCACACAGTACTCCAGTTCAGGTAAAAGAAGCTAGAATTAATTTTCCAGAACAAAAATAAGTGCAATGGTGAGGCATGTGGGCAGGTAACTGTACCCTGAAGAGACATTAATGAGGAGAGGAAGAGAAACTCATGAATGTCATGACTGTGGACACAAAAATAAAGAAATTCATTAAAAAATACATAGTGCCATGAGGAATGGCTAGGCTTCACAAACAGTTCAAGGGAGGGTTATAGAAGAAACAGACACATGATACAGATAGCTTCAAGGGGAGCTCTGGAAATCTTTGAGGGAGCAGAGTCTTGTCAAGCATACAGAACTCTCGTAATCCTCTCAAGACTATCATAAGTCTGAGATTATTTTAAATAATACCAGAAATAACAAAATGGGAATGGGTGTAGCAACATGGGTTCTCAAGTTAAAAAACAACCCAGGTGGGGCAAGTTGTTTATTGGAGAGGAGGCAAGGGTGAAAAATGGAGGTATCAAGGTAGATCAGCAGTTGTGTGAACAGCAAATAAAGAAGGGTTTATGAAAGCAGGTGCAAGTCTAGAGCCTGAACACAGAAATTAATCTTTTTATTAAATTCTGTTCCAAATACTGTTATCTACTCTATATGAGCATGTTTGTAAGACGACAGCAAGTTCTAAGCTTGACTCTTCAGCAAGGAAATAAAGGCTGGGGAGAATTTAGGTCTGTGATTGGATATGGATGTCAAAGCAGAGCTACCAGACTGGCCTCTGTGTGCCAATTGAAGCCTGTTTAGCCAGTGAACAAGGACTGGATTATGTACCCTGCTCATGTGAGCAGTCCTTGCTGGTATCTTGTGCCTGAACAGCTAGAGGTGATCTTCCATGTATACTGATCTTGTGACTGACCATGCTCACAGTGTGCGCCCAGGTGGACCGACATTGATATATCAGGAATAACAGGACAGAAGAAGCAGCAGCCTGAAATTTAGCAGTGACCCCTCTGGCTCTAGTAGAGCCAGAAGGAGAAGTCCTGATGTCCTCTGGTCTTAGTAGCATGGAGTAAAGGAGTGTGAGGGGAGACCTTATCACCCTCTACAACTACCTGAAAGGAGGCTGGAGTGAGGAGGGAGACAGTCTTTTTGCCCTGCTGGCAAACTAATAGGTCTAGAGAAAATGATTGCAACCTGTGGCAGGGAAGGTTTAAGGCTGGAAGTTACTGAAAGGGTTATCAAACATTGGAATAGGCTGCCTGGGGTAGTGGTGATCACCATCCCTGGAAGTATTTGAATGATTTATGGACCTGGTCCTCAAGGAGATGTCTTAGTGGTGTCATGGCAGCACTGGGACAAATGTTGGACTCCATTATTTTAAAGGTCTCTTACAGCCAGAAATATTCTGTGATTCTGTGAAATACCGTTCTGAGCCTTAGATGTTATTTATTCTTTATTGTCAGTTTATACTTACATTGTAATCTACAGCATTTAGCTTCATTTTTTGCTTTCAGTAGATGCATAACTTGCCCTCTTTAATATTTATTATTTAACAGAATGAAAACTCCTAAGAGAGCAGTTATTGAGGCTCTTCATAAACCAAATACTTGATTTTTTACTTTGAACTGATTATCCAACTTTTAAAGTGATTGCTATAAATTTGTCCTTTTTTTTAGATTATTGATCTGTATTTTTCTTTCATTCATTAATAATTCATCCTCATATACCATGGTGATTTATTTGCTGATCACTCACACCCTATCAGCTTTAGCCTGCAGGTAAAGAAAAGAATGCACAGAGCCTTGCAAATGGGTTCAACTCATGGTAAGAAAGAGCTGCTCGGGAGTGTGGTAAATCGAAAGTTACTGACCTGGCCAACACAGATATTTATTTAAAACAGAAATCTCTTGTATCCCATCATAGCTCCAGCTGGTGACACATGCAGCGAAGGGAACTCAATCACATTTTGTGACCATTAAACCAATGGCTCACATTAGTATGCATTGCCATTTTGGCAGCAATAAAATAAAATAGATCTATTCTGTTTGAAATAAATTTTCTCAATTGTAGACCATGTCCACAATTTCTATTAAAGATGAAGTTTCACCTATCCAGTAACATATTACCTTTATACAGAAGGATACTAAAATTTTGGTGCTCTTTTGTTTTTTCAAAACTTGAATTTCCAATTCATTCAAAAATGTTTTCACTTACAGTTTTTGATCATGATAGTTATAACTTCAATAACTATATAAAGAATTTTATATCTTCTGATTTCTTGAGCAGTATAGCAACAAAAACACGAATAGGAAAATGAACAAAGAAAGAGAGATTATATAATTTTTAAATAGAGAAGTATATTGTTTTCTAACAACTGCTGCTTTTACAGTTAATGAAATAAAAGAACCGGTCCTACCTTCCTGCATTTCATGTGCATAAGATGTATTTGTTGGAGAATAATATCAGTACTTGGCTGGTAATTGTATTACTGAACTATATTGGTGCATTAACTATTTCTGGCTCTGTGAGCAGTTGCATTTGAAGTGGTGGTATGAAAGATTAAGTGGATGGAGAAAAATTGACTTAAATCTACCTTAATGAATAGAAGTTTTAAATAGGAATTGTAGTAAAAGAATAGAAGAATTAGCAGAGATATCTAATAATAAATTTTCACAATCATAAGGCATACATATTTAGAGTAGTCTATTTAAATATATATAGATATAAATATATGTCGCCGACACCCCCGCAGACTGTGCTGCCATTCAGCGAGACCTAGACAGCCTAGAGAGCTGGGCAGAAAGAAACTTAATGAGGTACAAGAAGGGTAAGTCTCTAGCCTTGAATCTGAGCAAGAGAACCTCAGGGACCAGTATAAGTTGGGGATTGACCTGTTGCAGAGCAGTGTAGGAGAAAGGGACCTGTTGTGTCCAGTTCCAGCTTCTCCATTCAAGAAAGACATAGAGCTGCTAGAGGCTGTCCAGTGTAGAGCAACAAAGATGATGAAGGAAGTAGAGCACCTCCCTNCTCTAGCCTTGAATCTGAGCAAGAGAACCTCAGGGACCAGTATAAGTTGGGGATTGACCTGTTGCAGAGCAGTGTAGGAGAAAGGGACCTGTTGTGTCCAGTTCCAGCTTCTCCATTCAAGAAAGACATAGAGCTGCTAGAGGCTGTCCAGTGTAGAGCAACAAAGATGATGAAGGAAGTAGAGCACCTCCCTTATGAGGAAAGGCTGAGGAAGCTGGGTCTTTTTAGCTTGGAGGACGCTGAGGGGTGACCTCATGAATGTCTATAAATGTGTGAGGGGTGGGTGTCAGGAGGATAGAGCCAGTTTCTTGTCAAGGTCATCTAGTGGTAGGACAAGGGGCAATGGGTACAAGCTGGAACATAGGAGGTTCCCAGTGAGGTTGTGGAGTATCCTTCTCTGGTAGACATTCCAGACCCACCTGTATGTGTTCCTGTGCAACTTGGTCTAGGTGATCCTACTGTGGTGGTGGGATTGGACTAGATGATCTTCCAAGGTCCCTTCCAATCTCTAATGATTCTATGAATCCATAGATTATGTTTGAATATCCAAGTCATATGCAGGTCTCTTACCTGCTGTGCAGTCAGGCAGCAGAAAGCAACTTCACTACACGAACATTTAGTTTTCTATGTAATTCCTTTTCTCTGGATGTTGATTACACCAGGAGCTAAGAGGCTAAAAAAGGACTTTAATAAGATCTATTAAATAGCATTTAGTATTACTTCTTTCAGTGGGAGTGAGATTGACATCCCCCTAAGGGGGATGGTCATTCAGCTGCATTTTCTCCATGGCTGAAAGGCACTCTGCCTGTCTTCCCTCAGTGAGGACAGACCCTTTTCCAACTACCGAATTTCACAGGACTTGCAGCAATTAATTCATTGCCTGACAAATGTAGGATGAACTGGCCCCTAAGTTAAAAAGCCATCACAGGTGGCTTATACAGACACCCTGTATGAGGCAGCCAGTTTATAGTTATGATAAACAATTGCCTTATATGTGCACACACACTGGAATTCTGTTAAACTAGTTTTCTGTTGGTCACAGAAATGGCAAGATTGGGTGCTTCTTACTGGTTACTCCTTTGGGAGTTTTTTGCCAGCTCGTATTTTTAAATATTCACAGCTTACAAAGATCATTCACCTCTGATAGGAGTTTTCTTCCTGGGTGCATGCATCACTGCTTAGAGTCTCGCTCATGTATAATCAGAGTTCCATTACTTCATACTGTAATTAAGGTTAGTGAATCAATAACTAAATTAATTCTAGGGTTAATAAAGTTAGCACTGAAGTCAGAATGATTCAGAGAATTAACAGATACTGGGTAGATAACACTTCAGCCAAAACTGCCTTGAATGATTTCCTCCTAACCTCAGAAAAATGAGGGCATCATGAGCTTTCTTAGAACTAGTTTATCCAAGTTGGCAGTGTTAGAAATAATGATCTCAAATCTGGCTTTGAGGTTTGGCTAAGCAACCACAAAAAAAAGTGTTGTTTAGTCCACCTACTGTGTTGCAGCTATTTTCCTTTGTGGTGAGATCACAATAACGTTTTATGTCATTTTATTGGCTGGTAACAGCCCATCAGAATACGCACGTAGATATGCTGATGTAATTACAGAAATATAGAAGTACCCACCTGGTTTACCATAAAGTTTCTGTGCTATATTACTTTATGTTCTCTTTTTTTAAAATTCTTTGAAGTGGACAGTTTTACTAGTTGAGATCAACACAGAATAAGAGTCATTCATCAAAAGCAGTACACTAAAAACATTAACAAAGCAATCTAGTTGATTGTAGTTTTAAAAATATAAAGGCAACAGTAAAATGGAGATAAAAACTGCAAAGGAAAGTAAACCTTCAAAAAGAATAGGATAATGTCATTACATATAAAATCCTCTCCATTTGATGTAAAAAAATGCTAACATTTTTTGCCTTTGAAGTATTCCAAGTACTTCTCCAACTTCTTTTTATAGCATCATAACTGACATAGGCATGACTGAACCACATTAAGGAGTATTTGCATTTTAACCTTGATTTCTCCAATTTGAATAATTTTACTCACGAGGATAAGCAAATTTGTATTGTTAATCAGAAATAATCTCCAAACTCCATCTCAAAAACTACGATTTTGTGTCTCTCCTTCAAACACAAACATTTTTTCTATGGTCTTAATTCTGCATTTAATGCAAATTACAGTCATCCAATGATAACAGATAATTTTATTTATCTTGGATATGTGTCCAATGTAACCACTAATACTGACATTTTTCTAGGTTTTCAAGAAGACACAAGATTTTGTTTTGACTGAAATATGTTGTATGCATTGCATGGAATTAACAACATACACTCCAGTGACAGGGGAAATACTGAAACTCAGAATCACAGAATAGTTTATGTTAGTTTTAAGTCCAACCACTAACACAGTGCTTCAAGTCACATCCCTCAACTTTACATCTATGTGCCTCCATAGGCCCATGTAGCCTATTGTAATGTTTGGTAACCCTTTCTTTGATAACTGTTTCAACAAAATTTTTTTCTAATATCCCATCTAAACCTCCCCTGGTGCAACAATTCCATTATCCCTATCTCTTGTTTGAGAGACTGACTCTGCCTTGCTGCAGACTCATTTTTGGTCACTGTGGAAATTGATAAGGTCTCTTCTCAGCCTCCTTTTCTCCAGGCTAAACAATGCCAGTTCCTCCAGCTGCTCCTCAGAGGAATTGTGCTCCAGACTCTTCACCAGCTTTGCTGCTCACTGGAGTTGATCTAGCACCTCAATGTCTTGGAGTGTTGGGCCCAAAACTGAACATAGTATTTAAGGTGTGGCCTCACCAGTTCTGAGTACAAGGGGACAATTACTTCCCTCTCCTGCTGGCCACACAATTTCTAACACAGGCCTAGATGCTCTTGGCCTTCTTGGATACCTAGATGTACAAAGGTCCAGCTTTTTAGTTAGACTTAACCAATTTGTGATCATCTGTTTTGCCACTGGTAATCCTAACAGTACACCAGACCAAATAAGATAGATTTCAGCCACTTTCTATTTTTAACCACATCTAGAAGCAGATAATAAGCAAGAAATATACAGAAATTTAAATAATCAATTCTCCTCTTTGAAACATTACACATAAATCAATATATTTAACCTGTTTACCCCAAAAAAAGTGGACTGTTCATCATGACATGAGAGAAAGACAAAGCACACAAGCAAGCATGTATAGATAGCACAGTGTTCAAAAAAAGCGTTGTCCACTTGCTTTATGACTTCACACAGCACAATACAATCTGGTAAAGCAAAGCAAAAAATTAATCAAGGTTCTGATGTGCATTTGTGAGGATGTGTTAAACAGGCAGGCACTGCATTGTGCTCCATTGCTCAGATATCAACCCTGCTATGTTGCTCAACCATGTAAGCTCATACTCAGAAAGATGAGATTTATGGGACACTGAAAATATTGGCAGAGCCTGCTGAAGCAGTGTTTACAGCTGTACGGCATTCTGGCCAAGAGTGAAGTGAGAACACATTCACACTGAACTACTTGAGAAAGCAATGAGAGACGTTATAAGGATAAACAAAGTTAGAATTAGCAGAATTCTTTCACTTTGCAATGTACTTTCTTCCAGATGATTTTCTTGCCTTCTGCTCTTCCTTAGGCTTCAACAAATCATTAATCACAGCTAGCCAATAGTTTAATCCTATGGGTATCAGAATGCATATAGTTGCACCATTTATCGGTACAAGATTGCCTGTCTCCTCAGCTTGTGAATTCAACAAATGAAGTAGTTACTGTCTTCTAAAAGTTACTTGTCTGCATCATCAATTGGCACAATGACACACCTGATATTTTAAAGGTAATGAATGAGGAGGGGGTTGATATAACAGATATACATACTCACACTTAGAAGTATACATGCTAAAGAACATGTGTACTTGTAAAGCATCTAGTTAGGAAAGCTGACAGACAACAAATCTTTTTCACACCAGTCTTTCAGGTTCCAGTTATGCAGAAATAGTACTGGTGCACCAAAATCCTGATATCGCTATTACAACAAACGAAAACGTGTTGTGGCAATCAGAGTTCTGTTGTGGTGACAGTGCAAGCATACTTATCCTTCTACCATCACGAAGCACAAGAACAGAGCTGGTTACTATCACCCAAACTCAAGACACCCTGTTCAAATGGTATAATTGTGTACTATAGCCTCAGGAAAACCAAACACTCAGAACTGATAGCTATATTTAACATCAAATATATCAAGATAGAGACCAAGCTTTTTTTGTTTTTTATGAGTCAAGGAACTGGTGCATGAGATACTATATTAAGTCAGAGATTTTGGATGAAAAGACGAAGTTTTTCCACTGAAGCATAGCATGGGAAAATATGGAAAAGTACTTAATGGAAAAAGCAAATGTAATAAACGAGCCATGAACCTTGTCATCCATACCAATACACCAACAAATGGGATAAGCATATAATATATATTAGTTATTATATATACTTATTGTACTTATATATTATTAAATCTAGCTATATTATACCTAGCTATATTGTATTAGTATACTTAGCTATATTATTACACTTATTATATTTTATATCTATATATTAGGTATAAACCTTAATTATGTCAAAACAGGCTTTGATGTATAAGCAGAAGTGATGTAATCTGAGGGCCTTTATTTCATTTCTAAGTCTGACAATTAAATCTAGGCCAGGTTCCTAGTACAAATGCCAGTGTCAAGGAGGGACATTTTCCCCAGTTATGAGATGCATGCAGCTGTACCTAAGCACTCTGTAATTACCACATGTGCTCTTCTTGAGAATTCCTGAAAACAAAACAAAGCAATCTTGCTTTCTGGTTTACATACACCTGAAAATCACATACCAAAGTTAATTCCTAGTGCAAGTTTAAGGGAAATAAACCAGTGTTTCTTTTAAATTAATGTTCATTGGTAATTTTGAGGATAAATCTAAATGCGTTCCTAGGAAGCCATTCATAGGGAAAAGCTGGCATTTCAAGGGTCTGCTTTGCATAACATTTGAAATAAAGAACCACCAACAAACTCAATGTCACTGTTGTATTGTATGAACACTGACTGTATGATTTTGAAGGTCGACCATTACTTATAACACCATTTCTGCCAAGCCTGCAACACATTACACATCTTACTCTGAAATGTTTTCCTAACTAACAGCTCTGAAAAATTCCACCCCTTCTAAAGCAATGTTTTCAAATGGTAAGACGTAGCAGAATTTGTTTTCTTTGTATCTATGACCATGGTAAAAAGTTGATAAAATTTTGTTCTTGAGCTGCCTATTTCACAACAATATTGCAATGTTGTCATGAAGCGTGTGGGCTCATACTGAAAGTGTCAGACAATATGATTTTTCCTTCCAAAATGAAGCAAGTGACATTTAATTTTACCTAGCACACCTCCTGGAGCAAGGTTGTAAATGTTCTGGTATGTGCACGAATTATAATCCAGGAACAAATACACTGGTTTTACTTGGGTCTGTGTTCTCATCCACATTCCTAGCACCTGTAGGAGGGTAGTCAGGCACAGTGGTGGCCATGCAAATTAGTAGAATTTCATTTCTACACTAAGATTAATCTTAATTCCTATTATTATGCAGGAAAAGGAGCATTTAAATTCTGTCTACAAAAAGATTAATTACTTTCCAGTTATTTGTGTTCATTTCAGCAACTATCAGTTTCTCCATGATTACTTCTACCCAATTACTTCATAAACAGGAAATTCAATACATTTGTATCAGTTATTATTGTGATGATGAAATATTACCTATTCTCACTGTTACACTTCTCATAAGGGAACAGTTTTGGCTCTGCATAATTATTGTAGCAGTTTGATAACAGCTACAGAACTCCAGGGAACAGTTAATTTCCTTTATTTTCTGACTATTTGCAGATGACAGCATTCTGTGTATTGAACTATAGCCTGCATAGCTCAACATGTCACGTTGCCCACGTAAGTAACTAAATAAGCTGAAAAACACCTCTTTCATTTTTTCTGTTACATAGAAGTTTCCCACATGAGACATTTATTATTTGGTGTATAGATGCAGAGAACAACTGACTTACTAAAACAAACAAAAAAGAATAAAAAATTAACTGATTTTAAAAAAATATACCAAAAGCAAAAATTAGTGAAAATGCTGTAACTTTCTCATGTCCAAAATGCATGAAGCAATCTAATACAAGACAGTTTCTTGAACACTACCATGCAGATATTTATGAGTTCCAATTCACTCCCATAACCTTTGCCATGTAATCATAACAGGAATATGTTATTCTTGTCATTTACTACTGGAGAAATACAGTATCTTGCCAGCTCAGTAATCAATGATGCTTGTAAATAAGCAGTGCACTAGTGAAGAGAGTGGGAGTGCTGGTCAGAGTGATGTAACATTGATCACCAATTCCATAGTGGTGGGTTTCAAATCAGAAAAGAGTCTTTTCTGTCATCTTAGTCAGCTGTCAGTGATATCTAACCCGATGGGGCCCTCACAATGAGTACCATCACCACAAAGTTGTACATAAAGCAGCTTTTGACAAAGGAACATCCAAGAGAAAATTTATGCATCTTAGAGTTTTGAGGAGGAAACATACATAGCTGCAGAGAGAAGAGGAGATGTCAGTTACATAACAAGCTAAATGATTTAATTGACAGAAGTGGGAGATTATGAACAGCTGGTATAGCACTGACATTATTTCTAGCCATAACATCATCAATAACCATTTTTCCTGGACTTGGAGAAAATATTTGAATTAGAATGTGGCTATTTTTCAACTATTCCCAGGTGTGTTTTGGAGAAAAAAAAGTCTTATGTGCTATTTGTAAATAACACTCCTAAAATCTAACACCAATATTGAAACACTCTGCAACTTCTATGAGCATGCAGCTACTAATCAGGTGCTTTTAATCAGTGAGCAGAAGAGATATGAAAGGTACTTGAAGAATTAGATTGAAAACTAACATCATTTGTTGAATAAAACATAGCAATTTGCAAGAAAATATGATACAACACATCTGCCTGGGGCAAGAATACCATGAAAAGAAAACCAAATGTTTCCAACATTTGTGCTGGGGAAAAAAAATGAAATAAAACCCAGCCCCAAAGCACAGCACTAAAAACCATTCAAAATCCAAAACCCTTAAAAAGATTATAGAGCCTTAAAACCTAGAAAGTTGCCAAAGATGTTGGACTAACTTCTTTTCAATAACGTTATTAATAAACTAGCTGTGTAATTTTGAGTATTACCCTCCCCCCATTTCTCTTAAGCTTGAGCATTACCCTCCATGCTCTACACACTCAGGTGTTTTCTTGCATCTCAGATCACTGTTGCTAATTAGTAACAGCATGCTCATAAAAGCAGCAGATTATTTCAGTATTGGGGTTTCGTGTGAGCAGCAAACAAAAATGTGGGGGAAGAGAACTGGATGAAACGAGCAGGGTTATTTTACATTGCATGACTACACACAGAAATGTCACCATTTATTCTGTATTTTATTACAAGTTTCTCTTGTATTTCTATTATATTTGCCTTTCTGCAATAGCTGAAGGTAGACAGATGGGCTGGAGAAAACTAAGCATTATGAAAGTCTTGACATCATAGTAAGAGAAAAATAAACATTTTTCATAAAAATATTAAAGGCAGAATAGATGTTACTGAATTCAGATAAAAATAATAGCCTTTTTTTTCCTTCCTTTCTCTTGAAGCCTAATTTCAGGTTATCTACACTTGAAAGTTTTAGACAAAGGGTAAAATCATGGCAGGATTTAAAAATTACTTTGCCAAGTATTAGAAAAGTTTCAGGGAATCGAAGTATTTTTCTTCCCAGTTCTAACAAAGAAAAAAAACTTTGAAGTTAAAGATTCACAGTAAATTAGCAAAATCTCTTGTACATGGTTCTTCCTCTTTCAGAAGTAGGCAAGTTTTGTCATATAAACATAGTTACATAAAAATCCATTTGCACTCCAATAGTGATTTTACAGGCAATTTTTCTACCACTTCATGATTGATAATTACTAGTGGAAAGAATTGTCTATGTGCACATAAATGTAATTGTCAAAAAAAGTCCATAGGAATATAGAGATTTATAAAGAGAAATAAAAGGCAAAATAAAACAGTTTCATACGTACTTTCAGGAAATGACAATTTTATCACTGAGTATCACGAACACAGTATCTGACTCAACAACCACTAGTGAACTGCAATCCAAATTAAACAGTAGTTTTACATACAACATTTTATTATTTTAGGAAATTGCTAAAGAATAAGGTAGCCTTTCAAATACAAATACAGTCTTATAAATTCCATGTTATAACTGTCCTTGTTTTGGGCTCAATAAGTTTCAGAGTCAAGTTCTATTTACTAGAATTCTGTAGTTAAAATAAGCAGATAGTCACTTAGCCAGGAGTTTAACAGAACCATATATTCATATTACCAACAACAAGGATGAGACCCTCTCAGCATGCAATCAAGAAGGTTTGGCTTCATGAATGTGAACTGGTATGCCAAAACTTGTATGCTACAAAGGCTGTAAGGTTAATAAACCAATAAACTGATACCAGAAGGGATGTGGAGCAAAATCATTATTACAGGGAAGGTGCATAAGGAGGACATTGAATCATTAAAGTTGTTTAATCACATATACTTCATTAATAAGAGTTAATAAATATCAGATGCAAGACATCAACATTATACTGCCAGACTGTGCAGCATAAGATTTTTCTTTAGTGTGAGGGATCAGTGCCAGATTTATCTAAGTCTACACATATATGAAAAACCAAACCTGATTTCTTCCAATTTCTTCTGTGTGGGTGGAAATTGAAAAGTTATTCTCTTTTACAGTCAAAATAAAACATCTGGAGCAAGCTATATGTCAAGAAAGCAGCTAACAATAAAACTCCCTAAAGCTGTAGTTACCACTTCATCCTGAAACTAACTAGACAGACATGTCATAGATTTCAGCAAATAAACACAAATTAGATTTGTGTGGACAAACAACAATTTGTTAGAAAGTCAGACTAATCTATGCTGCCTCACTAATGACTATAGCAAGGAAGAAAGAAATTCAAGTAATATTTTAAAACAAAACCTGGAGAAAATAAAAATCCTGTTGTTATATCAGGAAGTAAGCAAATGCAAGAGAATTGTTACCTTCATTAAAAGATGTTTTCTCTAAGCATATGATGCAACTTTGTACTTCAACTTCAATTCTATACTTTTCTGTGCGTGGATCCACTCTTTATTCTGGTCATAATCTTAATTTACTTCCAGAATAAAGTGGAAATACAAACCAAAATGGCTAGACCACTTTAACATGCTACATGTTAATGAGGTAATTTGAAAACCACCATTATGAAAAAAAATGTATGCAAGCTATGTGGAAATTGATACATACTAATGCTTCACGTAGGAAAATTTCTAGCAGACCATTATGAGAACTGCTGATTCTTCATCCAACAGCTTTGGATGCTAAGTAGTAAAATTCAGAACTGCTCAGTGAGTATCAGTGCACTTTCCAAAACCTGGGAGGAACACAGAGGAATTGCCCACGTAGCCAGGGATCTGGTTAAGGAAGCTAAAGCCAAGATATAATTACATCTAATCAGGAACATCAAGGGCAACACAAAACACTTGTACAGATAGATCAGTGAAAAAGCCAAAACTAGGGAAAATGTGGGACCCCTTAAGCAAGAAATGGGTAACTGGTTTGCTAGGATATGAAGGCTGAAGTAATTAAGGGGTTTTTTTGTTTCTTTTTTATTGTTGGTTTGGTTTTTTTATAAGATAATACAGGAAAAGTCCTTAAAGATCATCCAGTCCAACCTAAAACCAACCAAGTAAACCTAAACATCTGACATCTAGATCATGCCACTCAGCATTTCATCCAGCCTAACCTTAAACACCTCCAGAGACGGTGACCCAACCACCTCCGTAGGCAGCCCGTTCCAAAATCTGATCACTCTCTCAGTAAAAAATCTTTTCCTAATGTGAAGTCTAAACCTCACCCAATGGAGCTTAAGACTCTGACCCCTTGTCCTGCCTCCAATGTCCAGGGACAAAAGACCACCCCCGCCTGACCATAACCACCTTTTAGGTAGTTATACACAGTGATAAGGTAACCCCTGGGCTTCCTCTTTTCCAGGCTAAAC
>VZRI01007194.1:0-12731 GCA_013397515.1 Upupa epops
AGCTGTAGCTTTTGCTAATTGTTCCTTGAATGATTTATTTGGGGTTTTGAAAGTTTTCTCAAGCGAGGTTAAATTAAAAAGGGCCGTAAGTGACATTGATGGTAATTAATAATAACAAAGATATAATTGGGTAATCTTTAAATGCTTATGCCTTGAGTCAAACTCCTAAATCCCTATTTCAGTTAGAGCAGCCTGAGGGGTTTTATCCTCTCTCAAAGGAGCAGCAGTTCCTATGACCATGGTCAGCAAGGTAGGACACAAACAAGAGGACAGGGAATACCCCAATCCTCCAAAAAGCCCCAAAAACTGAGGGAAGGCAGCCTGCTGCTGCCTCTTTCCCTCTCCCAAAGGAGGAGGAGGATGACCTATGCCAAGGAAAGGGGATTTGGGGAGCTAGTGAACATCTTGGTCCATTTGAAGACCAGCACGTTTAACCCTACAGGGCTGCTAGGAAGGGATTAGAGAATGAAGGGCAAGGCAGTCACGTTGAAAAAAAAAAAAGTAGAAGCAATAAAAGTGTTTTGGTGGTTCAGAGCATAAATCAGCCTTTTACTGCTTCCCCTTGCAAAGAGCACAGCAGCAAACTTCCGACTCAGAGATTTTTACATCTGGTTGTGAAATATCTATGAGACAACAGTGCCAGGGAGAGGGACAGGGGGGGTCTGCTGGCCTGAGACAGGTGCCAGAGCATTCTTCGGAAGGGATGCTGAACAAGGTAAAGCTCAGCAGGCACTTGGGAGCACAAAGCACCTCCAGAAATGTCACACAGGGTAGGTTGGAATCACACTTTGTTCCATTTTCAGCACTTCTCATCTAGTGGGACATGGAGAGCAAACTGCAGGTTCCTTCTGCCCACTGGGCTGCAGGAGGATCTATCCATGGCACGGGTGAATTGTTCGGCTGGAAGCGTGGGAGAACTTGTGCCTTGCACAGCAGTGTTCTGTGTCCTTTAACAAAGCAAGCGTGTGTCAGCTGTAGCGACAGAAACGCTCCTTGTCAGCCCTGCTTGTCAGGCAACACGTGCATGAGGCTGGGAGCCAACCAGGCACCAAAGAGTCATGGACAGCCCTGAACCATACACAAGTTCATTGCAGGACAGAAATCCTCACTCAGGTGATCCCTTTGCTATTAACACAATGTTACTTTTGTGTGATGGCCAGCCAAAACCCCATTCAAGAGCAAACCCTGTGCAAAGAGAAACCATGTGCAAGAAGGAACCCTATGCAAGGAGAAACCCTGTGGAAGACGAAACCCCATAAAGGAGAAGCCCCATTCAAGGAGAAACACCACACAAGAAGAGTGGCATGGGGGCATCCCCACCATCTCCTGCAGAGAAGATGCTCTGCCACCAGGGCTGAGACTCCCATATCCTTGTTTCGAGCAGTGGCACCTACAATGGGAGCAGTGTGGAGCTCAGCTGTGTTTGCAGGACTTTGAGATGATATCATAACCTCAGCCGCAGCACAGCACAGAGCTCCAGGCGGGCTGCGAGCTGTGAGCTCAGCCATTCACCAGGCCTGTCAATCCACCATCAACAGTGGGGCTATTGTAGGGTGGTGCAATGCACTAGTTTGTATTTTTTTCCTAATTTCTTTCAGAAATTATTGTTTGGAGAGTAACAAAAATTCCCCTGGAACACAGTGGTGTGTATCCCAGGAACCCTGGAGAGGTCAAGCAACTAGTGACAGGACAAGAGGGCAAGGCCTGAAGCTGTGTCAGGGGAGGATTAGGTTGACTGTTAGGAAGCCTTTCCTCACGGAAAGGGTGATCAGATGCTGGAATGGACTGCCCAGGGCAGTGGTGGAGTCCCCATTCCTGGAGGTGTTTAAGGACAGACTGACTGTGGCCCTTAGTGCCCTGGACTGGCTGATGTGGTGATGTTAGGTCATGGGTTGGGCTGGATGATCTTAGAGGTCTTTTCAAGCTTCAATGATTCAGTGACTCTGTGATCATAAACCGTCTGTGCTGCACACTTGATGTTTTAGAAGTTATCGGTAGCCAATACGACACAGACTTGGTATTTTCTGGATCTAAGGACTGATATCACTTGGGTTCTGATGGTGTTCATGTCTCACTCGTAGCAAAAGGAGACAAGAAATGAGTCTATGAGGTTCTCTCAGAATTAGGGTGCTTGTGAATCTGCATTTGTGTTCTTCACCTGCCAGAATCACATACCACATCTGAACATAGCACCTTATTGCCTAGAACCCTCGCACTCATTCTTTGCCACGTCTGTCCTACCTTCTTTGTGATCCCCGTGGTAGGTCATACAATCATGGAATCATTTAGGTTGGAGGAGACCTTGAAGATCACCCAGTCCAACATCACACATCTGCAGCCAACTCCTTGCGGCTCAGTAATTTCACACCGTACTTCATGTCTTCTGTCTTTTCAAAACCAAAAGAACTTCTTCCCATCTTGTGCTGAGTAGATAGAAAGACAATACATAAGTGACAAGAGCTGTTTCTTGTGACATGGACTGTACCCCAAACCAGTTTTGATATCCTGTTTCTCAAGCCATACAGAATCATCATCTCATCATACCAGTAACATCTGCATCTGGTCATGGGGGTCTTGATTTCTCAAGATGACTGGAGGTGATGCAAGCTGGGACTTCAGCATTTTGCTACAGACTGACAAGAACAGAACTGGGATTTCTCCTCTTGTGGCCATAGCACCCTCCAACACTTATTTTCAAACCATGCAGAACTGTCTCTAGAAAATGCTGGAGTGGCTTGAAGGGTCTCCATCCATCCCCTGTAGCTCCCAGTCATTATTTATAGAGCAGGTTCTGATGCCTTTTTTCTTTATTGTGCCAAGTTTCCCTATGAAACATGCATTTACAGGGTATGGAATGTGCCTATAAATATTAAGCACAGCTCACCTACCTCTTCATATTTCTATAGGCGATGCAAACCCTATTTAAAGCAAAGCTGAGCATATGAATGGTGCTGCTTTATCACCACTCATCCCCAGGCCAACACAATCTTCTGGATGGTCCAGTTTGCCTGATAATACATTGTTTCTATAGCAATTTCACTGAGGAGAGTTTCCCATTGTGCTTGAGGACAAGGGCACTTCCAGGACCACAATAACTTTATTAGCTCCAAATGACTCACAAATTGAGCCTTGTTATCAAGAGGGGCTTCCAAAAAGCACTGTTATTTCCAGTGTGGCCCTTAATGTGCCCAGGACAAGATGTTCAGTTGCTTCCAAGAGACCAGTCCGTTTATTTCTAAGCAGCGGAGCTCATACCAGGTTTATTTGCAGGAATGATCTTTCCAGGTTGTTGTTCCTGTGCTAAATAGTTCTATTAAATTCTTAATTTTCCATGGAGCCGCAGGAGTCACAGAGCTGCCGATGCAAGCGGAAGCATTCGATAACTCAGCAAACTGCACTGAAAACGACTGAAAACCCGGATCCTTATTAATTTGCCCACAGAAATTGCTCATCCTCATCAATGTGGCAAGATCAGAGGTACTGAGATTGTACCTGAGGCTGCTTGGCAGGCGGCTCACGTGCTGGGGGCTTCCACATGCCGAAGCCCCCCGGGAGCTGCAGCACAAAGCTGAGTGGGATTGCAGTGTGCTGCTGCCAAGGCAAGGGCAAAACTTCCGCTGGCAGGCCAGGAGCAGGCAGCAGGCCAGTGGGTCTTCTTGTCTGCAGGCAGTCATGCAGAGCTCTGCCCAAACTCACCCTTTTTTTCCCCTTTTTTTTTTCCTGGAATCCAGCCAGGTGGATGCTCTCTTCTTGCACTGCAGTTTCTTTTATTTCTTCTTCCAGAGTGTGCACTAGAAACCAAATAAACTTCTAACAAGCACTGGGCTCTATCTAGAACTTCTAAAGTTTGTTTTCATATTTATTTCTAACCTCTGTTACAGCTTCTCTACTCTTTGGAAGAGAAAGAAGCTACAGAAAATATCTCATTTAAATTAATATTTCTCCCTCCAGTTCTGAGAAATTTATCACATGTTTGAAAATAACTTATTTCATCTCAACAGACAAACTAAGAGTTATCCAAGGTCATGAATTTGCACTTTTTAGTCTTTCTCAGGCAAAATGACGCCTCTCTTGGAAGTATCGCCCATGGAAAGATCTGAACATCTCCAAGCTACCACAGTGACCCTTGTAAAAAGGGAAAACCACTTGCCTTTCCACCCCACAAACCCTTCAACTCTCCCATACCACCCTCCTGATTTCCCAATGAGGCTGCTTCCATCATAAAAAGGGTTAGCACTAGGCGAGTTGGGTCTGGATCTCATCCTACTATCCAAGACACAATCACTTGACTGCTTACTGACTTGCATGTGGTTTTCCTGAACCTGCCTTGTCTGAGTAGTTTTCTTCTGTCATGAAAACCTGCCCCAAGTCACATCAGTCCCTGCAAGCAGGGAATTGCCATGTGTTTCCTCCCTAAGGTTTCAATTAAGAGTTAATGAAGACTCAGAATTAAAGACTAAATGCTCAGCCCCTGGCTAATCAAGGTAAGAAGGTTCAGTTTGGTTGAAGTTACAAAAACAAAACAAAAACAACCCCCAAACAATATTTCCACATTGGAGCACACTACAAATCCTGCCTCGAAATGGCCCAAGAAATCCAGAGAGCTCCAGCCAGCCTCTTTTTGCATCAAAATAGTCCAATTTTCTGAAAAAAAAGATATCAAAACACCAAATTTTCCTATCTTTGTGATTGAAAAGTAGTGAAATACCTCAACTGTTTGTGCTGGCTGCTCTCAGGTGCTTTCTATGTGGTCCCCTTTGCAGCTATTTATGCCTCACTTTCAAGCACTACATTTACAGAATTATGTTAGGCTGGTGTTTACCTTCCTTTTCAGTCTTTGGTGACAGTTCCAGCCATTGGCTGGCTCAAGCTTTCATTTTCATAATGTTCTGCTTCCTCGTAGCAATGGCTTGTAAACAACCTGCTTGTTTATGAACCAAATGGGAAACCCAGAGACTATAGAAGTGTTAAGGCTGGGAGGGGTTGGGGGGTGCGGAGAATAGCTGTGCTTACTGCCTCACGCAATGCACTTGACTTGACAAACTTGAATCATCTGAATTTTTATTGCTCAAGTCTTTAAAATGAAAAGCTACGATTTCCTTCTTTTTTTTTTTAACTATATATTTTAAATAATGTACACAAAAATCCTGATCATTTACTCTGAAGCACAAGGAGACATGAAAGACTGTTTGGGTTCAGTGACTCACTGGCTTATTGAAAACAACTGCTCTGACTTGCCAATATAGTTTCTTCTTCCTCTGTTTTTAATAATGCGATCACTAGAGAGCTTTGATGAAAAATTAAATTCCCTTCTCTTCCCATGGACAGAGATACTTGGAGAAATACAGCTAAAATGACAATACCCAAAATCAACACTGAACTTGTTCACTCACCAACTAGCTTTTATTTTTTATATTTACTATAAGAATAGGAACCCCGATGCCAAGAAGGGGTTTCCCTCTTTACTACTTCTTTGAACTAGCAGAAGAAATTGAAATGCCAGTTCAGCATCACTGGTATGGGCAGACAGAAATTCCCTCCATCGTGTGTTGGAACAGCTGTTTTGTTAACTGTGCAGAAGAGCTGGGGTCACCTTCTAAAATATTTACTAGACAACTTATAGATCACAATGACCAAATCTTCCTTACCTGGAGACCAGGTAAAACTGCCTTTGCCCATGAATTATCTTAAATAATCTGCAGCATAACAGTACAAGGAGATCATCCTCTCTCATTGTCAGCCCTTGTGAAGGGAAGATGAAGATCCTGACCTCCTGTTTTCCCAACTTGAGATGTCATTTACACTGATAAGTAAGTTTCTGCAGGTCTACTACCTGCAGGATCTCTGATGCAATGGGGATCCACTTGTCCTGCAGAGTCCCATAACAGTGAAGACAGCTCACTGTCACACATGCCCAGGGGTAATAGTTTGCCCCTTTTGAAAGGTCTTGGTTCAAGAAAGAGAAAGGGAAGCCAACAAGAAGAGTTAACTAATAAAAAAGATATTTCACTTAGGAATCACAGAATCACAGAAAGTTAGGGGTTGGAAGGGACCTCTAAAGATCATCTAGTCTAACCCCCCTGACAAAGCAGGGTCACTTAGGACAGGTCACACAGGGTGAAGGCATGGGGATTTTGAAAGTCTCCAGAGCAGGAGACGCCACAGCCTCTCTGGACAGCCTGTGTCAGTGCTCTGTCAGCCTCACAGGCAAGAAATCTCCCCTCACTTTGAGGTGAAACTTTCTATGCTCAAGTTTATCCCTGTTATTCCTTGTCCTGTTACTATGCCCCACAGAAAAGAGACTGGCCCCTTCCTCTTGACCCCCCACCCCTCAGGCATTTACAGACATTAATAAAATCCCTCTCAGCCTTCTCTTCTCTAGACTAAACAGCCCCAGTTATCTGTCTTTTCTCACAGGGGAGATGCTCAAGTCCCTTTGTCATCCTCTATTGGATTCTCTCCAGTAGATCCCTGTCTTTCTTGAACTGGGGAGTCCAGAAATGAACACAGCATTCCATGTGTGGTCTCACCAGGGCAGAGTAGAGGGGGAGAAGAACCTCCCTAGACGTGCTGGACAGTTTTCTTGATGCACCCTAGACTACCACTGGCCTTTGTAGCTACAAGGACACATTGCTGTCCCATAGAGGACTGACTGAGATAGCAGTCAGCAAAGGGAAAGGGGCAGCTTTGCACCAGACGACCCCTTTAAATACCTTTGCATGCCAAATTTCATTTTGCATCAGGAATTGTGTTGCATCCCCTCGTCCCTGTTGTGCAGCTTGACGGCACAAAAGAGAGTCAAGAAATTCCAGGATCCGTCGGGGCTGCTGCCGGCGCAGCCTCGTCATCCTGCGATACACGAGTGCCCTCTCACGGCTCCTCCGCTGCCCTCACCCTGCCTGTGCCTGCCCTGAGGGCCCGCACAGTGCTGCCTTCGCTGCGGGATACCTTCTTTATATTTGGCACAGCACGCAGGAAGCTAGCCTCCCTTACTCCTGGGATGATCCCAGGATTGGCTGCTGCGGCTATCTAGGAAAGCAGAGCTGGGAGCTGCCCAGGCACAGCTGGGAGGGAGGGAAAGCTTGCAGAGCAGTCTCCTTGGCCCCTCACTCTGGCACCAAGAAAGAGACCTTCATGGCACTGCCCAGCCTTTTCCTCGCCCCATATAGCTTCTCCCTGCTGCTGATCGCAGGTGCCAAACCCCACTGTGGCTGTTCCTGCAGGGCTGGCAGCTGCCTTTCTGCTCAGGCTCACTCCTGACTGCTTATGCATATTCCTTTGGTCCAAACACACCGACTGCCCCCCACCAAATGGTGAGCTTTGGGCTTACTTGAGCTGGAAATGCATGCCCAGGGGTTACTTGTCTCCTGAGCTCCAGCCTTGCAGTCCTCCTCTCCAGAGGCAATTCCTGGATTCACTTTCCAAGCGAGTAACTTCCTGAGCAGTTTTTGCAAAAAATAAAGGGGCAAGACACTATTCAAAGTCCACCATACAGCCACCTCCATGGTATAGTTCCATCTCCCAAACTGGTAACATAACCAGCATGATCTGCACCCATGCACAATAATCATCAGAGTTGGAAAAGACCTTCAAGTCCAACCGTCCACCCTACAATCCCCAGCCACTAACCCATCTCCTGAAACACCATCTGCCCATTTGTTGAACCTCTCCAGAGACAGTGCCTCTAGCCCCTCCCTGGACAGCCTGTTCCAATAGGCCTCCCCACTATTTTTGGGAAGGGGTTTTTCCTAAGATCCAATCTGAACCTTCCCTGGTTCAGATTTGACCCCATTTCCCTTGGTCCTATTGCCAGTCACTACAGAGAAGAGGTTAACACTCGTGTTATTCCAGCCTCCAATCAGGTAGTTATAGAGACAAGTGAGGTCTCCCTTGAGTTTCCTCTTCTCCAGGCTGAACAGCCCCAGCTTCCTCAGCCTCTCTTCACCAAACCTGTTCTCCAGACCCCTGTTCTCTGCCCCAGCACTTTCAAGTCCTTCCTGTATCTCAGTCTCTTCATTTTACCCTGTTTTGCAAGACTTACTGAAAAACCTGTACCTTCTGGTTGTAGATTTGTGGACTCTGACATCACAGAATTAATTTCCTCCTTCCGTGACCCTCCTTGCCCATCAGCTACTGCTCTTTCCCACAGTAGCTCCTCTGACTGATTGGTGCCCTGGGCATCCCAAGGGCTACCAGAGTTGGAAAAATGACTGGCAGGATTTGGCCAAGAGAACAAGCTCTCCCAGAGTTACCCCCGACAAGAAATGGCCAGTGAAGAAGTCAGAAGGTGTTTTTGCACAGGTCAGTATCAACTGCAATGCACTGCTGTGCAATGTTCTGGCAACAGAGAGTAAATGGATGATGGCCCAAACTCTGTACAATAAGTAGTCCATTAGTGACTACATACTATACAAATCAGTCACCGATGCAAGCTAACGATGTAGTCTCAAGCCAGGTGGCTTGGAGCTGTTTAACAGAGACAACTGCTCATGTTTCTTCCAACAAACCCTATTTTGCAGGTGCAATTATTCAGTGGCTGGGGTGAACCCAATGCTCTGAAGGATGAAGGGAAGGTAATGGGCTTGATCCATCTTAGTATTTCTTTTGCAGTACTCTTCGATTATAAATACAAGATAAAAGATGATTGCAGAAGACCAATATTTAGCAAGTATCATCCAAAGGGAAAGGACTTCTAACTGCAAAGGGATGCTGAGCCCAGAGTGGGGCTGTTGAGGTGCCCCACGTGAGATGCCAGCACCATGTACATCAAAGTTAACAGTAGGAGATGTCATCATCTCTACCAAAAATGTGCCACATCCCTGGCTGCCAACGGCATTCTTCACCAGTGGGGTATTCCCTTCTCCTCCTCTTCACTCTGTCCTTCCCACTGGGGTCTGATCCGGGCCGCACAGGTCTCACAAAGGAGAGGGTCCCTAGTCTGCTGGGAATTTGGGCACTGGCTGCAGCCTGGGATGCATCTAGCCTGTGATGAATCTGCATGTTCATACTCCAATACCTCAGAGGATTCCAGCCCAAACCACTCAGTGCACCTATGTTTAGTTTTCAGGCACCAAGTTCCCTTTTACCACTCAGAATGAAGGCCCGAAGAGCATCGCCCCAAAGTGGGTCTTGTGTCCAGTGACACACTGGCACTGCAGTCCCATCAAGTCATCCCTCAGGCCGAATTTACCTGCCTGCCCCAACGCTCACCTCGTTCTGCACAAACAGGATGAGGCTTCAGACACCTCCTGGCTCCAGACTCATTACACAAAGCCAAGGGGCTGTATCCACTCCTTGGGGTTCAGGAAGCAGCACTGGCACTGAAACTCCTCGGGGATGCACAGTGCAAATATCAGCATGTGGAAATGGAGAGCATTGGTTGGGTCAGGAAAGGTCTGCAGAAGCAGCATCTGCATTCACTCGATGCACTGAGTCTCCCTCCCTCTGACTGGTGCTGAATTTCACCTACAGAAAAAAAAAAAGTAGATTTGCTACTTTTGCAGAAAACTATAGGTTTTTCAGCAAAGGCTTTAAGCCATCTCCACCTGGAGTGCCCTCACAAAAAAAGAAGCTGTATGGGGTCAATGGCAATGCTGGACTTTCTAATTAGTAGGGGAAGTTTACTGCAACTCTGGGAAATTTCCCATGGGGAAAGGAAGGTTTAGAATTGCTTAGGAAGTATGAAATAGGATTTGAGCACCCAACATCTATGTTTCATGTAATTCGTGTTTCATGAATTAGCACTTCAACTGATGCTCTTTAGCCTGGGGGAGATTGAGAGGAGACCTTATTGCTCTCTCCAATTACTTGAACGGAGGTTGTAGAGAAGTGATGGTCAGTCTGTTCTCCCTAGTGGCCAGTGATAGGATGAGTAGAAGTGGCCTTAAGCTGTGCCAGGGGAGGTTCAGGGTGGATGTCAGGAAGAATTTCTTTCTTGAAAGGGTTGTCAGGCCTTGGAACAGCCTGCCCAGGGAGGAGGTTGAGTCCCCATCCCTGGAGGTGTTGAAGAGAAGGGTAAATGTTGCATTGGGGGACAGTGTTTAGTGGTGTTGATAGGGCTAGGAAAAGGTTGGACTTGATGATCTTGAAGGTCTCTTCCAGCTGAAACTGTTCTATGATTCTTTGCAAAATTCCTAACATTCCTAGTGGCTTCTTTTTCCTATAGCTCCATTCAGAGGTGTTTCTAAAATGAGAGATCCCAGACCCCACTATCTGATTGAAACCAATCAAGTTCTACACACTAAGGTTTCCCTGGCAGCTTCTCTCCAGGCAGACAAATCTCAGCCTTCAGCTAACCCAGAGAAAGGTCAGCCAAGCCATCAAACATTTCAAAGCACAATTAAGACCACAAATGAGAGAAGTTAAGGTTTAATGCTGGAGCTTCACAGTCTGTTGGTGCTCACCTGTTACAGGGGTCACTTCAGATACAATTGGCAAACCCATAACAGGGGTCACATCTCTGCTGATGGGATTAGGAAATGTTTCAGCCAGGCAAACAGCTTTGATATAATAACTGCTGCTGTTTACAAAATAAAAGCAATTCAAGCTGTAGCTGTTAGAGGTAGAAGCTGCTTTGAGTCTGAAGAATCTGATCTAGTTGGGGATGTTCCTGCACTCTGCAGGGGTTTGGACTAGATGACCCTCATAAGTCCCTTCCAACCTGGGCCATTCTCGGATTCTATGATTCTATGATGTGTTTTGGTGCCCTGAAAACAATTCAGCTCCCCTACAGGTGTAGAAAACATCAGAAATGAACTCTCTGTCCCACAAATACAACATATAAGGATAAATCAAAGAGCCAAGGGGGAAAAACACCTGTAAGGTAGCCTCATTCAAAAATATCATGTTGTTTCTTTCCAATAAACCTGAAAATTACACAGATAGTCGTTTGTCTGCCTCCTGAGTTCTTTGGCACCACATCCTGCACTTCAGCTTACAGCAAAAGGAAGCACAAAGTCAGAACTGAATTAAAAGATGTTTGAGCGGAGCATTCCAGCATCAAAATGAGCAGGTAACAAATAAGGATCTTGACTTTCCTCTGCCCAGCACTGATTAGATCGGACACCCCACACTGGGTTTTATGTGAACAAACCCTTTCTTTTCCAGCAGCAAGAGTGAGATTTACCGATGCCATCTCGATCACAGGGAAACAGTGCTCAAGGCAATGGGGCTTGGCTCCTCTTTCAGCAAGACAAAGTGGTGTCAAATTGATTTCATGTTCTCACATCTGTATTTAACATAAAATTAAGATTGTTCACAGCTCAGGTGCCACCTTGACACTAGCTGCTTTCATTATGTTCATCCCCACCTTTACTGTGAATCTATAACCCCAGTCATATAGCATAGACACATCTCTGGTGGTAAGAGGTGACATTATAAGCCATTACCCCACAGTTTATAATGCCAGTGAAATAATTCTGCAAGAAGGATTACAACAATGTTCTTGATAGTGGAAGATGTTATGGGAAGTCATTAGTTCACCCCCCCCTCCCCAGCCCTGCCCCAAGCCCAGCTATTAAACTTTAATAACTCAGAGATTATTTCAGATACCCTAAAAGAGAGCCTGGCATAGGAAGCTCCTGTAATTCCTACATTTTAGTGGCCAGACTGAAAAAAAAAAAAGACATATTCACTCTCTCATTTAGACAACTAATGCAAAATGGATTATTCATGGCAGAGTGAAAGAAATCATTGCTCCTGAGCTGTAGATCCCAGCTACCAAATTGCATCAGCATGGCCTCTGGCTAATCACATGAATGTAGTTACATAGGCTAAAAATTACAGATAAGGGCAGAAATAGGAAGATACACCTTGGGCATGGACATACTTATACAAAAAACTAGTGAGAAATGTCCTATCATCATTTCAGGCCATTGAGCTAGTTTTCTAGCTGACTTTAAAGACTTTGCTACCTCTTTTGAAGAAATAAGGACTTACTTTAATAGCCCAGTGTGTCTCCTAGCCCATGTTATGGGCTGATCCTTCTTCTGATAGCTCAGCAACACCATAGCATGAAGAAGGAGTGGAACTAGAAGCACCCTGCATCTGGAAAGGCTGATAAACCCAGCTTAGCAAACAGGTCCACCAGAACAATTTGCTTGTCTTCATTATCAAACCTGGAACCACCTGAGTCACATGGAGCCACTGAAGAAATAAGGTGCAAGGAAAAGTTTGCCTTGCTGTTTCCTGCACATGGAAACACCTGGCAATTGGCTTTGGAGGGGTGGTGGGTGGTGTTGTTTTTAATGGTATCTAAGCTGTTACCTATCAGCCTAAATGCTAATTCCAAATGTTCTTCTAGGATCTGAAGCTTTGCAGGAGCAGAACTTGCCTTTTCTCACAGTTGAGCCAATAACACCTGTCCTGCAAACCCCTCGCTTCTCAAAACCCATTAGGTTGTTGCTCTCCCATCATTAATTTGGGTGGCTGAACAGGAGAACAGGTTGCCCAATGAGCTGATTGAAGCCCATCCCTGGAGATATTCAGGATGAGGCTGGACAAGGCTCTGGGCAACCTGTTCTAGTTGAGGATGTTCCTGCTCCCTGAAGATGGGTTGGACTATATAACTTGAGAGGTCCCTTCCAACCTGGGCCATTTCATGATTCTATAACTTAGCTTTGCATCTCTGCTTTACTCATCTTGCAGAATGACTAAAAATTATCTCAATAAAAACAGCAGAAGAGGGAGTAAGGGCAGTAGGAGGCAGGTGGTACTAAAGCAAATCCAAGGGG
>VZRI01007205.1:0-29230 GCA_013397515.1 Upupa epops
GACAAGGGGCACTGGGTGCCTCCATTCACATTCACGGGTGTTTATCTGCTGACTCCTCCGGGGTGGTTTTGTTTTGCTTTGTGGGTGAGCAGTATCACTCAACACCCACCAGCAGTTCTATCAGATCCAAAGAAAGGGTGTTGTTTAAGTAGGTCAGGTGCCTCGATTTGCATCTCAGTTGACATTTCTACTTGTGTGCTTAAACTTCTGTGACCCCAGGCACATGAACATCACTTGGAAGCATGCAAATTGTCAGCTCTGCTTTTCATACCGTGTTCCTAAATCAGGACCTCACATCGTTAGATGTGAATTGATAGGGGTGAAGTTTGAATGCAAGTCAGGTTCAGAATAAAATTGGTTTTAGTCAGAAATAAGGTTGGGTTGAAAAAAAATCTCATTAGACATTAAACCTGCTTTTCTATTGATTCAATTTTAACTTTACAGCTTAATCTGCCGTGGGAAAAACCCTGCAGATCCTGTTTATAGATCATAGCTGAAATTAAATGATACAGCTTCAGTCTTGGGAGAGCTCAAATCACAAGGAAAGCCGAAGGAAAAAACCCAACTCCTTTCATTTCCAAGTGCCAGTTACAAAGATGAAGTGTTTAGCATCATATGGCATGGTGTGTGTATGTAGATATATACACACATATATCTCAGTGCAGCAAAGCAGAGCTTGAACTTTTGAGGGAGAGATTCTTTATGGCTTTGTAACTTCAGAGAAGTAATGTTCCATGGGCAGGCACATAAAAATAAATACAATCGTTTTGAAAGGTTGGTGAGATCTGTTTCACAAAGCCCAATATGTTTTGTGCAAAATGCTTTCAATAATTGTCAGCAGGGCTAACACAACTGAGTGGTTTTGGTACCCAGCCTGCTCTAGTGATTGCTTCAGATGCAACACCAGACTTTTCTTTCTGCTACAGTCATACACAGCCTTAGGATTACTAACTACAAGTTATGACAACTCCCCTGTGTTAGCTGTAAATGCACTTTCAGTTCACTTGTAGCCTTGGAAGCCAGAGGTGACAGTGCCAAGAGCACCAAGACCTTTTCAACAGGCAATCCTGATGTTGCCTCAGGTTGGAAAAGCTTTCCCACCAATTCCTTTGCTTCTCACTCCGTCCATATTCATGAAAACCAGGTGTGTCTTGGGTCATCCCATCTAGCACAAGGTGCTTCAGGGAGCAGAGTTGTCCTTCTAGATCTGTATAGTTAGTCAAAGGGATGGGCACCTCTGTATCTGGGTGGAGGCTCACTTCTCTTGCACACACAGGCCACCTGGGATGTCAAAGCCTGTCATATAGGCACCTCACATAAGTGCCTAAAGATAGACACTACTGGTGAAATGAGGTATCCAGGCTTTGCCTGAACTCTCTCCTCTCCTCTTTGTCAGCACAATGCTGCTGCTTCTTCATGATAGTGACGGAGTGAGATGCCATCTGGGCAACTCTTAATACAATGCCTCTGTTTCTGGGCCAAACCAGTGCTGAAGCCAGCAGACATGCAACTAACCTGCACTTGTTGTTCTGAATGCTGCCTAGCCCGTGGAGTCTGCAGCCTGTCTTCTTGTACAGCATTTGGACCTGGCAAGTGCCCTAGTTATCAGCACACAAGGCAACTGCCTTCAGTGCCCAGATGCACAAGGAACAGAGCTCAAACAAGTCTCTCCTGAAACCCCAGATCCTTTCTGAGGCTGGTAAAAGCAGTGCACGTAACTCAAGCTACTCAGAGTTACCGAGGAGTGGACTGCACATTGAAGGGCACCAGGTCTCACTTGTGAGGCACCATGTACATCCTATGATCCTATGAACATGGTGCCTCACAAGTGAGACCTGTAACACAGATACCCTTTGGGTTTAATCATTACTGCACTCCATCATCTGTCCCAGCCCTCGGAAAATACCCATCTTCTAAGAGGGCAGTAGAGAAAGCAAGGGTAATCTATACAGGTGACTGCTGACAAACTGCTGATTGTTATGGCACAAAACAACTGCTTTAAAGCTGACAATAATGATGGGCAGCTTTCTCTATGTTCCACGCCCCACTGATGTCTTGGGGATCCATAATGAGGAGGAAATCTTTTCTATTTCTCCCAACCTCCTTCTTTGGGGGTTTGAAGCAAAACCTAACAGCTACAAAGCACCCACTCAGTATCTGATTTTCAGGCTCTCCTGCTCTTCAACGTAGGGATCCTCTGTGCATTTCTGCAAATGGCACAGTCCCAGAGTGTATTGAGCATGCTTCTCTCTCCCTGTTTGATTGACACGTATACACCTGTGTGTCACTCCACAGATACAGCCACAAAGCAGTATATTTCAACTGCAGGTGCTATGGAGGAGTAGTGAAGGGACTCCACTTACCTCAGTCCTTCACACAGACCTAGTAAGGAAGTCCCAGGCAGGGACTGCTTTAGAGGTGGCTATAGCCTGTGTCTCTACACCTGCTGCTGCAATTTTCTGAAAGAACTGTGGGAAAGGGTGAGTCTGCAGAAATTATTTGGGAGCATCTGCTGGTGCTCGTAAGGGAAATGTGAAAGATGAACAACAGATCAAATCAGCAACCGAGAGGGTATCTCATCCGTAGTGTTCTGGGGCTTTACTAACATGAATTTAACAATTTCTAAGTCTTCTAAAAGCTCAACAAGCTTTTCAGAACCCCTGCCTCCTTCTTTTCAGGCTACGATAAATAAAGACTTTTTTACATTTATCCAAAAAATGAATTAATTAAATTAATTGGGTAAAACACTGATGATCACACCTGTCATCCTGTTTGGGGGAAGCAGTTCATGAAATTCATCATCCGTGGAAAGTGGCTTTTAGTGGTGTCATCTGACCACCCCCTTAACTGCATTACAGATTCACCATCACGTTACCACTGTCCCTCACCCAAAAATAACAGGGCACGATACCAAACGGATCACCCTGCAACCACTGGCTCTTTTTCATCCCCCTTTTCCTTCCCGCACGCTTTCCTCTGGGAAGTTTTGATTCACAGAAGTGCATCCAGATTTCCCTGCGGATAGAAAGAGAGGAAGTGTTTGACATTCTCCAGCCAATCTCAGACAGTGCTTTTCCATTTACCCTTGAGACTTTCTTTGCCAAGCACACAGGAGTCGCTGTGGTGGCCACAAAGCGGGGATCAGTAATGTAAATACCATTCCTTCCCTCGAGACTTATAACGAATTCTGTGTTTCTTTTGCTTGTTTCTTCCACAGTTTGTCATGTCAGGGTTATTAAAGATGATATCTGGAAGTCACAGAACAGTTAAACTACACTGCTGTGTTCCTATCCATTAGTAAGATAAGTTTGACTGCAGGCACTCTTTGTTGGAAGGGTTGTATTAACTAAGAGTCATTTACAGAGATAGATAGATAGATAGCTATACATATACTTGTAGTACTGCTCCTGCTTCTTTCATGTACCTTACAATTACTACCAGATAATGAATGAACTCCTATTAACCTCTTTCTTTTTTAACTCATCTTCTTGAAATAGAGGCATTAGAAGACCTTGCTGCTCAGCTAAGGCGATTTTACCTGGTGCAATACAAAGGCATTTGAAATAGGCATCAATTTTATTTCCTAAATCAATACCTTATTTTGCTGCTTACTGAAAAGTCATTTTTTAGTGCTTACACCACATTTGTAACACATTACATCTGTAACGCTCGGGAACAGACTGAGACAATAACCAACATTCTTAATGATTCATTTTATTTGCCCTGCTTTTTGCCTACAAACGTTACCCACATCGTGCTTTTCAGGCAGATGAAACCATGAAACCTTGTTGGTTTCCCTGCTTTATGCTATACTAATACGTATTCCCACTGATGACAGTGCGAGGCAAGTTGTTTCTCTTACAGTGTCTCTATTCATGTGCATATTTTAAGTTTGCAGTGGCTTATTGGGACATCTAATTGATGGTCACTGATTACTAGCCAATGTTTTGCTTTTCATCACAGGAAAGTTTAATTCTGATAATTAAGTCTTAAGGATATTCTTTTCAAAATGGCAGCAAGCTCTTTATCAGTGAATATCCACAAAAACACCCTTAAAAATGATAGAAAACAGCTTTCCAAGTTGAACTTGTAAGATAAAACAGATGCTTTTTGGCCATTACATTAACCTCGCTGTAATTGGACTGATGAAGCTTTAGAATATAGACTCCACCATTACCTATTCTCCGTGCAGAGAGCAGTATCTCAACTAGAGAAGGTCAGGTCTCTTGATAGGAAAGCCTTACTGATGTGAAACCCAAAGTCATATGCAGACCACCTACTAGAGGTGTCCAGTTGTAGCAACGACTGTTGGCATGCAGTGTCAAAAAAGGAATACAGGAGTCTAACTGTCTGCCACCCAGTGTCATGAGATCTCGCCTGTCTCTGCTATCAACAGACAGAAATAGGGAGACACATTTTCTCCACCTCTAGGTGAAGGTGTATGTAGGTGCACATATTTTGCTCCTATTTTGCTCCTACTTCTCTCTGTTGGCAGCACTGAGGAGCCTTGGTCTGGCATCATGGTATAAGAAGCCATGTGAGTGATTCATGACCATCTCAGCTTTGCATCCATTATGAACACGTATGGTACCATAGCAGGGGGCTTGCAGACAGCCTGTTAACCCAGTTATTCAAGAGAGGTGATCAGAAGTAGGCATTTACATGAGGTACCTATCCCCAAGGCGTGTGGGTAAGGACTCCCCGGTGTAATCTCTTTCAACATAAGGTTTAAAAATGTTAAGAGTGATCTGGACAATGTAATTTATGCTGTGTGAGGACTATGCAATGGAGGATCAGAAATGCCTTCCCCAGCCTCTCTGGTCCTCCTTCCACTGAAGCTAGTGAGAGTTTGCCATCAGCTGCAGTACCAGGAGAAGCATATCCAACGAGTCTGATACTCACCATTGAAATCTGCACTGACATCCTTGGTGTCTATCTCTCAGACCACACTGATGACACTTAACTTGATTTGTTCATAATTACAACAGTAATAAAGTGTGGGGCAATCTTTTACACTGTTGCTTAATATTCAGTACTGTATGTATAGATATATATACCTGACACCTCAGTGAAGACTTTGACATGCCTTATTCATCCTGGTTGTTTCTATGGTATTGATTTTGTTAGATTGCTTTACCATATGAAGAATAAAAGTATAACTGCTCTGACTTGAAATTGTCTAATTCATTTTTATCCCAGATGTGTTAAATCTCAATCACGTTCATTGATTCCTCTCCTTCTCGTCACTCACGCAGTGAAGGCAATGTGTACTGGTGGTTTGAAAACAGGGATTTGATATTCTCTGGTGGACTACAATAAATATCCGAAGCGACTACCTGCCTTGTGTCTTCTGCTTTCTTGGCTGCCAAATGAAAAGAGCTCTCCGTAGGCCGGCGACGTCAACCCCAGGACTGTCAGCTACTGGACTGTCACGAGGGAAAATGAATCCTTGAAATAATTTATGATGCGTTCATTCTACAGCATTCCTTTTCCAGCTCCACGTATGCGCCCCTCAAATCTGTCAGGGAACTGAGGGATACTGCAGAAATGTCAAAAGTCATGATGTTTAAGGAAGAAAATCCAGGCAGGAGCTATTTATTCATTCTCTTGCAAAAGGTCAGAGCTTTCTGTGACAGAGATGGCAGATGTTTAGGGTTACTTGGTTGGGTTTGGGTTGGATTGGATGGTCTTTAAGGTCTTTTCCAGCCTCATCAGTGCTGTGAAAAAAGACAAGGGTCTTGGAGAAGGAACTTGCCTACTGCAACAGGACAGTTTCCACTCTTGAAATTACTGCAAATAGATTATTTTATGTGACACTGACTGTGTGAGAGAGAGAGAAGATGAAAATGGACAAAGTCCAGGCACCAAATAATAGAAAAAGAGGAAAAAAATGAGCTGAGTACCAGTAAATTTTCCTTAAAGTGAAAGAGATGAAGTTGCCAACTACAGCTCCCGATTTTATTTCTTTGGATGAGGTTTCTCTTGCTTTGCTTTGTTGTTATTGGGTTTTTTCTAGTCAAAGGTTTCCTTCAAATTTGTGACACGAGGCAGAAAGAGCCAAAAAGACAAGGCAAACAATGGGGAAGAGAGGAGAGGCAGCGGAGAAATCTCCAGAGGAACCAGGAGAGGTGAAATTTCCAGACAGCTGCCAGCAGAGAACATGCAACAGGGACAGTCCTGCCCTGCCACCTGAACACACCAGACATGTGGGCAGGCTTTTGTTTCCTTTTCCCAGCTACTGTAGAGCTTGGAAAGCTGTGCTTGCCAATTCAGTAATCATTTAGTGCGTGGTTACAGGGTCCTAGAACCCTGAGGCATTTGGGGCTTCTCCCTAAAGCACAGCTACAACAGCAAGGATTTCTATTCCAGAGCAAGGCGCTCCTCTGCATCCTCCCTGAAATGTGGAAGGAAAAGGAGTCTGACATTCGCTGGCTGCAACATTAATTCCCTGGAACTTGCCAGGCAAAGGCAATATCCCAAGCAGTCATTTTGTCCTTCAATAAATTTCCATTTCCATTCACTTTGCTCGGTAAAGCTTGCCCTTACTTTTCCTCCAAATGAAATAAATCATGGAATATTGGAGCAAAGCAGAGCGAGCAATTTTGCACAGCCCTTCTCTTTCCTGATAGAAATCATGCTGGTACTGAATGACTGACAGCAACCAGGGGAAAAATGAACGTGAGACGGGCTGTGGTGAGGAGCAGACACACACTCATCTGTCTGTGTAACACAATTAAGAATACATCAGAGAAACAGGACTAGCAATCCCCAGCAAAGCTAAAAAATTTAGATAGGGACAAAGACTGAAATGCCAAAAGCACCCCTTTTTTTTTCATCTCTTTTCAGCTTTAGGTAGAAATCTACCTTTTATCTTCCTGCTCAGTTGTTGCAGGACAGCCACTGGGGTACGCTTCATCCTTACCAGCAGACAGACAGAGTGTAAATGAACTCTGAGCTCTGGCATCTCTCTCTCCCTATGTCATGATCAAATATTTTTAGGTGGGAGGCTACATGTAAAAACGAGGTGATCTACATGAATAACGAATGCTTTCATTGCTTTTCCAACTTTCTGAGGCTTCCTCCTCTTCACACATGGAAAGTGTCGGAGGGAAAAGGAAAGAAGGTGGAAAAGAAAAGAAGGTGGAAAAGAATGTACTTGGCCTGAATAAAAGGATGGCTTTTCCTTCAGTTAAAAGTCATGTTTGTCTCAGGAAGGGTTGTGCCTTGCCTTGACAGATTCAGCTCCAAGCTAAACTCTAAGCCCACAGGGTTTGGCACACCTGTCTCTGTGCGGGTGTACACATCTGCAGAATAAACAGGCTTTCTATATTTCACTGAAGCTCCCATCTCAGGGCTTGGAAAGGACATGCAGAACCCCTTGGGATGTGGTACAAATCTGAACGGTCTCAAAGATGCTCCAAATGAAGCCGTTTGTTCCCATCCCTGATGGAATAGCTCTGCCAGGAGGACCAGGGAGAGCATGCCAGGCTAGAGTGCATCTGCTACCCACAAAGCCACTGCATGTCACACATCCTAGGTCCTGTGCTTTACTTTCTCTAAGTGAATTTGATGTGCAGCTGCAAGGCCTGGCGGCTCTCCTCTGGATGCTTTCAGCCAACTAGAGCAACAGAGAAAAGAGGCAGCACTTCAGCAACATCTCCCCACCCCAAGCAGCTATTGATTATGGGATAATGGGATAGAACGGCATGAAAGAAAGTGTAAGAATTAGTTGATAAATGCGATGCTGGAGTGGGGAAGGTCCTGTTAAACCTGACAAAGCAGCACAATTTAGAACATTTAATAAGTATTTCAGGCTCTTCTGAGCATTGAAATTGGTGGTAGCTTTTCAGTTCACTCAATCAGAGGAGGCAACTGTGAATCTGTCACAGACGTTTGAGAAGTGACGCCTCCACAGAAAAATGAAGCTGCTCAGAGATGTTTTCAAGCACAACGCATCAAAACATCCTGTGAAACCTCAGGAGAAGTTTCTGACTTCTTCTAAGCAGAAATGAAAAACCATCTGCAAAGAGATAGGAGGGATGAAACCCTCAGAGATGGAAGGCAGGGAAGCAACCTGGGAAGTCTTGAAGCAACCTGGGACACAGCAACAAACCCACCAGGTGAAGGAAGCTGCAAGGGGAGACACTGTGGTCACACTAGGAAGCATTTAAGCTGCTGTCTCCCAGGCATTAACCCACATAAGGCAATTCACCACATGCAAAACAGACAGCAGAGCTCTCTGCTGCATGGCAACAGAAAACCAGGAGCCACAGGAGACCCACCACAGGCAGAACCACACTACTGACGGAGCTCTTCAGCCCAGCCAGCGAGAAAACCTGGAGGCAGAGAAAAGGGCTGAAAAGTCTTCACCTGAACTGGAGATCAAGTGACTGACTCCTTTATTCAGACGCTTGGAAGTGCTGCCAAGGCAATGGTGGGATCAGCTCATGCTGAAGGAATGTCCATCTTGCCTGTTGAAGTTGCTCCAGGACTTTGCCGAATACAGGAGAAAAATGAACAGGAAGGATTCATCTGTTGTGGAAGAGCCATGACTTCTTATTCTCTCTCTACTCGAATAGCTTGCTATATTCAGGTCTTTCACTCTCATCATCCCTTACTAGCTTAGTTGCTCTCTGTGGATCACAACTGTCCTGGAGTAAGGATGAACCCCAGACCCTCTGAAGAGGGGACGTATGGCAATAGTGACATCATAACTAGTGCTGACAGGAGTTAGGGGCACACATAGAGCTTTGCTCTCATACTTCACCCTTGCGGGGCTCCCTGCTGTGATGAGAGCATCTGTACAGTGTGACGGCTCAATCTGCAACCCAGTGTAGAGGTGACTTCTGATGTTTATGGTCCTGTAGGCTTTAGGAGAGGAGGAGAATGCCCCCACACAAGAAACAAGAGCTGGTAAGGAGAAAGATGACCAGCATTGGTACCCAGACAATTGGTATCACCCCATAGCTGGCCCTCAGCTGCAGGAACACTGAAGTAGAGCAGCATCGCTTAGACAGCTGGTTTTCCTAACCTGACTTTCCCCAGGCAGCTCAGTGCAGGCTGGCTGGACCAAAGCAGATACCTCGGGAAACTAATCTTCCTTCCTAGCTACCATCAGCCTGCATGGCTGGTTCTCGGTGTGCCTCCACTTCTAAATTTAGCTGAGAGCCTTTCATTCTGTTTCTTTGTCTTTTCCTCTCTTTTCCACAAACAGAGGCACAGAAGGTCTCTCCCAAAAGCAGGGCAAATTAAGGAGTTAACAGAAACAGAAGGTTGGCAGTGCCTCTGCAGCTTCCCAGTTTGCAATAAGAGCCTCATGATGCCGTTGCTTTACACCTCTCCTTTCCTAAATCAGGGGAAGAATCGGAACAGATTCCTTTTGGAGCACTTAGCTAAGCAGCCAGCAATGAGATTAAATCCCATTCAGATGTGATAATCACAGGCTGTGATTGACAGGGATGATGTGGATGCCACCAGCTTACCACAGGCAGCCACCTGACCGACTGAACGACTCAAAAAGAGGCATTCGCTGCCCACAGATCCAGTACAGCAAACGGAGAGAGCAATTAGCTAGCGACTAGGGAATTCAATTCCTCTGAAAAATAATCCACACAAAAGCCCTCTACACAGAGAGGGAAGCTGCATTGGCCTAGCTAAAAAAAAAACCTGAGGAAGAGAGAATTTTGAGCATTTCTCCCTCTCCAACATCTTCTCTGCAGCTGTGTGTTCTATGCTCCTGTGTGATTCAGAGCCTTTCATCAGGAGAAAGCACCAATACAGCAGGAATTAGTTTAAAGAGGGGGATGGTGATGATTACACCCTTCTCAGCTTGAAGTCATTCAGGAAGGCATCTCCCTCCTACCAGCCAATTATCTACAGTAAAAAGCAACCACAGGAAAGGATGATCCCTCATCCTTTTCTCCTGGGCTGGGTGACTGCTCAGCTGTGGATGTAATGGGGAAAAAAGGACCAGCAGAGGTGGCTATGGGCACCAATGAGCTGTGCACCAGGTGGGCCCTGCCTACCTATCCCCGTTTCTGTACCCAAGAAGGACGTAGACACATTGGAGTACCCTCAGGTACTAGAAGGTCAAAAGAAGGTCCCCCCAGAGCCTTCTCTTCTCCAGACTGAACAGCCTCAACTCTCTCAGCCTGTCCTCATTAGGAGAGATGCTCCATTCCCCTGAGCATTTTGGAGCCCTCCTGTGGATGCACTCCAATCTGTCTACATCCTTCTTGTCCTGGAGGCTCCTGAACTGGACACAGTACTCCAGGTGAGGTCTCACCAGGGTAGAGTAGACAGGCAGGATCACCTCTCTTGATCTGCTGGCCACACTCCTTTGGATGCAGCCCAGGATGGAATTGGCCTTCAGGGTTGCGATTGCACACTGGTGGCTTGTGGCCAGCTTTTCATCCCCCAGCACCCTTAAACCCCTTTCCACAGGACTGCTCTCCAGTAGATCCTCTCCCAGCCAGTACTCATCATGCTGGTTAACTCAGCCCAGGTGCAGGACTCTGCACTTGGCTTTCTTGAACTTCATAAGGTTCGTATGACCCACCTCTCCAGTCTATCCAGGTCTCTCTGGATGGCATCCTGTCCCTCAGGCAGATCAGCTGCACCCCTCAGCTTGGTACCATCTGCAAACCTGCTGAGGATGCACTCAATGTCCTTTATGAATATTCTGATGAACACTGGTCCCAGCACACCCCTGCAGGACACCACTCATCACCTTCCTCCTTCACCTCAGCTTAGGTGCCTTTGAGGGTCCCTCTTCATCCCACCCCAGCAATAAGAGCTCCAGTACAGTTTATACAACAGGAGGTGCAAGGTTTTACTCACACCTGCATAAACCAGCCACAAAACCATGCCTTTCTCTATGGAGTTGTAAAAGCTGTGAAACCCACCGTTTCAGTCATGCATGCTGCAGGATTTGCTCCACAAGGATTTCAATGTGCCTGTGCTCAAAAAGAACATAAGCAGTTCATGGAGTGTTCATTACCAACTTTCCTTGATTGCTAGAGCAGAACACCAGCTTTCTGGTGTCACCAGGTAATTTTCCAGCGAGCCACGAGAGGGCAGGGAATGTTTTCTATACAGCTTGCTTCAGGCTGATTCTTACAAACAGCTCTCACAGTCACACTTTCAAAGCCCTAACTGTTAAACTGAGGCCCAGGACTTGGGAAGAGTGATGCACACACCTTTGACCCCAGCAGTTCCGCATGCACAGCATCAATCCAGTGTCCTCACTGCTTTTCCTCAGGAAAGGAAAGTACTTTTCTACCGAATTAATGAGTGAGAACTGAGCGAGACTCCCTTGTTTTACCCATGGCTCTCAGGCAAAATCAGTTCTAACAAGTTAGCTGCTATGCTGCCTTTTATGCAGTTCTCCCCTCTCTTTCTGCTTCCTCTACTGCCACTGCATTTGACTGCAACCAGAGCAGCTGCAAAGCAAACACTTGGGACAGTGGTACCCAGACCCCCAAGGTGGTGAAGCTAAGTAGGCACACGCTATGCCCTGCAAGCCCCAGGGAAAGTTTGATTCCCTGTTGGAATTACCAGCCTGGTCTGGCTCCTAAACTTTGGCATTCACATCACATGACAAAAAGATGTCAACCTTCATCCAACAGCATCTCTCCAGTCAGTATTTGTAGGAACTGTTGCATGGGAAGGCTTGTAGCCTTGTAGAAGGGCTGGAAAGCAGCTGACATCTCTCCCTTGACAAGGGCATGTGGACATCTCAGTGCTAGCTACAGGCACTGATCAGGGTCCAACTGATGTGACCAGGTCTCTGGAGACCTCAGCTGACATCCTCAGCATGAACTAGCCCATACACAGTGAAACCCCCCGAAAGGAAACCTGGAGTAGAGTTTTCCTAGGAGTCAGCACCTTCTGAAATGGATTTTGCTGACAGCTCCACAGATGTAACTCGCTATGCACCACACCTGACATCAAACCAGATCCCCTACCTGCAGACCCAGGTAACGGAGAGCTATCACAGTCCTGACTCTTGGATTCTAGACTGAAAATTCAGGTCTAATTTCATGAAACAGTGCAGAAACAAAGACAGGCACTATTTTTCAACAGATCCCTAACACAGGGGTAAGACAAGCGCACACACCTGGCTGGAAGGGAAATCTCACTCTTAAATTTCAGGAAAACTTGTGTTTATTTGCTGTCAGCTTCATTTTGATTGGAAATAACGTATGGGATTGGCCTTGTTTCTGGAATAAACTGTAACAAAGAGCTTCCTGCAGCGTTCTGTCAGACAGCATCTTAAACATTAAATCATTCCTAGGAATATTTATTGATAATGGTAAAGGAGTGTTATTAAAAATATATGTAGAGTTAATAACTTTCAGCACATCTCTGATGGACTAGACGAAATCAAAACCACCATGAAGTGAAATATTAGCTTGTGTCTTCAATCTGCTTTTTTCTACTTCGATTTTTCTCAATCTAAATCTATAGGGGATGACTTACAAGTATCACACACTCCAGACTGATGATGAGCAAAGTGTGGCCTGTCCTGGGCAACTGCACTCCTGTACCCAGAGACTTCAGCCATTGCAAGATTCATCTATTAACAAGGTCGTGGCAAATCTTGAAGGAGAACAGTGTAGTCGGCTGTCAGAGGAGTGTGTGATAGATTCACAGCTAAGTCCTCAATAAGGCAATGCAGGTCACTTCCTACAAGAATCAGCAAAGAAGGGAACTAGGCTTCTTCCATGTACTTTTTGGGGCTGAAGCTCACATTCATCAGTGGCTCAAAGCCTCTTCTTTGCCTTCGGTGCCTGAAAAGTACAAGCAGCAGAACCAGCGTGGCCAGAGCTACGAGTGCTCCTCCAATTGTGGATCCGACCATAACAGCCCATGCTTGAGTTTCTTCAAGTGAACCTGGAAATACAAAATGCCTGAAGTAAGGGCAGCCTGTCACTTAATTCACATGGAAGCATGAAAATATCCCATAGTCTGCTAATGATGATTTCTCATGTGGCTTACAATTGATTGGCCACGGTGGGCATCGGTGATGCACGGTCTAACAGCACCAGACACGAGTCACTGCCCCCTGCGCTCAGCACCTTGAATATTGTGTTCAGTTTTGGGCACCCCAATGCAAGAAGGACATGGAGTCCTCTCTTTGTCAATCTCTTTGATCAAGATCTTTTACCTTTGTGTCAAAGGTAATTTCAAATGAATAGACAAAGCCTAAGGCACATCACAGCCTTGAGCAAGGAAAATCTTTAAAATTGGGGTTTTCTAACACAAAACACTCAGGTACTTCTCTCCAGGGTATCCAAAGTTTAATGGAGTTCATCTCTGGGCTTCAGGGAATGGTTATTATTCAGGGCTCTGTGCAAAGCAAGTATTTTCTAACGACCAGAGATGAGCTCCCTGGCAGAGTGCCTGACCTCTAACAGGTTAAAGGACCCTGTAACAGGCATAAACAGAAAACAGGAGTCAAAATCAAAACCCAATCAACCCCAGAGGAGCGCTCTTGTCAATGCTAGAGCAGTTCAAGTTGATGTGCCTTGCAGCAGAGCAAACAAGCTGTGGGCACACTGCTAGTTACTGTGGACTACGTGGCTAAATATACCTGACTGTGTGTGCTGCTGCACTCTGTGTTTGCCAGTGAGCAGGAGTTTTGTGAAAGGTGCCTTATTTTTTACAGGCCCATGTCATTGAGAAAGTGAGCTATCTCATCCCTTGCCCGGAAGCAGCCTGCACAGCTCTGAGACGTACCTGGCAGGTCAATGGCATAGGTGTAGCCAAGCTGCTCCGCAGTCTGGAAGAGCTCGTCGTTGGTCACAGGAGGGAAAAAAGGGACCATGTTATACAACCTGTTGTGACCGATGGGAGCCAGCTCCTCAGGCCAGGCATTGTCGGGAGGGTTAAACCGCTTCATCCACTCGTCAAAGATGGCATCAGTAAAGGAGTGAAGAACCTGGAGACGGGTACATGCAATTATTAAACCCTTTCAGAACACAATGGCATTTAGAACACTTGTCTGAGGAGGCAGCAGCTCTTGAAAGAGAGAGGATATTCCAACTTAGGTGGGATTTATAGGATGGGAAAGCAGAGAAACTCATGCTATCAACTCAACTGTGCTGTCAACTGATCTCCCGCATGGGATGTTTTGCTATATCCACCCTTGTGGCTGCTTGTTCATAATAAGCTCCTTTTCCAAACAGCTTAATAGCAGCTGATATTTAACGTGCAGGTCTATCGTCTCAAGTGAGAGCCCACTGAACTCACTCAGGTGAATACACCTCATATTTTAATCTCTCTTGTCTCTGAACATGTATGGAAAATTGTGGGCAAGTTGATTTCTTCACGCTCGTTTTAGTGCACGCCACCCACTCCACAGCTCCAGGTACCCGTGAATTCGTTCAGATCTTGCCCAGTGAGTTTTAAAGCAAGAATAAAGCAAGTTGTTTCAGATAACTATTACAAATGCCTGGGGCAATTCAAGTGAAGTTTTGGTGTACTCATGGATTTTAACAAAAATAAGCTGGAGAACCACTACAGAGATGAAAAACAAAGTTTCTCCAACCGAAGACTGTGAACTTAAAATAAAGGCAAAAAAGGAATGAATTGGTTTGTAATTTCTCTCTGTAACTGCTGTGGTTTAACCTAACAGACAGGGGGAAAAATGATAGGAGTTTATTAGGAGAGAAAGCTGTGTCAACAAAGCCGACTGTTGACTCTATCTGCACGCTGCTGCTCCCCGCAGTGCCGCACGGTACCAGTGCACCTGTGAAATCACATCACTTCCATTTCCCAAGGGACCCTGCAATTAGCTTCCTCTTAGCCTGTGGATTTCCAAACAAACAAACAAACACTTCAGTCTACTGCTCTCAAATAACTAGCCCTGCTTTCAGTTTATCTTGCTGCTGCACAATTTAGACACCACCTAATGGAAGGAGGCAAGGCAACACAGCTCAGCATAGCAGCTCTTCTCCCTAGAACTGCACTGAGTGTCTTACAAGTCACACTGAGAGGTCTTCCCTCTTTATTTTATCAGGCATGGCAGTGTTCTGGAAATCAGCAAAGATTTCTCCTTTCCAATGTCAAGGACTTATTTTTAAGGAATTCACTTCTGTTCTGCAGATCCCTAGTGAAACAAGCTGCTGCCTTTGAGCCAGAACCACTGCCACCCGCACTGGGGGAGCAAGACTTACCACAAAGATGGGATCGTTGGCAGCTGCGTGAGGGAGAAGGCTGGTCCCATTCAGGAAAGAGTGAGCCAAATTATGAAGGCTCAGCATTGGCGAGTTAAGGGCTTCGCCTGGTCTATCAAAGCCCTCCAGCGCGTTCCTGTGGACGGGTGAAAGCAGCATCAAGTAACCCATGACAACCCATGAGCTGCCCAGCTCTGGAGGAGCCAAAGAACAAACCTGAAACTAGAACTGGAATTGCGGAAAAAGGGGGGGCTGTCGAATTCCTGCAGGGAAAGGCACTTCCTGACGTCCTCCACTGTGGGCAGCTGCTCACTGGAGTCCCCAGGCGGTCTCCGGCGCAGTGGTCCTTCATCACTCCCATTGCACAGCGTGACCAGGCGGTTGTAGTCGTCCAAGCTGAGCGTGAAAAAGAAAGAGGTGCAAGTCAGAAAAAGGCGAGGTGATGCCTTGTTGGCTTTTCCTTGTGCAGAAAGAGGCCTCAGCTATACATGCAAGAGAGCAGTGGTTAGGGACTGACACCTCCTGGGACAGCCTGGATTACCTCCCATCTCCTGGGAACTGAATTTATTGCAGGACTGCCACCATACCAGGGGTTCTGGGACTCCGTGTCCTCTGTGAACTACCAGGCACCTGGAGCAGGGGTTACCATATTCACTGTCTTAGAAAAGGCAAGCACAACTCCCCTCATGCCTCCTCCTCTCCCAAGAGCTTTGGAAGAGCCATTTTTACCAGACAATGGAAAACAATCGTTCAAATTTTGAATTGATAAACTTGCAGTCCTCAATAAGGACTGAAAAAGAAACAAAGAAGGGGGAAAGCCTGGATAGTCCCTCTGGACTGAGAAAATGCAAGCAACGACAGAAAACAGGTCTTCACTTTCCACCCCACATCCCCTTGAGAGGAAGAGCAGCTGCAACATCCTCTTCTTCTTCAGGGCCTTGAGGACATCCTGCTGCTGCAGGAGCTGCCCACCAGCTTTTGGTGAGGAAGTGCTTTGTATCAGGGAGAGTAAGAGAAGGGTAAAGGAGGAGGGGTAAACTCCTGAAGTAAAAAGCACTTCTCTGTTTAACCCTGGCAAGGAAAAGGTTTAGTCACTTCAATTTTCAAGGGAAAAAAAACAAAGCTCTATTTAACTGAGAGAAAAAGTAGGGGCAAAATTTAAAGCCATCTGGTGCCTAAAGCTAGAATTTCAAGTAGATGTTTAGGTACCCAAAGATAAAGACTCTTTTGAAAAGCCCTGAGATCTTGATACCTCCATCTGACTGACTGTACACCGCCCCAGAGCTGGCAGAAGGGTATTGTATGGGTATGGTAACCACAAGTAGCTGCTGTCGTAGCACCCCAGTGCTGCATGAGAACTCCTCGCCACAGCCCTGCTCTCACTCACAGGACTAGGGACACTTAAAGAAAGAGGCTGAGGGGCTGGAGTGGGTCTAGAGGAGCAGTGAGGCTGGGGAAGGGACTGGAGGTTAAGGCTGCTGAGGGAGCTGGGGGTGTTCAACCTGGAAAAGAGGAGGCTCAGGTGGGACCTTCCCCCTCTCTCCAACTCCCTGAAGGGAGGTTGTAGACGGGTGGGGGTCAGGCTCTTCTCCCAGGCAACTAGTGTCAGGATGAGAGGGCAGGGTCTGAAACTGTGCCAAGAGAGTGTTAGGTTGGATGTTAGGAACCCTTCCTCTTGGAAAGGGTGATCAGACACTGGAATGGACTGCCCAGGGAAGCAGTGGAGTCCCCACCCCTGGAGGATTTTAAGGACAGACAGGATGAGGCACTTAGTGCCCTGGTCTGGCTGATGAGGTGATCAGGCTGGGCTGGATGACCTCAGAGGACTTTTGCAGTCTCAATAATTCCATGATTCTTTGATTCTGTGAATCACTGCATCCCTACAGAGAGCTGGCAGCAAGCTCCTGGCTGTCTCTGTGTTGGTTTCCTCACGAAATCTCAGTCAGTTTGAAGTCAGTTCCCAAACTACACTAAATAAATCGGGGTTAGAGTCTCACCCAATGCAAGGGAACAGATCTTGCAGCCCGTCTCTAGCTTCCTATGTGCCACAACTGTTTTCTGTTGCTGCTGCCAAAGCCAGTTGGGTGTTTGTTACAGACAACCAACACACAGGCATCTCTTCTTTCAGAAGACACTTGCCAACGTGCAAACTCCTCAGACTTTTGGCAGCCTCAAACCGGCTGAATAGATGGAAATCCTGTACCAGAAGAATCATCTTTAAAAATTCAACTTCCACAATGCAGGGGGTGGGGGGAAATTTCACACAGTGGTACCTACGCACAGCACAGACATGATTCCTGCTTTTACCAAAGAGTTCTTGGCTCTTTGCCTGTGGTTCACTCACACCGGAGGGCAGGCTGAGACGTCGGCACTGAGTGGAAAGCAAGGTTTGATCTGGTTATTGTCATACCTGGTACAAACTATTTGCCACCGAGAGAACCTGGAGCTCAGGCTGATCAGACCCGGGGCATCCGGCCGTGATGCTCCGAAGAGCTGGTCTGTGCAGATGTCACACTCGTTTCTGCCTGTGGTGAAGTTCCAGTAGGGCAGCGCAAAGGAGTTGTTGCCCGTCAGTCGCTGCAACGGACACAAACGCATTAGCAGGGAGCCACCTTCAAAGGGAAGGGAAAGAAGGGGATCCCTGCGAGTTGCTGCTCAGGTCGGTCACTGGGTGTTTCACTGGATACTCTGATTTTCAACTACACCCATTCCGGAGCGCTGCTCCAGCTCCTTCCAAATGACTGGGGCACTCAGTCAGTCCAACAAAGAAACTGCCATGAGTTTCTCTACTGTTGACAGTGTTAGACTTCCTACCAACTCAGAGACAGGGCAGGAACAGAGATGAATTGAGCCTTAAGCAACTAAGAGGCTTTCTGAGCGATGTAAGTGGGTAACAGGTACAATTGTGCATCGGTTCTCTTTCGCTCCAGAAAGGCTGGCCTCGGGGAAGCATCCGAATTCCCGTTAACCGAGAGGAGCGCAGTGCATTTGCTCGGGCTCGCTTGTTAGAGACTATTTCACACAAGCAAGATCCCGCAGCTATTTGGATACCAACAATTTTCATCCCTAATGGAGACGACTGCAAGGCTGAAATGCAGTCACCTTGCTGGTGTGGAAGTAATGGGAGCAGGTGTTTCCTCACGAGATGTATTGCTAAATACCTGTGTGTATTCCGCGTACACCATGGCACATTTAGAGGGACAACTTTTAGAGTGGCTTTTTTAAGGAGGCTATCCCCAATGTCAGCGAATTTTACAGGCAGGTTGTGCTTTGATTTTATTAACAGATCCCATTCCTTCACATTTTCAGTCCTCTTTGTGAAGATGAATCCAAAGAAACCTCCATGATAACCTTCACATCATCGTGAGAAACTGTTTAGCTCTCGGTATCTTGAAAGTACTTATTTCAGCTTAATCAAAAAAAACAGGGAGCTAATACTCCTAGGAGTTTGGGTGAGAATCTATGCTAGGAAAGAGCTTATCCTTGGCTGGCTCAACAAAGTCACGAAGCAAAAGAGAGAAGCTGCAGGGGGAAAGGGAAAGACTGCTCAGCTAACCTGCAGGTCTCTTTCCAGCAGCAGCAAATGGTACCTGTGCCAAGTAACAAAGGCAGGTCCTTGATGGGAGAAATCAATACCCGTGAAGGGGCGGCCAGGTCCTGCAAGGAGAAGATAAAATAAGCACTTAGGAGTCAAACAAGGGTGGAGGGAAAGACAGTACCTTCTTCTAGTGTCTGGAGTGGAGGTAAGCAAAACTCTAGCAGCTGGGCAGTTTGGGAAAGAGCATGTGCTTCAGAGGCAAAGGCATGTTTGCAGAACTCGTGAACCAAACCCCCCTCTGGATGTTCAATTCAGTGCTCCTCAAAGCCTCACAGGGATATTGTGAAGATTCCTTATTCCTTAGTGGCTTTTTATTTTAAAAGGCAGCTCTGTTGTCTAAAATCCCATCCCCTTGCTGATGTGTATGGCATGATCTCAGCCTCTTTAGCCACAGGATTTCCATGATCAAGAGAGTCTCAGCACCTTCCACAACCTGCCCACAGTAATTCAACGCGTCCTTTGCCAACTGTCTCCAGACTGTGCTTGTTACCTCTCGCACTGTCCTTGCTGTTTTTTGCACTGTGCTCTTGTTATTACACGTGAGACTGAGACACTCAAAGGCTAGGGGCTTCAAACCACACATGGACTTGTTTATCATGGAAACAAGCTTCAACCTAGATAGGAATTTATTTATCACTGCAGCAGCATGAGAAGCTGTCTTTTTTCCTTTGCACACGACTGTTCTCTTCACCAAAGGACCTCTGGTCTTGCTAAGCCAGAGGCTGCTTCTTTCAGCCCTGCAAAACAGAACCATGTCAGAAGGAGGACTGAAGAAAACTCACTGCAGGTTACCAGACACTCTCTAGCAAGGGGTAAATGCGGCTGTTCAGCTTGTACAGGACTGCTGCACAGAAGACCCCTAATGCTGCCTCGTCCTGCAAGAGCTGGGCTTTGTGAAATGGAACTGGCATAGGCACTTCTGTCTAGAAGAGCAGTGAGGATTAGGAACCATTATCTGGGAGAAAGCATGGGGTTAGATACCTAAACCTCTAACCCAGCTTGGTTTTAAAAGCCGGCTGTAGTTCGTCAGGCTAATCCCATGCTTCCTGAAGGCCACAGAAAGCAGCTAACTCCAGTCCCCTGCATCTCTGCAAGGTCTTTGCCTTCACCAAAGCAGACTTCCTTTACCACTGCTGCTGCGTGTGTCTTGTCCTGTGGACTAGGAGAGTATTTTTTAAGTCAGTCACTTAGTGCACCCAACGTTGGAGCCTGTGGGATTGCTGCCATCAGACGGAGGATGCTCCAGGAGTGCAGCTGGTGGGCTCCTGGTGCCACAATGACATTCAATCGTTGGGATCAGACTGCAGCAGGTCTGAAACAGTCCTCCTTCAACTGTGGGCAGCCACCAGCTTCTTACCACCGACTGTTTCACTCAACAGATCTGCTCCTACTGGGGTGCACTGCCCAGTTACACCATTGCACCAGCTCCAGTCCATGCAGCATGAGCTCCTGGCAAGTAGCTGCCATCATGCCCAGAAGAAGAAATGCAGGGGTGTTAAATGTACTTACCTTTGTGAGCAATGATACCTTCCACCCTTTAATTTACCCGAGAGCCCCTCGGATAAGAAAAGCACTAACCTAGTAGGGTGTCTCTGACCGAGTAGTAATGAAGCCAGACAAAGTAGTTATAAATACTACAGTTGGCAATCTGCGGTTCCTCTCCAGTGGGACCCAGAAGGCTCATCCAGTGCTGAGTTGCGATGACGTAGTCAGGGTGAATGGTTGTCTTTGCACGGTCTAAGGCATCAAAGAACTGCTCTCTTTCCTCTGCCGTCAGGGAGTGGACATCCTTCCTCACAACTGGTGGCTTCCTCATGTTGCAGTCAGGGCCAGTCCAGCCAAACTTGCAGTCCCCACAGTTATGGCCAGCAAAGTTTCCTGAAGGAAAAATCAATCATAGATTGATTAATCAGGAGAAGGGTGAGATGCAGAAGAATTAAGAATTAGTGCTCTTTTTCCCCAGAGATGCCAGTTCCTAGAAAGGGAGGTCAGCTGAGCAGGCTGGCACTCCTGCCACTTGCCTAACAGAGGCCATGGCTCACACCCCACAGCCCAGCCAGGGCCAAGGGTCACATCCATACAGTGGGCGAGGGGAAGCGCTGGGCAACGGGCTTGACCCAGCCCAAAGTGCAGAGCTATCAGGCAGGTGAGAAGTCTCACCAAACAGAGGGGTGAACATTCAGGTTAAGCTCGTGATGATCAGCTGAAACCCTCAGAGTTCCAGGACCGGAGCCAAAAACGGGTCAGTTCACGTGGATCCTGGAGAAGAGGAAAAAAGACCCCAAACAAAACAGTTTTCTTAAAAGACATAACTACCATCTTTTAACAGTGCACGTGGGACCCCGCAGAGCCCAGGACAAGCAGCAGGGCTGCTGCCAGGCACACGTTCAGCATTAATCAATGGTGCTGCAATAAAAGCCTGAGAAACACTGCTCTACTGTTGTTCCCCGCTGGCATCATTCCTCAGGCAAGTAATCGGGTCTGCTCCAGGCTGTTAGCTCAGGCCCTCTCATGTGGTGAAAGAGCCCAGGAGAGCAGAGCTTGCTTTAATCGTAGCCTCTCACTCTACCAAGGCTGACTGCCAGCAGCAGGAAGGTCCTGCTGCAGCTTGCTTTGCCTTTGCTGAGGGGATGGTGAACAAGGGACCACTCCTGCAGCAGACATCCGCCCCTCCTGCCCGCACACAGGAGGGAGCAGCAGGGCAATCACAGTTCCTCTGGGATCTCCACTCTGTTCTCCAAAATCTGCAGTGAGCCTCCCTGAAGCTACCTTCCCCCAGTCCCACATACACACGCTCACTTCCCAACATTCATGCCAACCTCTTTCCCAAAGCCTACGCAGTCACACTGCTACCTGCACACATGGGTGCTGCTGGACCCAGGACAGGGTTTGGGGCTAATCAGGAGCTGGGGAAGTGGCTTATGTGTTCCTGAACGGACTGGCACCCTAGGCTTTAGGGCTGAGTGCATGAGCAGAATTCCAGCTAACAATAAGGTAGGATCTCTGACCGACAGGGGCTCCAGGGCTTATTACCAATTTCAGAGACCCCCTCCCAAGATTACAAGGGCTGTTGGCAAGGAGGCTGTGTAGCTTATGGGCAGCTGTTGGGTAAGGGCTACTGAGCTCTAAAGATTTGTGACAGACTCTTCCAAAAGGCAATGAGTACTCTAAAAGGTAGGAATGGAGACTTTATGGTTACTCTGGAGGCTCTGAGGTCTATAGGTTTATGATGAAGCTCAGGACAAGTGCTAAGGCTAGACACCAGAACAGTAAAGACTTCAACTAGGTTTTTGATGGTACACACCTAGATGGCACAGCATGGGGACAGTTTCCATGTGCAGAGCTTGTGTTTTGCCCCAGAGCACCTGGGTTTTGCTGCCTTGTTCCAGCCAGGACAGGAGGCACCCAAAGCCAGGGTTCTGCGTTGATTTAGGGGGATGACGATGTATGCCAGCAAAAGCAAGCAGTGTATAGCTTCATGAAAGAAAGGAGATTGCCTCCATATATCCTTAGGGTGTGGGCAGAAATTAAGATGGGGAGGAAGCCCCACAGGTGATTTTATTATGATATCCTGTGGGTCCCATCAGAAGAGGACAACTGTGAGGTTGATCTGTGTACTCACTGATTCTTGATGACTCAGCCTATTACATCACATCACATCACATCACATCACATCACATCATCACATCACATCCTTCAGTTGTACTGACCAGATGAAAAATAAGAGGTTTATCTTGCACCTCCATGTAATTAAGCTACATAAATTGCACAAGTTTCAGTCCTCGGGCTGTGAACTCCTACCGAGTAAGAAGGAGGACAGCAGTGAAGCAGAGACTGCAACCAGGGGGAGCCAATTTCCAGGCAGAGCACTATTTCACCCGGTGTCATGAAGATGCTGATCTCTGTGGAACCTTTCTGTAATGCACTCATTTTACTGCCATTGCAGTAAAACAGGAGTTGAGATAGATCTGGAACACCAGCATGCTGCAGTGTCCCAAGGGTAGAACCAGGATGGCCACCACGTGAGACTAATGGTTATTTCTTCTGTCTACTCCAGCTCTCCATGTGGATGGACAATTAGACTGGAGGATCTGGAGGATCTGCACCTAGCACAGGCTTTAACAGGGTCATCGAGGTATTGCTATGGCTTAATATTATCCCACAGCAACACTGTCCTACAGTGAGTAAATGGTGTGTATTTTATAACTGCTTCAAAGGCTCCTTTTACCTAATAGGAGGGCTGTTATATCAGCTACAAGGCTTAGCTGGCAACTTACTTAGAGCTGAACTACAACAAAATTACCCCTCCTGTCCTCAGCTCAGGAGCGTGAGGAGATTTTGTTTAGCAAAGAGAAACTTCCAGGGAAAAAGAGAAAAGCAGAGGAGGACAAAATGAATGAGAGTTACTTCAGCTCCTCAGTGAACTCACTGTTTAATCACTGTCACACGCTGTGGCAGGAGGGGATGGGTAGCAACAAGGAGAACTTCAGGGGCAAAGAGTTAAACAGGAAAGTTGGCATGAGAGAAAATGCTTTCTTCACTCTCTGGCTCTGAAAAAGTGCTGGCAGTGCAGTGAACATGACAGTGCTTTAGGAAACTGGCACTGGGAGAAGCTTTCTAGATGCCTTAAGCTGTGGTGGATGGTTCCAGCCTTTGAAGCAAGGTCCACAGACCCACCCACCCGTCTTCTCACCCCAGCACCCCTCTCACCTGTGCACCTGCAGCTCTGGTTGAAGAACTTAAGGGGCCATCGTTCCCGGTCATCCACGTTTCGAAGGGTGTAAGGGCCACTCCAGGGCTGAGTGTCCACCTGCACCTCCTGACACCGTCCCCTGCCCTGCAGGGACCCACAGATGTTGCCTGGCTCTGCCCCCAGGACTGGGCAGCAGCGCTTCAAGCGAAGTGCATCCACCGTCATGCAGGCACGGGGGAACTGTGCCTGTGCCTGAGGGGGCCAGCAGCAGCTCAGGTAGCCCAGCCCAGCCCAGAAGAGCCACCTCAGAGCACCCATTATGGTTGGATGCAGCCTCTAGCTCTCTGCTGGACCTGAGTGAGCGGAGTAGGGAGATCTCCACCGTGGGACAACCTAGCCTCCCCGCAGCTCCATGCCCCAGCCAACTGGGATAATCCCTCTCGCTGCTGAGATGTTGGTGTTGGGTGTTTGCTTAATCCTGGTCTCTAATTGCCTTGGAAGAGGCTCAAAAGACAGGCGATTTGGGTCTGCAGTGCCTGCCCAGCAGCCACAGCTTTCAGCGGGATTTATATAGAGGTTGGGAGAAGCCCTCATTAGAGGGATTAGCATCAAATCCTCGTGTTTTGCACATGACATCAAGGGCAGAAAAAACTCCAGCGTGAGAGGAAGTTCTGCAGGCTCTGGCAGCTCGGCAGGAGGGTGAATGCCTCAGCCTTATTTTTCCAAGTCTTTCATTAGCTTAGACAAATGGAAGGTCTTATTTTAGCTGAGGTGGCTGGAGAAGCAGGTTTATGCTTTTAATCAAACCCCTATTTCATATATTCATCAGCATTACCAGAACAATAACAATTATCAGCCTTAGAGGTAGGAATCAGCTAGCTGAGCTGCAGTGTCCAAGCAGACACGATGATTCGAGCTGGTTTTGTTCAGACACCCATAGGATGGTTCCTACTGCCATTTCACTGATGAGGCTGGAAAAGACCTTAAAGATCATCCAGTCCAACCTAAACCCAACCCAGTAACCCTAACATCTGCCATCTAGCTCATGCCACTCAGCACTTCATCCAGCCTGACCCTGAACACCTCCAGGGACGATGACCCAGCCACCTCCGCTGAGAGCCTGTGTGAGACAGAAACAGTAGGCACAGAGGAAGGCAAATACTGCAGGAGGAAAGGCAGGGAGAGGCAAGGAAAAGTGCTCCTGCAGTACACAAGGAAGGAAAAAACTCACTGTTAGAGAGGACAGAGTGGAGACAAGGAATAGTGGACATGGAACTACTGAGTGAGCAATGGAAAGAAAACCATGAGCAGGAGAGGGGCACATACGGAGCTTTTACTGTGATTACTCCCCTCCACTGCAGCTACAAACCTGGAAACTTGCTGCATGCAGTGCTGGTGCAGACGCAGCGCCAGCCCAGGTCCTCAGTGATCCATCAGCGTTTTCAGAGTACCCTACCTGGATGGAGATGGAAAGGACAGACAGATCCCACACCCTGACATCACCATGCGGGTGCCTGCTGCTGGCCTGCCAGCACTAGCAACCTTACAGCAGAATCCCAGAGACTCTTTGACTCTAAAAGACCCTTAAGATCATCGAATCCAACCTTTGGCCCAGCGCTAACTCACTACCAAACCAATGCCCTGAGCACCGTATCCACGTGGTCTTTAATTACCTCCAGGAATGATGACTCCACCACTGCCCTGGGCAGCCTGTTCCAACATCTAATGACCCTGCATGACACTCAGTGAGGAAGACACCGGGTGAGAGTACAAAAAGACAGTTGTCTTTCAATCAGGAAAACCACAGGCACAGACTGTTCCTTCGTGCCTCTCTGCTGAGAAGTTCTGCATCATCTCTGCGGATGCTGCGCTGGAAGAAAGGAGCTGTTGTTAGGGCCACACAATCTCTGCACTATACCAGCTTCCAAAACAACGTGCTGGATTGTTTTGAATTACTATCACTTGAAATACGAGTACTCTGTGTGTTGGCACAACTGCTCAGAACCAGCTGAACAGGAGCCAGCAGGGTGCCCATTGGCACAGAAGGGCAACGGCATCCTGGCTTGGATCAGCCAGAGTGTGGCCAGCAGAACTAGGAATGTAGTTCTGCCCCTGTACTGGGCACTGCTGAGGCTTCACCTGGAGTTGTGGGAGCAAGTTTACTTCAAGAAAGGGATTGAGGGGCTGCAGAAGGTCCAGAGGAGCAATGAGGCTGCTGAGGAGAGGCTGATGGCGCTGGGGTTGTTTAGTTTGGAGAAGAGGAGACTCAGGGGGGACCTTCTCCCTCTCTACAATATCTCTTCAGGAGAGTCAGGTGGGGGTCAGGGTCTTCCCCCAGGCAACTAGCTCCAGGATGAGAGGGCAGGGGCTGAAACTGCCAGAGGAGGGTTAGGCTGGATGTTAGGAAGCCCTTCCTCATGGAAAGGGTGATCAGAGCCTGGGATGGACTGCCCAGGGCAGTGGTGGAGTCCTCATCCTTGGAGGTGTTTAAGGACAGCCTGGATGAGGCACTTAGTGCCCTGCTCTGGCTGATGTGTTGGCGTGAGGCCACCGGCTGGGCAGGATGATTTCAGAGTAATAACAATAAAAGAGCTGCTTGCTGGCAGCAGTTATCAAAGGACTTTTCAGGCCAGAAATCTGAGCACACAAGCAGTGTCCAAAGCCCTGGTGATCCCACCTGTGACCACACTGCCTCATCCACATTTCTGGGCTGTCTGGTCAGGCTACCACACCTGAAACTGTGTTAAATTCATCACTTGAAGCGCTCAGACTTTACCCTGAAAGTACAGGAACAGTTTGCAGACACCTTGTAGTCTGCATCCGCCCCCAGGGTCACCCCCAATAGCAAACTCCTCAGCCTGGTTGGAATCAGCCAGGTTGGAAAGGACCTTAAGGTCACTGTCAAAGGGTGGCAGAGAAATCGCTTCATACAGATGCCAACAGATGAGGGGGATTAACACGTTCACTCTTTTTTGGGGGGCAAGGGAGGGAATAAAGGACAGTAATACTCAGGGCACTGGACACATCTCACCCAAGCAACACAGGATTCCTGAGCAGTAAGCAGGCAGCAGGTTCACATTGTTTTCTCAATGTCAGGATTGTTCCTCAGGCTCCTTTTCGTGGACTCGAGTGCAGATTAGCATTGAGCCAGCCAAGAATTTAGCCTTTGGAACTCTGCAGAGAATTTATGGCCAAAATACAACAGATAAATGTATGTGGGAATGAATATATTCATTAAAAGAAGAAAGGACATGATAAACTGTAACTGTGAAGATAATTCCATAAGGAAAACTGTCAACAAGCAATGCATCAAGGTTGTAGACACGTGGGGGTCAGGCTCTTCTCCCAAGCAACTAGTGATAGAATGAGAGGGCAGGTATGAAGCGGTGCCAGGGGAGGGTTAGGTTGGATGCTAGGAAGCCCTCCCTCATGGAAAGGGTGGTCAGACTTTGGAATGGGCTGCCCAGGATGGTGCTGGAGGTGTTTAAGGAAAGGCTGGATGTGGCACTTAGAGCTCTGGTCTGGGTGATGTGGTGATGTCAGGTCACAGGCTGGGCTTGATGACCTCAGAGATCTTTTCCAGCCTCAATAGTTCTGTGATTCAGGGAGCTTGCTCCTTGCTGGAGAGCAAAAACCTTCAACCATATTGCCTTCTCCTGTGCATCAAGGATTCTTGTAAACACTGTGCTTTGATCTTCTTCACAGCAGGAGTCTCAAGCATGTTCAATAAGTGCCTCTGAGACCATCCCAGACCTGTGCTATCTAAACACAGATGTTTTACTTGTCAGGCACACAAAGCCAAACAACAAATTAGCACCAGTGTTCTGTGCCCCAGCTGCAAGCCACTCGCACGTTTACAGTCCTCCTTGCCAGTGCTCCATCATTTTCCCCACTTCTATCTCCCCATGGCTTTACCTGCAGGCTTCCTCGTGACAGAGGATGAAGTTTCTTTATGTTAGACATCTATTTTTTAAAGATATCTAGTTTCCTTTTCTAGGATTGTCTCTTAATGGAGAGAAATGCATGGCTCAGGGTGTAATTCACTTGGCCTGTTTTCTTACCTTAGGAGAGGATGAAGTGCATCACACAAAGGGCTAACTGTCTGCGTTTATTTAGCCTGGGGTTCAGTCGTGGGCACTCAACACATGAGAGGTTTACCTCTAGACAGATAAATCCCACGTAGGTTCTTCCTAGTTCAATCCAGCTGAACTCAACTCTCACAAGGCTGGAGCTGACTGCGATGGGAAATCCTCATGACATAGAGCCATCCACTTCCAACGTGATGAACTGGATGACTCTTGGCTTCTCACCTCTCCAAGGACACCTGTTAGCTGAAGCGTTCACTGTACCCCACCTGCTCAGGAAGGTACTAAAGCCACACACTGCTTCAGGACAGCAGATCCACCACACTTTTACTGTTTGAGTGGAACGTTATCTTTTTCCTATGTGAGGTGCTAACTTCAGTGTTTGATGGGCATTTAAAAAAACCTGTGTGACTAAGTCTTTAGTGGCCAAGTTGCAGGCAAAGAACCTTGTGACTAAAACGTAAAGGCCTGGTTACACGGCCGGGGAAAAGTAGCCTGGATTTGCTTCCTGCAGGGGGTTTCATCTTGATAACGAAAAAATAATGGAAATAGAAATGTTTACTGGCAAGAAGAAGCTGGAAAGCAGAAATGCTAACAAAAAGCATTTGTAAGGAAGACACAACCGAGTGAAAGATGCCTGAATATTGCATGACATAAAAGCAATAAAGCAAAAGCACTCGGGGTTATTTTCCCAGAGCTTGCCAAGGCACGTTAAAATCCCACACCCAGCCCGCAAAATGGAACAGACAGAAGTCAAAAAATACCAGAATGAAGGTTAGCTCTGCGTTTTATCCTCCTCTCCCACATAAGACTGGAGGCTTTATTCGGCGTGCGCTACCCAAATCCCTCAGCAAACAAAGATGAGCTTTTCTTCACAGTGTCCCCATGACTGTCACCCTTAGTATTTCAGTGTTTAATGTCACAAAACCTCTGAGAATGAAATTGCTCTTCCAGCTAATATTATCCTTAGCTTAAAAATAGACAGCGCAGACACTACCGCAGCACGTCACTGTCGAACGTCCGGGTGCCTGGGTGCTCCTACTGACAGCCAGAGAGAAGGCAAAAGGGACTCAGGTTTTGTGGCAGAAGGGATTCAGCCTCCAGAGCAGCACTGCAGGGGCTGTATGGTCTAAAAGACAGTCTAGCTGGAGGCCTGTATCTAGTGGGGTCCCCCAAGGATCAGCGCTGGGACCAGTCCTCTTCAATCTATTCCCTAATGACTTGGATGAGAGATCAGGGGGCACTGTCTGCAAGTTTGCTGAGGATACGAAGCTAGGTGGTGTCACTGACACCCCAGCAGACTGTGCTGCTTCAGCAAGATCTAGACAGGCTGGGGAGCTGGGCAGAGAGAAATGGAATGAGGGACAACAAGGGTCAGGGGAGAGTCTGGCATCTGGGCAAGAACAACCCAGGGACCAGGATGGGTTGGGGACTGACCTGTTGGAGAGCAGGGGAGGAGAAAGGGACCTGGAGGTTGACTCTGAGCCAGCAATGTGCTCTTGTGGCCAAGAGGGCCAACAGCATCCTGAGGGGGATCAGAAGAGGGGTGGTTAGCAGATGGAGGGAGGTTCTTCTTCCCCTCTGCTCTGCACTGGTGAGACTGCATCTGGAGTGCTGTGTCCAGTTTGGGCCCTTCAGTTCCAGAAGGACACAGAGCTGCTGGAGGGTGTCCAGC
>VZRI01007205.1:29328-44336 GCA_013397515.1 Upupa epops
GGATCTGCTCCTGTGCAACTTGGTCTAGGTGATCCTGCTGTGGCAGGGGGATTGGACTGGATGATCTTTCGAGGTATCTTCCCATCCCTAATGGTTCTATGAATTTAACAGAATCAATTCACATTCAGGTAAGGAATATCATTGCACCAGCTGCAACAAATTACTACGAGAACTAATGACTTTTCTGCATCTTTATATCTTCAAACCAAACCCAGATGCCTTCCTTGAAAATACACTTCAGAAAAATCCAAGCCTTTCTTCCCAACTCAAAGAAAGGATCGGGGGTGCAAGCATGGTAAAGGCTAGACAACACTCATTTCCAGAGTTTCTGCCCTTGAGTCTATTCCTCCGGCTCTCTGTCAATCAGAAGTAGTTTCAGCTCTCTGCTGACAGCAGAGGAGTAGTGAGCTCCTGGAATTTTGACCTCCTTTCAGATTTTTGAGAGAAGACATCCCCAGTCCTCCTGTTTCTGTCTCCATCCTCCTGAGAGCCCCCCTCCCTGCCCTTACCCCTCGCACTGCCTTGCTCCTTTCCGCAGTTTCACTTTCTCTTCTTGCTGTCCAGCCATTCGGAGGTGGCTGTGGGCAGAGAAGGGCTGCGTCCAGTTCATCCCTGCTAAATGAAAAGCCACTGCCGCTAGAGCTACAGAGACTTGAAGGCAAACCCTGCGCTGATGCTGCACATCCACTAGCCCGTGAGGCTGGCCAGCACACGTAGCGTTAGTAGGGGTGAGCTGCACGGCTTTTCTGGGGTTCCAGGCTTGTTTTGCAGCTTCTCCTCCTCAATTCTCCTTCACAAATCTCCCTGTTGCTTTTCTTTCACGCACATCTAGAACACAGACACAGCAAGGGATTCCGCTTCACCGTGCTACAGCGGACTGTTGGTACAGGGAGCCCTGTAGGTGCTCATCGATGCCATCACCCAGCCAGCATCAGGGTACAGCCTTCCCGGGGTGAAAAGGCATCGCTCCCCAGTGTCACCACTGCAAACACCGCTAAAAACAACAGCACAGCGGCTGGAGCTCCAGTCGCAGAGGCTGGATGCGCTGGCAGAGGGCTCCCAGGGCACCAGAGCTGTCGCGATCGCAGCCCCTCCGACAGCAACGCTGGGGACGGGGGGTGAATGCGCCCGGTGCCCGCGGGGCGGCGGCAGCGGGGGAGTAAAAGAAGAAAACGAAGGCACCGCTGCCGAAACCCGGGATCGAACCAGGGACCTTTAGATCTTCAGTCTAACGCTCTCCCAACTGAGCTATTTCGGCTCCTCCTGCTGGCCCCTCTCACCACACTCACTAGTGCGTTCGACTGCCTCTCTCCTCATCCTTCCAGAGAGAATCGTAGGTGGTTTAAGACAGACTTCGTTATCCAGCGGTTACTGCTGGATGCTGCTAACGAATTTATCACGGCTCTTGGCAAATGCAGTTCTGCTTTAATGCAAAAGCAGCAACAGCACAAAGCAACGCGTCCAGCCTGCATGCACAGCGCATCCTCTACAGCAGCTCCCCTGCTTTAGAGTTTTCAAGGACTCTAGTTTGAGGTCTGACGAATCGTGTAGAGAGCTGTCATGCCACTGATGGAAAGAAAGGGCACCTTCACCCTCATTTTCCCAAGGTCTGACTCAGAGATGCACGTTGCACAGGAAGAGTTCTAGTGTCTAAGCCCAAATCATAAACCCACACAAAGCAGTTAGAAGAAGAAATAGTTCATTCTCACGTTATCCATTGAGTGTTTCCTTCACCGGGCTGAAACACAGAAACTCAACAACACCCAAGTGTTATGCCTGTTATGCAGGCGCTGATAGATTCCCCACCCCTAGAGGTGTTTAATGTCAGACTGGATGTGACACTTACTGCCCTGCTCTCGCTGATGAGGTGCAGTTAGGTCATAAGCTGGGCTGGATGATATCAGAGGTCTTTTCCAGCCTCAATAATTCTGTTTGGAACAAATCAGAACAGCTTCCACCCAAAATTAATAGATTCTTTTGAACAACCCAATCCCAGTGCCATCGCTCGTTTGGCTAGTCACCTGTTGTCAAAACCTCTATCTTCAGCATCCAAAACCCTTTCAAAATATCAGTTCAATAACCCATTCACACATTTCTGCCACCACCTGTGTATTTCTGATCTGACAGCACTAATCACAAGTTAATTGACTTTAAATGCTCCAGAGACACTGTAGCTATTTGTAAGAACTAAATAATCTAACACCTATTTCTAGTACAAAACAGTAGGATGAGTAAGTAACTCCCCGCACATTGTAAGGAAGCTGTATCTCAAGAGAATGCAAGAATTAAAGGAACACACCAACGTAACCAGCAGTGTCTCTCTGGGAGAGATTTAGCCATGAGGATGTGGTGAACCAAGATTTCTAACAGGCCAGCACATAGGAAGTCCTGCAACTTCTGTCCTTTCAAAAATCAAGGTTTTGACAACCAAATCAAGTGTCAGAAACCCAAAAAAGGCAAGTGCACCGCAATGCTAGCGCAGTATTACCAGCCCACTTAGTCACAGGGAAAACTCACCTTCAGTGGCACACACATCCCTAGACTCCAAAACACATACTGGATGCTGAGCTAAGCCTAGACACTTACTGTTTAGCTTTAAGATGACTCCAACCAAACGAGAGTGGTGTTTTCTTCATAGCACCACAGTGATAACGTCGGGAGCATAGCAAGTCCAAAGACAGCACTACCTAAGGGCTACCCATGTGAGGACTATGAAGTGTTATGTTTAGTTCTTACCAAAACTCCATAAGGCAAATTCCTCCAGGTCCGTTCTTCCTGCACTCTAGGGAATGAAAGCACTTCTGCACACACTTGTGTTTTGAGAGTTAACCGCTGATTTTTCACAGATTTCAAAAGTTGCAGCAATTTCTAAGTAGAATCATAGAATCAACAGGGATTCCAATCCCAATCTCTGCTCTACCCAGAGGCAACACAAGGCTCTGGCACTGTGCCCAGTGCCGAAACTGAAGGGATAAACCCAAGGAAATTCTTCCCTTTTCTGTCTGCTACCTCAAAGACAAAAAAAAGTGAAGACAGTGTTTTCAGGATACAGGAAGAACTATAAAAAAACCCCTACAAACAAACCACACCACACCACCTGCTTTTTCAGCAAGTTTACTTAATTAAAAGAAGCCAGTTACAATGTAACTCGTACTAAATGAAATTCAAGAAGAGATTCACTGACTTACTTCTAATATTGAAGTTTCTCCATAAAGCTTGCATTAAAGTTCAAATATTGTTTTATCTTAAAAACACTTGCCGCCAATAAAAAATGGTGAAACGCTGCATCGAATCCACAGTTCCCTGGAAAACAAAGGTTAAAAATTCTTCTCCGTAAGCAGGCTTCACGTCACAGGAACTAACAACTGGAATGTTCACCGTGTCACAGAAATTTTCCTTAAGAAAAGGAAATGAATGAGACAGCAATGCAGGAAAAAGATTACATCTAAAAAGAGCAAAGAGCATCTCCAGGAAGATGTTTCTGGAAATCAAAAAGTAGGAGCACCTGCTACTTCTTGACACCTTCCCAAGCTGTGCTTTAAAAAGGGGCTTTTAGAGTTAGAGGGAGTAGCATTTTAATCGGCCTCTACAGGAGGTAATGCTGTGCCAGCACAGAAAAGGGCTGGACTGTATGGGTACCTTATCTAAGTTTCATCAACGGGTTTATACTCTCCAGAAAATACAGCGTTTTCCCCTTGATTGAAAATAAAACACAGTTCTTTACACAAGTATTTGACACTGTAAAAACAAGCTCATACAGGTGAACAGTCCCAGAATCAATATATATGTTTCATTCAAAGTCATAAAAGCTGTACTAACAATTCATTAGTAAGGCAGGTTTGACTCCAGTTACACTAATGTAGAGCATTACAAGTACTCTTCACCCTCTGCAGGTCTTCAAGTAACACGTAGGAATAAAGCATTATAAAGTGCTGAAACCCTTCCAAAGCAGCTGGTCTGAATTCACCACGGGTCCTGTATCTCAGATTCATAGAGAGTTCAGTGTGGCCACTTGATTGCAGGCTTTGAAGAAAAGACTCTGTGAGGTAGAATAAATCCCTTCAGGTTCTCCTCCGCTCTATGGAGCAGCAAACGGGTCTGTCACAGGAAAGGGCTCTAACGCTTTCTCTGAGTTTTTCCAGTTATGGAAGTTGTCTTTGTACCATTCGACTGGGAAGATGAGAATATTAACAAGTCAGGCTGACTGCAGGTAACAGGAGAAATTCAAATGCTCCACAGATACCATAAAGAACGTGATGAGAAAATGTCATTAGGTAAAATTTTAGGTTAAACTATTTTTTTAAATCTCACTCAGACTTTATAAATTATTTATAATATAGTCTTTATAATATAATAATTCTAGCACCTGATGCTACTTTATTGTGATTATCTTTTTGTTTTTCAAATCAGGCAAATCTGCTACCTAAAAAGGAACCAATTTTATGTAAAATCAAAATGTTAAATTCATTCCATTCAGCTCCTCATCAATTCATTAACATCTTAGCTGATATGCCCATGTCCCCCACTTTTTCCCCCTCCTCCCATCATTTCTAAATCAGTTAGGGTAAAAGCCATCAGTCCTACTTGTTTTCTTTATTCCTTCCTTCCAAGGCACTTTTGGTTTCCAGCCCAAGCTGTGCATTTTCTCTGAATTCATTGGGTACCTCAGGTCATTGGTAGGTCTGTTGAAACATAAAATCAACACAGAAAACGATCTGATTAGACTTCTAGATTAATTAGAGATGCTGTACCTCACACTGTCTTCAAACAAACACTGGGTACACTTCTGTTTTAGAAATTCCCACCAACATGATGTTGTAGGCGGGAAATCTTCAGCACACCAACCAGCTCTAAGGTCGAATTTACCAGGCAAAGAAGCAACTTCACAGAAAAGGAAGTATTTTATTGAATCCACACTCGAGAAGTCTGAAGAGATTTAGCATTACACATTCCCCTTGGAGGTATACACACTGAACTAAAGATCCAAGTAAGGAACAGAGATCCTGCTTTTCTGTAGGGTTCTGTACGGACCACAGACATCAAATCCATTAGCAAAACACAAAAAAAAACCCACTGAACAATTCTTGTTCCTTTCAAAGTCCCTTGAGCAGACCAGAGGCACTATCACAAAAAGCTATTTGACCAAAGTCACAGAAACCCTCGGGTTAAAGGTATCTCTGCTGGTTCTTTCTTACCTGTCTTGGACATAATCCACCCAGTGCTCCATCTCGGATTCTGAACTGGTCTTCTTTATCTGTCAAGAAAGAAAAAAAATCAACCCCACACATCCTGCAGCACCTTAACACACATTTTAAAATAGGGGGTTTTTAGCAAGATGTAAGTTTGGTTTAAAAACCAAACAGACCACAAACCAAAAACCACAAACACAGACAGAAAAGGTCTTGCATCTAAAAGGAGTTTTCAAACTACTGAAGTGACCTGAACTATTTATATAACAACTACAATAGTAATCCTTCTAGCAAGCACTTGGAGGGTTTAACAATGCCACATTCTCAGATCAAAACTGGAGCAACCAGCATGAAAAAAATCCTACCAGATGGTATTTACTCATGATGCCAGTTACATCCCAGTCAAGATAATCAATGTGGCAGTGCAAGTACAGCTGCCACAGAGAGTGCAGTGCATCCTTCTGCTACAGTTACCTCCTAAGACTACAGTTATCCCTGTGAGCCTAAGAAACCTCCAGCTCAGAGCTACAAAGGGTTCCTAGTAGAACTAATCACACATGCAAAGGACTGGTAAAGATAGACATCATAACCATTTACTCACTAAATGTATCAGCTCCTTAGCAAGCTGGGCAATGGACATCTCAAAGTTGGTTCCAATGTTATAAATTTCACCTGGCTTCCCCTCTTTCAGGACAGTAAGAAATGCTTCTACCACATCAGCTGCGTAGAGGAAATTCCTTCTTTGAAGTCCAGAGCCATGTATACAGCTTGAAAACAGGGAAAGGTAAGACATTTGTTAGCCCTTGAATACACACATCCTGTTTATTAGAGCACACGTGTTTTAAGCTGTTTCCTTCTTAGCTGTTACCTGAAGTAGCTGATACACACACGATTCTACAGTTTAATCTATTAAAATCTATTCAAATAAGCAATTAATATCTTAGTTATGAAGTTATCTTCTAACAAAAACTTTTCCACACATTTATAACCACATAATTACAGATCTATAGCACAAACACATCGGTGTGTAGCTGATGTACTGCGCAGAGGCTGTCCTTCGATGAAAGCAGACCTCTTATGCCATCCCTAATCTCATCAAAACTATCCCTTGTTCTCTGTATCCTCTGTTCATGTGAAGGGACAGAGACTGGAGACTGTAGAGATTACCATCAATCTTAGGACTGAAGCAGGGAAAGGATAAAACAAAAATCAATGTGAGTATGTTCTGATTGGATATCAATGGCCTTTTCCCCACTGGGTGATCCATTTACAAACTATCAAATCCCAATCATACTTTGGGCTTGGACACTTTTCCTGTAACCTTCCAAGTGCCTTTCCCCACTGGAAAGTCTATTCTGGGCAGCCAAATTGGTAGGGCCTTTTATCCAGGGAATTAAGGCTAGTCAAAGATGCTAGGTCCACCAAAAAGCTTGAGTCTTATAAAGTGCATCACAAGTTTTCAGATGCTGCAATGCTTTGTGGAATTTGAAGTTGTCTTTTCTCAGACTACAGATGGAGCAGGAAGCTAGCAAGGAATGCCAGGGAGAAAATATGATTTAAGACTGTGCCTCTGCTAAGGAATCACTGTCACAAGACTGGCACTAAAGTCAGCGTTTTCTAGCAACTATTCTCAGGAGGATAAGTTCTGGTGGACAATAAGCTGCCCATGAGCCAACAGCGTGCCCTTGTTGCCAAGAAGGCCAATGGTAACCCACAGTGCATTAAGCCACTAGAGAGGTCATCCTCCCCCTTTATCGTGCCCTGGTGAGGCCATATCTGAAGTACTGCATCCAGTTCCAGGCTCCCTGGTTCAAGAGACAGGAAACAACTGGAAAGAGTCCAGTGAAGGACAATGAAGATGACTGGGAGTCTGGAGCATCCCTCTTATGAGGAAAGGTTGAGAGACCTGGGACTGTTTAGACTTGAAGAACGAGAGGACACCCAATTCATATTTATAAATATTTGAAGGGTGGGTGTGAAGGTGATGGAGCCAGACTGTCTTCAGTTGTTCCCAGTGACAGGACAAGAGGCAACATTCCAGCACAAGCTAGAACACTAGTAGTTTCATTTACAAGTTAAAAACAACTTCACTGTGCAGGTGACAAAGCACTGGAACAGCCCTCCCAGGAAGGTTGTCCCCTCCCTCTGGAGACACCCAAAACCTAACAGGGTGTAGGTCTGTGTACTGTGCTCTACGCAGCCCTGCATTAGGAGAGAGCTGGACTAGATGCTCTCTAGAGGTCCCTTCCAACTAGAACAATTCTGTGGAACAAAAAAGGAAGTTACATACCATTTTCTGTTCTGCTGCAACAAAGAGATAAACTTCGGAATAACCTAAGGAATCAACACAAGAAAACAATCAAACCAACATGTCACTACACTAATTTAGAAGCTGCTGTTCTGCAAAGAACAGGGGACTTCACCAGTCAGTATCATCAAGGGTTTTAATAGGACTTTTAAGTTTTCCTTATGTTTAATTAACTAATACATCATACCTAGAAACTGCAATGAGTTTTGTTTAGGTTTTGAAGATTAGGTGTCTCTATGTTGTTTTAAAGCTTATCTTTTTGGTCAAGCATTACAAATCAGTAGTTATAAATGCAGTTTATAACCCAAAAGAGGGTTCTGTGACTTTTCACACACAGAAAGGCACTACAGTGAAACCAGAGAGAACTGTTCAGAACATCCAGCAAGCTGCAGTAAGTATACAGTCAAGTAGTAAGAGTCACTGAAATCTGAGAATTTCAAGATAAGCAAACAACAGATCAAGTGACAGCCTCTGTTCAGGACAATAAAAGATTCACAACATTGCATCCAACTTAGACCCATTCAGAAAAGTCCCAGAATGCTCTGAAGAGTTGGCCTTGCTATTAAAGCTTTCACACTGAAGACATTAAAAAGCTATTTGAGTCATTTTAGTTTTGTTGACTTTACTACTCTAAATATAGGAACAGACAGTGAGTAGTACTGACAGTAGTAGCCCCACCTAACCTGGTCTTCCAGAGAGAGGGCGTCCACAATTTGTCTGTGCATCCTGTTCTGGTACTTCAACAGCTTCACAGTGAGGAATTTCTTCCTTGCATATAATCTAAATCTACCTTCTCATAGCTTGAAACCATTCTCCCTTGTCTGATCAATAGAATCCCTCATAATAAGTGCCTCTTGAGGCTTCCTGTGGGACTCCTTCAGGAACTGGAAGGCTGATATAAGGTCCCCACAAAGCCTTACCTTCTCCAGGCTGAAAAGCCCAAATTACCTCAGCCTGTCCTCATAAGACAGGTGTTCCAGCCTTCTGATCATCCTCAGGGCTCTCCTCCAGACTTGCTCCAACAGCTCTACGCCCTTTTATATTGGGGATTCCAGAACTGGACCCAGTATTCTAAGTGAGTTCTCACAAAAGCAGTCCATTCATGAGGCAGAAGTAACATCACTACAACCTTAAACAGCAGTACACTGAAGGTCAGAGCACAGCACAGGTTTAACTTACTTTTTCTGGATACTGGTGTGGTCCGTAAACATTGCTGCTCCGAGTGATGACAACTGGGAACTGAAGAGCATTAAACAGGCACATGATTGCATAAGAAAACGTACACCAGCAAGTATCTGTAGGGTTCTGGCTGCTCAGTAAATACTAAACTGGCACACACACAGTGCTTATTCAAATGCCTGCAAGCCCTTACAAACATTAAACTGTCCATACTACAGCAAACAAGCAAGAGCCTCCAGCCTTCTCAGTCTGTTTCGAGAACCACAAGTGGGAAATGTTTGTAATCTCTTGGGCTGGCTGTGGAACCACCATCAGATATGACACGCACGTGTATGTAGCTGTCTGAAGACTAGCTCACTACTTCTGACCCTAAGGAAGTGTTTCGCAGTCATTAACACCTTACTCAAGTCAGCTTTATCTCAAAACCAACACTGCAGCAGGATATTCTATGAAAAAAAGACAAGAATATTTTAAATTTGGGGGTATTTTTGCTTAAAGAAATCTGAGTAATAGCACAGGGTTTCTGTATGGGGATTTTTTGGTGAGGTGGTGGGTTTTTTCATTATAAGCTTAGCCCTGAAATGACTGCAGATTCTATTCCTGCTGGAAGACTTCCTTCAAGCTTAACATTGTTTTTTAAATTGCTAACATATTCTTCCAAAGAACATTATTTAGACATAACAGTTCAGATTCTTCAAATAAAAGCACACATTAAAAACATTTGGCCTCTCCCCACTGTCTTGCAGTAAATCTCCACCAGTAAGTGGTAAATATCCTCCAACGAATCCAAAGTACAAGACAAGCCACCAGGAGAATGTGGCACCATGTGGACCAGCAGATTTCTCTTTTCTACTCTTCCATACATAACACAGGCACTTCAGCATGGCCTTCAGAGCTTTTGAAGCTTGCATCAACTTACTTGGTACCTTTCCCAGTAAGACAGGACAAAGCACTCTGCAGCTGCTTTAGAGGAGGCGTAGGGATTAGTTGGACGCTTTGGTGAGGATTCATCAAATTCCTAAAATTAAAAGAAAAACTTGCATTACTCCATTTCTTTTGTCTAGATAAACCTTCAATTTACAACAGAAGTAAAAAATCCCTAAGTATCCAAGCACCCCAGTCAGAGAAATCCACTCTTCCGCTTTCAGAAGACCAGTAGCAAAAGGGAGTCTATTTATCAACCACAGGAGGCAGCCAGAATATCAGCACGAGTATTTTTAGACTTGTAGCAGAGCACTTCAAAGTGACAGGTCCTGAGATTTTTATCTTTTAAAATAATTACTATTGCCACAGGGGTGTTGGATCCTTCTCCAGCTCACAAAACCACAGCTAGAAAATTGACCTTTCAGATGTAAATAAAATGGATCTGTTCTTCCTTTTCTATAAAAGTTTATCTCCATAAGTCAAATTTCAGCCCAAAGCCCTCCAAAGCAAGGCTTCAACAATTCTAATCTCTCCCAGAACACACAAGTTCATGGATATCCTTCCACTTCTATCTACTTCTCACTTGAAAGATGGCAAGAAAAAAAGGAACCAAAGAAGGCAAGGCTTCTACACAGGCTGAGGTGCAATTTGTAACAATCTCCTTCACATGCAATTAAAAGACTGACTGTTCTTGGCTGACCTTTGCCTCTGAAACTAATTGACCCCAATTTACTTTCTGACCTTCCTTCCCACTAAGACATCAACTTTCTTCAAGGACTTCTATGATTCACACAAAGAACAAAAACTAAATGAAATGAAATGGCTTGTTTCAGGGCCCAAAGGCAGAAAAAGTTCACTTGAACTTGTCTCATCCAAACCACTACAGGCAGGAAAACAACATCCTTGGGGCTGAGAAAAGTCTGCAGATTGGAGCTGTGTTTAAGGAACAGATAAAGCTATTTCAACAACAAGAAACTGCATATTCTTCTGAAATGCATTGCTACAGTCCTGGACTAAACACAAGACTCCTATTATTTACATCTTTAGAAAGACCAACAAGATCATTTGCCTTTTTACTGAGCTAAATTACATTTCCCAAATTAAGGTCAGCCTCTCCTACAAGGAGAGGCTGAGGGAGCTGGGTTTATTTAGTCTAGAGTAGAGGACGCTAAGAGGAAACCCCATTGCTCCCTACAACTACCTAAAAGGAGGTTGTAGTGAGGCTGGTGCTGGTCTCTTCTCCCAAATTACTAATGAGAAGACAAGATGAAATGGCCTCAAGTTTCATCAGGGGAGGTTTATACTGGATATTCAGGAGAAGTTCTTCACTGGGAGAGTGGCTGGGCACTGGAAGAGGCTGCCCAGGGAGGTGGTGGAGTCACCATCCCTAGAGGTGTTTAAAAAACAAGCAGATATAGACTCACCCCATCAGTGCTACCTCCATATACTTCATCTGTACTGACATAAACAAACTTCTCCACGTTGGCTTCGTGTGCAGCAGCAACCAGCACATTCGTGCCATAAACGTTCACGTAAGTGAACTCCAGGGCATGCCAAAATGAAAGGTCTGCATTAAAAACATTCAGACAAGTCTGATTAAATTCAGGCAAGACATGGATTGCTATTGAAGCCTGATATTAGAGTCTGCAATTGTCTCAGAATCTATCAGTGGTTCTTTGATTGTCATACAGAAAGGCCATTACAATGGATTCTAGTGAGAGGACAAGAAGGAATGGTTTCAGGCTGAAAGAGTGGAGATTTAGATTCAGTCTCAGGAAGAAATACCTCACTATGAGGCTGGTGAGGCACTGGAACAGGTTGCCCAGAGAGGCAGTGGATACCCCCACCCTGGAAATGTTCAAAGCCAGGTTGGATTGGGCTTTGGGCTACCTGGTCTGGTAAGATGTGTCCCTGCTCATGGCAAGGGGGTTGGAACTAGATGATCTTTGAGGTCACATCCAACATAAATCATTCTATGATTCTATGATTATTAAATGAAGACATCCTCTATAGTTGAACACTCAGCAAGAATCAGGAGAATCAACAGCAAAAGCTTGTTGGCTTTGTGTGGTTCCATCTGAAATAGGATTATCTAACTTTTAAGTGCCAGCATAACAAATCCCCCCTCTCCAGTAGGGAGGGCCCCATTCAGTAAGAAAAGCAGCATTCCAAGACACTTGTAAGATGCAGTACCATAAATCTATGCCTCTTAATTAACTAGTACCTGTTTTAATGTTTAGAATTGTCCCAATGACCCAACGTGGTTGGACACATCAAATAACAAACTTTGTCAGACAATTCCAGGATGTCCTCTCACAACGAAAGCAGCACAGCAGGGATAAGTCTCATTAGCAGTGCTACTGACTAGTGGCAATCTGAAAGAGGTGCTTTGAAGCATAATTCAGTCTCTTTCTAGAACGCAGGCAGGATTCTGAAGGGAGCTATGCCTGATCCTTCAGCTTCCACACTTGGAGTCAACCAAGTAAAAATTTAAGACTATATAAAAGCTCTTTTTCCACTGTCTGCATGACTGTCAGCACACTGACAGTTACACATGCGTCTAGATGGGATTTAAAAATGTAATAAAGCATTACCATTTACACAGCATCCAAACAGACAACAGTCAGATGAAGCGCTTTGTACGTTAAGGCTGTGAACCCCATTAAGCGAAACAGGCCACCAAATCTTGAATCACACAGCTTGCAGAGACAGATGCATGGTTTATAAACAAGGAAAGACAAGAACCAGCAGTATGTATTGCAATAAAAACATACTCGTGGAAAATAATAACCAATCATTCAACAATGCTCACCTACATGTGTTTGGGCTGCAAAATGAAGGACTATATCTATTTTCTCAGTTTCAAAGAGCTGCTTTATAAAATCAGGTTCACAAATATCTCCCTAAACAGGAAAAAAAAATCATTAATAATGTTATTAGAAAAGAGTGAACTCTCTTTTTTAGAAAACATCACACATCAGAACATCACAAAGGACGCACAGGATACAAACAGCAAAGCCAACTGAGTTTGGTGTCATTTATCAATTCCTTTCCTAAAAAAAAAGGCCAGAAATGGATTTCACACATTCTGTGCAACAGCCTCAATTCAAGTTATTTCAGCATGAACGTTACCGTTTGACATTAGAAACTGCATGGCCTCAAGGCACACATGACACAAGTATGGTGAGCAGCTCGAAAGCCACTGTTGAAAGACAGGCACTGACACCTCGTGGCGTTACATTTCCTAGAAGAGAAGGCTTTGTCACCTGGATAAACTTGTAGTTTTCCTTCTCAGAGATGGTTTCAAGATTCTTCAAGCTTGCACAGTAGTCGAGCTGAAAAGAAATACCCACACAACATCATCAAGCAGGCTTCATGAAAGTAAATAAGCTAACTCACACCCAACATAATCACCAGGAACTTGGTGAACAAGAACTCTGCAAGCACACACAATGAAGCTTTAAAAGCTCAAAGCTCTGGCAGGTATTCTAACTGCACAAACCCTTCAACAGAGAACTTCAACAGCTTCCTTCAGTTTGGTTTTTTGCAAATAATTACTTATGGTTCTTATGCACAGGGTGATAAGCGGGAATGACAGCTGGATTTGGGGTTTCTTATGCACAGGAACAACAACATTATAAACAACAACAACATTATAAACAACAATCCATGCAAATGTCAACATGCTGCAGATGACATTGCAACTCATTTAAACAGCTTTCCATACTGAGAAAGAGGACTGCCTACCTTGTCCAGATTTATAACCATGTAGGTTGGATAGTTTTTCACAAGAGAGACGACTACATGTGAAGCACTGCAGGATAGAAAACAACAGTATTTTACAATTATATAGCTAGACTTCAGGTCTAGCTATATAACAAAGGGATGACAAAGCACAGATAAGTTGAGCACTATCAAAAGTCTTTGGGGGGAGCGAGGGCTGTATTGAAGACAGTAGAAATTCAAAGATACGCTTTACAAAACATCAGCATCACTCTGTTGATAATGCCCATAGCTGTATTACCATTATGACAGTGAAAACAACCAGATTCAAGGTTCAGCAAAAGCAAGCAGCACTGTCCACAACCACCAAAAAGCAAAATAAAAACCCAGAAGAGGCCTTGAAGATCATTAAGTGCAACCTTCAACCCAGCACTGCCAGGTCACCGCTTAACCAGGTCCCTAAGCACTACAAGACCTTTAAATACCTCCAGAGTTTGTGACTCTACTGCTGTCCTGAACAGCCTGTGTAAGAGGAAATGACAGCCTGACTACCAGAAACTGTGTGCCTCTCTCACAGTCTTGTGTACAAGAAGTTCATTCTGGACGTTTGGATTTCCTGACCCCTTCAAGCTACAGAGGGTGGGACAGGATCAGGGGGGCACAGAGCTCCAGACTCGAGCATAGCAGCAGGTTTAAGCTTAAGATGTAGCTGAGCTCTGCCACGAGCATAGCCCTCAGCTAGCGCAGAAGACGACCGAGAGGCAGCACAGCGAGTCCCTCCCGCCCCAGCTCCAGCCTGAAGTGGGTGCCTTGAAGTGTCTCTTCCAGGCTGCACAGTGGACACACTTCCCCAGTCCTGGGGGCAGAGCCAGGCAACATCTGTGGGTCCCTGCAGGGCAGGGGACAGTGTCAGGAGGTGCAGGTGGCCACTCAGCCCTGCAGTGACCCCTGCACCCTTCGAAATGCTGCCGGTGCACTGGTGAGAGGGGTGCTGGGGTGAAAGGACGGGTGAGTGAGTCTGCTAACCTTGCTTCAAAGGCCGAACCATCCACGACAGCTTAAGGCATCAAGCAAGCTTCTCCCAGCGCCAGTTTCTTGAACCGCTATCGTGTTCACTGCACTGTCAGCACTTTTTCAGGGTACCCCACCCCCGCACCACAGAAGGAGACTCGCAGCCCCGACCCAGCAGAGGTGCGAGGCCGCCACTCACATGAACCCGGCGCCGCCCGTCACCAGCAGCCGCTTCTCAAACACCGGCCGCTCCCCGGACCACAGCTGTCCCGACATCATCCGCACTTTACGGCAGCAGCGCTGCGCTTCTCCCCCCCCCTCCATTGCGCATGCGCAGCTCACCCTGGCGTCTCCCGGTCGAAGCAGTAATAGATGCACGAGCCGACGGGAGGGGCTACCTCCCTCGCTCGCTGTCACCGGGGCGGGCGGCAGCGTGGCGGAGCCCCTGTACGAGGAGGCCGGGCTGGGACTCAACTCAGCCTTGCACCTACTGTCTCATTTTTACGACACTGCATCCCACCTTACGGCCGAACCCAGCAACGAACCCGACACGTCGTCGCTGGAGAGGGGCGGAGCCGAATGCCTCGGGGTGGGCGCGCCCTCCCTCGCTCGCTGCTCCTATTGGTTTGTCTGTCCCACGCCCCGCCCTAACCGGTGTGGCGGGGGGTCACGTG
>VZRI01007205.1:49539-82039 GCA_013397515.1 Upupa epops
TGGACAGGTTCCTGTGTGACTGGATCTAGGGGATCCTGGATGATCTTTCAAGGTCCTTTCTGATCCCTGACATTCTGTGAAACTTAGTATTAGTCTGTGCTGCTTCTCTTCATCTACCCCTCTTGACCAACTGTACTGCTTGCACAAGGTAGATTATGTGGAGGAAGAGTGACACCCAGTGGTCGAAGAGATCCAACCGAAGTCTGCTGGGGGTTTCTCTAGCCTTTAAAAATTGAAGCAAAAAGAGGAATGAATCCCTTAGTAAATGTGTGTCTGCCTCGCCAAATGGGCCTCCGTTGCTTTCTGTTCGTCAAGAAGCAGTGTGCCACTTCATAGTGTTTGAGTCATTGCCACAAAGCAATTTATACTCGAAACAGGATGTCTGCTACATTCAAAAAAGCTATCACTGAATAAAATACATTGTCAGATCAAATAATAATCAGCTCTGAGAAATTCACTGACTTTCTTGGATGAAGTAGGCTAGAGTTTATTAATTTTATCTGTACTACCACTTCTGGGTAACAGTTATTAGATATTTCACAGTCACTATATAAAAAAACGTACTTTGTTTTAGTTAGTGTCTGTAATAACAATGAATAAGCTGTGTTTCCTTTTTCCACAGGATTACATGAATTCTTTTTCCTGCTGGTCCTCGCATACTTTGTAACTGCTTGCATCTATGCACAGTCCCTATGGCAAACAATTAAGAAGCGTGGACCCATGCATACGGTATTAAAGGTGTTGACAGTGGCGTTGCTGTTGCAGGCTGGCTCAGCTTTTGCCAACTACCTGCATTTCTCAAGGTATAGCTGTGTTTAGTTTTGTTTTCAATCTTAAGACTTGAAGAAGGTGGTATTGCAAAGATGTACTTTTAATAGAGAATAAACGTTTAATACTCCCTGAACAATACAATATTTATATTCTTTTATCAGTTATTCTAAAGATGGGATAGGAGCACCTTTCATGGGGAGTCTGGCAGAATGTGAGTATGCTTGTCTACCGTTTCTTACGTACTCTTACTCATTAATCTGTATTAGGAAATGCTGTTCTTGGACTCTGATAATCTCGAATCATATTACTAGCCTTATAATATAAACTAGTAGAAGTTTATTCTGGATGTTTACAATAACTATTTGTACAGCTGTGATTCTGTTTAAGGGGTTTTTTTTAAAGGATTTTCATGTCTGAAGGTTCTTCCCCACAAACACTTAAATACTTGCCTATGACCTGAGTAAATGCTTCGATGCATTGGAGTGTTTTGCAGAGTAGCAAAGCTTTGTAGGAAACCTTATCACATTTTATGCAGTGTGTTGTTTCACTAGTAAATTTAACATTGATTGTAGTTCGTAAGAGTTTATAGCACAAGAGATAGGATTAGAGTGATGTGAAAAGTGTTTATGTGAACCAAGCTGAACCAAGCTGCTTGGTTGATGTGAACCAAGCATTTTTCTCCGTGCTACAGATATTCTGGATTCTCATTACAACCAAAGTCCTACAGCATCTCTTCCTGAAAGACACTGATTTACTCTCCCCAAATTCTTCAGTGTTAAACGTTTTTGTTGGATCTTGTGGGGTTTTTCCTGGAGCTCACATTTGAGACATTTGCAGGGGGGGTCTTCCTCAGTGAATGTATTGCCTTTTGATTGGCTCAGAGCACCCCTAGAAAGTAGTATTGGGGTAGTGAGACAGCACTGGAGTCTAATTCTCCTCCTAGAGTTCATTTAGAAGCTTGCAGTTGGAATTAACAGCCTCTTGATGGCACTTGGCACCACAGTAATTGCCTTTCTTGTTTTAACCATTTGCATTGGCGGCTCCTTGCAGCCTTCCCACCAACTTTTCTTCTCCTAAAATGAAATTAAATAGAGATCACGGAGGTAGTTGTAACCGCTCCCCAGTGAGAAACCCAGCCAGACCTTCAGAGAAAGTAGCTGCACATAGCATTTTTCTCCATGTGTATTGCAGTGAAGAGCCCACTTTTCCTCGCTTTGAGCAAAGGTTATTAAGAATTAAAAGAATATTTTTCAATCAGTTTTTCCTTCCTGTTTGTAAAGTCTGTGTTCCCCAAACAGTAAAAGGGCAGAGGTAATAGACTCTAGCTTCAGTGTCAGTTATAATTCTGACAGATGACTGATACACGTGGTATCGTTCAACAATAGAAGGTGCCACCATTTTTTCTTCTAGAGAAGAGAAATTACTTTAAAAGTAAATTTTCTGTTGACTGCAGTGGGGCCACAGTTTCTCTCTAGATACCTGTTCAGATACAATTCCAAGAAGCTGGTTTTTTTTCCCCCCATCCTTTAGTTGGTACCATGTTTAAATGCCTGATCCTCAGTCTAATTCATCGTCTGAGTTAATCACATAAATGCCACGCATAATGCTGGCACTCAAGCTTCACAGTTACTCATCTTGGTAGATCAAAATGTGGAAAGTCAAGTAATAGTGTTACACTATGCATGTTGAACAGACATAGGAAGTTGAGTTATGATGGAATGAGACAGATGTGCTCGGAGCTCAGTAGCACATGACTCTTGAGATGGTGGCGTTACTGTCATGTCAGACATTTCTCTCAACCATCAAAGTATTTGAGATGTCAGAGATGAAAGTCAGTTCTGAATTTTTATCTTACACCACTTTCTCTGTGAAAGCCTTTGTTGTCCACTGCAGCAAAGCAGTGTGTCTGTCCACAACGTGGTTGAGAGGTGCTGCCTGGCTGACGTACTGGGCAGGTCAGCCTAAGGAATGACAGATTGAATGCTCTCTAGAACATTCGGACGTGCTCAGTTGTTGATTTCACTGGTTTGTCACACCTTGGGTTCACATAACCATCTTTTCTAGTGAGTGCACTGTCTCGTTCTGTGATTCTGTCTCCATAGCCAGCACTACAACAATTCTGACACCGTTTTGCCCACATTGGTGCTAGTTGCTAATATTACAGAATGCTCTTGGCGTTTCTTCTTCTTGACGTTTGTATGACAAGCGTGTAAACTGTGGGGACACCAAAAGGATCCCGTGAATGAGGTGCCGAGCTCTGGTATACATCCATACTTTGTCAGTATTGCTGAGCATCAGGGAATTCTTGTAGCTGATCTTTATCTCCTGCGTTTCCCTTGTGTTCATGTTAATCTCTGTGCAGTAGTAACCTCTTCTGAGCCAATATTGTCAGTAAAGGTGGAGGTGTGTTTTATCTTCTGTATTACCATGCAGTGTATTCAAAGAGCAGTTTGCTTTTGTGACGTGTTTTTCTTGCCCTGATGGTTTAAGTGAAAATGACAAATAAGGAACAGACTTAGTGGAACCTAAACGGAAGGGTTGTGTGTAGTGCCCAGTCTCTGGATTCTGAACCAAACTTGCAGTTCACGTAAGATATGAATGGGTTATTACTGTACCTCTCTGCTAGGTCGTTACAGTGACTGAGTTTATTCTCCAGTGCTTTAAAATGGTTTGATAAGTTTCACTCAGAAACCTGTCAGCTTCAAAGCCAACAGTCATACTGAAAGAAGTCTTCCATTCTTTCTACTGTCAGCAGCGCTTCAGCAAGGCTAAAGAGCAAAGGCTTTTAATGTGTTCTAGTTGGAAGTCGCCTTTGTTCAGGTTACACTTCAAACATAAGCTTGAGACACTGATTAAGAATGGAACTTCATGGAGTACGTGTTAATTGTTCCCAAGCAGAGAAAAAATGGACGCAGCAAAATGAGGCAAAGGTAGTTTGCATTTAATACCATGGAATACAGGCAGTTGTTGCTCCAAATGAAGTTTGTGTTAGGATTATTTATATTTTCCCCTTTTAAGTGTCTGAGAGTGGAATTTGTCCTAAATAGTTGTGCTTTCTGTTGCAATATACTGCATCCTTCAGAAAAAGTGCTGTTAATTTCAAGTACAATACAGCTGTCTGACTTTCTGAACAGAAGTTTGCTCTGAGAAAGCAAGGAGTTTGTTTCACTGTGTCTCATACTTGCAGTGTGATTAACACCCGTATGCTTTTATTTCTTTAGCCTTTTGTAAGTCTGTATTTATGCAGATGGACTCTTGAGCTTAAACTTCTTTGACGCACAGTGGGATTTGGAAGGATGTGGCACGGTACCCGTGTGGTTGCAGAACACAGCATCACTAGAAGAATGCTGGCAGTGATCTGTTGTCACAGGAAACTACCAAAACATTCGCAATCTCTTATCCAAGTTATGACTCTAGCGCTTTTAGACCTTTTTTAAGGTTGTGTAGAATACTTTGATTTAGAAAGCAAAACTTGATTCTTCTTGTGACTCTTTGTTTTTCTTCTGTTTTCAATAGTGTGTGATATAGTCTCACAGATACAAATGCTCTACTTGTTGTTGAGCCTGTGTATGGGTTGGACAATAAGCAGGATGAAGAAATCTCATGGCAGACCTCTTCAGTGGGATTCTACTCCGACCTCTACTGGTATTGCTGTGGTGGTTGTTGTTACACAGGTCTGTATTTTACCTTTTGTTCTTACACTGAAATATACAGCTTCTATTATGTGTAACAGAACTGTGGATCAACTAATTTCAGTGTTTCATGAGAGAGGGAGTATCAAGACTAGATAAAAAAATAGCATAGTGTGCACCCAGTGTGTCTAATGGGTAGCAACACCCTCTCTTTATCCATTTAAGGTGTAGCTCCAGAGTGTGTGTGTTCAGCAGTAAAACAGTAAGGAGTTCCTACAGGTTTCCAGATTCCCAGTTGTGCCAGTTGTTCGTAGCTCTGACCGGCAAACCAGATCAGTTGAGTTATCTAGATTGGAAAGTAATAAAGGTATTTCTGCAGTCATTTTACTGATCTGATTTATTATGTCCAATCAATACCACTGAGGGCTTGTGAACTAACTTGGGGGGGTGAGAACAAGCAGCATGAGAGGAGAGATGAGAAATCCTGTCAGAAAAATAGATTGAAACCCTCACTGTCCACCTCAAATAAGATGTCTGATGGTGTTTCCAGTCGTTATAAAGGAATTCTTGAAAGGTTTGTAAGCAGGATTGGTCTTGCAAATATACAAATGGTCTGACACATAATTTCATTCAAATATTTTCCATTAATATGAATTAGAAAGTCAAGTAAATCAGTAACTTAAAAGTAAATTGTAATGGAGATCATCCAACCCTGGTGGTGCCTTTTGTAAACAAATTTTTTTAAATCACAGTATAAACACAAGAGAATCTGAAAACCATTGAGAAAGACAAGAGCAGAGAGAAGCAGGAGATGGTAATGAGGAAGAGATTATCCTGGAGATTCTGTGCCATTCCAGTAGTATCTGTAATTAGTGCTGCTTCCAAACTAAATAAGTGGACTGCTGAAACGTTAAGAGTAGCTCGGAGCTGGTGTTTCTTGCTAATTAAGAATATAAACTAAAGGCTGTTAAGGTCAACGAGACTGTTGAAATTTAAGAACAGGTTCATTCCACTTTGCTTTGGCACCCATCTAGCACCAGAAATTTTACATGTTGTTAGTAAAGAAGACTTCTGAAGGATTTAGGTTTATTCATACCTCTCCACTCTTCCATGTATACGGGTGTGTTAGAACTCTTGTCACTTGAGACCGGAGAGTTTGTTGTTGTTTTCTTTGTACTGTACATAAAGACACTCAGTATATGTATTTTGATTGTGACTTGGTATTTTGGTTGTGACTTGCTGTGAAGATCGGGGCAGGTATCACACACACATGCTGTTTCCCCCAGCACTGGTCTGTTATACATTTGTCTTAGCTCTTTGAGCACCACTGGAGCATTGTCACCACAAAGACACAGCCCTACCACAACTCTTCTCCTGATTCCGTTGGGGATGTCCAGGTATCTTGTAGGAGCAGAATATGGGTGACAGGATAGGTAGTTGCCCGAGTGATTTTGCACCCAACATGCAAGCGTTGCATGACACCAGCAGTATCCTTGGTCCTTCTGAAGAGGGTGCTTTCCATCTCGCGGTTCAGTGTGTACTTTGACAGATTCCTTCTCCTTCATACCAAATGTGGCTGTTGAGCCTGGGAAAACAGGATCCAGACCACATTGCCTCTACCAAAGGTGGTCAGCTCAAGACTTCATTCTCTTTGGATTATTGTTCACTGTCTCTAGATTGACTTGGGTATTGGACCTGTTGTAACAGGGAAATCTGTGAGCAATTTTAAGGAGAAAAAAGAACTCAGAGTAAGTTCCTTTTGGTTCTGTTCTTTCCCAGAGATTGTTAGGGGGAAGACAGCTTCCTCCTGCGACAGAGTCTCAAGAGGACTTGCACAGATAATCTGAGGATTTGTTGTGGGAAGCACACACGTTACCCTAGTGCAGCAGGTAGAGACTGAACTGTGTTCGTTCTGTTGGTGATCTGTGCTTAGCTGCCCTCATCTCCTCCTCGGGGAAGTCAAGTGGACAGCCTGGGAAAAACGTTACTCCACTTAACTGTGGTTTTGAACTGTCAAACTGTCTGACCGTGTTTGCCTGCTACGAGCTCAAATTAGTCTGCAAATTCTCAGGGATTTTTCCTCCTCTTTGTACTGATGGCTATGGCTTCTCTCTTTTTGTTCTTTAAGAAACACCAGCAATTTGCCAGGCTGTGTTTACAGGTTGCCATCAGTGTAGGGTGGACACAGCCTCCTAGTCAGCAAATCTTTTGCGGTCTTTGCAGCGGCAGAGAGGTAGCATCTCAAAGGAGGGACAGGTCTGACGTTCAGCACCTCCCTTTGCCTTAACTTGTTCTTCATTTCAGCCCCAAAACAGAAAATTCCCAGGCCACTCTGTATTCATTAAAGATTCCACTCTGCTGGTAAGACACAAACCTAGTTCAAAACTTATTGATGTCAGGCCTTATCTCATAGCAGGTCTTCAGCTTTCAGGGTTGATCAGAGTGGAAGCAGTGATTGTAAACAGATAGCTGATCACTTTCAGCCTTCCTTCAGCATGGATTCTTAATGTGTTAAACATCACACTTGGTAAGAGTTCTCAGGTACACCCCAAAGGTGTGCTCACCTTGGATCTAAACTGTTTGTGACTGTACTGGCACTGTATGACATCAGATACTGAACTACTAGATATGGTTAGAAGCAGCTAGTTAATCCATTTTGTCTTGCTGCTACTGTTAGTTTCCTTTTGCTTCTCCCCCTTCCCCTTGCCTCTTAAGAGATAATCTGTCCCATCAGAACCTGCCTTTACTGGAAATTGGTAATGTTACCTTGCTTTGCCCTAAGGTCAGTGTTGGCGTAGTGAAGGAGAGGAGGGGTTCTGCTATAATTGTTTCCTCATGACAGAGGAGTATCTGATTCTTCCCTGTATGGATGTAGAGGTTCAACGTGTGTATCTGAAACATCAAGATGATGTTCATGGCAAACATTCGTCAAGTATTAGAAGAGGAAGACTGTTGGTGGTGTCCATTGTGAACCAAGATAATTCCACAGTGTATGCAGGTGGAGTCAGGAATTTTGAGCAGTGTGTGACATAAACAAGGAGGTAGTCATCCTCCTTTGTGACAAAGCAGCCGTGACTTCAATATTGGGCATAGCTAGCGCGAGTCAGCTCTTGAGCTACCTAGCTCATCCAGTTCTTTTGTCTAGAGCCTAAGCAGAGTTTGTTCTTCTGGGTAACAATTAGATTTCACCTCCATTTCTTTTCAGATCTCAAACATGGTTCTGTGCATTGTCAGACAGAAAGTGTGTCTGATAGCCACTTCAGCACGTTGGTGTCTGGCTGGGCTTTTTTCACCTTGCTCCTGATACTACGGCTAAGTGAGTTGACATGCCTTTCTGTGGTCAAGATAAGGGTCTTCAGGGCTTTTTGACAATTTCTCGGGCATATCCAGTCAAATATTCACTTCCAGGTTATGCTTGTCTATGGAAACTCTTCCCTCACTGAGGAGAGATTGCCTAGTCTGTTGTCAACTGCGTAGAAACACTGCACAGCACAGATGCTTTTCTCTGGTGTGTGAGCAGAGTCCCAGCTCACAGTAAGAGCAATAACACAGGTTCATCTTGTCCAAGCTTCCAGTGTGTTGTGCTGATTGTTTCTGCTTCTGGTGCCTTCTGTGTTAAAATAATCCAATGAAACTGAGAGAAGCTGGACTTCTGTGATCTTACATTGCTGTCACTACACACAGTCTTTGATCAACTGATTACTGTGTTGTTTACACTCTTTGAAGGAGTAGTCCAGAGTGTACCCTGCTGTCAGTCACTGTTTTCCCGTGATCGTTTGGACTTTGTTCTCCTTTACTCCAGCTCTTTGTCATCATCTCATAAAAGTGGCTTCTTTCATCACTCTTGCAGTTGGTGCAGGTTAAGGAAAATTGAAAGCATCACGAGCTCTGTTCTTAAAGGTTAAGCTATCCTTGGGATCTCCCTGAAGTTCCTTTCTAAAGCAGTATCATAGTTCCGTGTCCGTCAGCCCCTGTTTATTTCCCCTGCTGCATGGGTGCATAGTTTACTCTGCAAGATCCTGTTTGTAGGGAGTGGTTAGTGTGATGTGTTTTTTTTACTCTATCAGTGTATGTCCACTCCATCCACGGAAGTCAAGTGCTTTGACTGTTAGCAGATCCTCTGTACAAGCCTGCATTGATTCTGTAACTGCTAGAATCCTTGTCAGTTATTGCCTGAGCATGTTCAGTCTGGATTAAATAACTTCTCTGATAGGAATTCATTAATTTTATGCCAAAACCAGTGCTGGAGACATGACATTACTGAACAGTGTGCTGTTTCTTGGGGCTTCAGAGCCATTTAGTCTTACTTGCTTCTTGACAGAATTCTCAACCGCGGATTCTGCTTGTCTGAAGATGTTTGCTTGGAGTTTTTCAGAACATGAGAACATTTGAAGCCTGTTGCTCAGATTGTTTACTAGTAATCAGTAATTTTTAAGGACAGACATGCTTCGTGTCTGTTCCTTTCCCATCCTTCCATTTCCATAAAGGTGGTTGAGGAGTAACTGAAATGACAGCAGAGCTGCCATGCTGCTTGTGTCATGGTCTAGGTAAGGAGGGGAAAGGTGTGAGAGTACTCTTTTGAGGGTATTCTGAGGGGGAAAATGATCCTGTCTCAACTGATGGGACTCAAGGACACCCACCTGTGGAAAGCACAGGTGGATTACACACATTAGGAAAAGAATATCATCTTGATGTAATTAATGTAGTGCGAGAGCCTTTGAATGTGTTCAGAAAGGAATTTGACTAATTTAGGTTTCTAAATTGAGGCATACAGTGTCTGTTTCTGAAGGCCTTCAGAGTTGTCTCACTCGTATAAATCACATTTGCCTACCTTTCTTCGGAAAGGCTGCTTCATTAGTTGCCTGAAACCGAAGTGCAAGTTAGATGCGTGCAGTAGCTGGACTGGATTCCAGTGTGTATTCACGTCCTAAAATGCCATCTGGCTGTTACACCATGCTGGGAGCGTCTAAACTTCATGGGTATTCTAATCTATCATGTTAACATTCCCAAAACTTTAAAAAGGCATTCTTCAACAGGACCCCCCCCCCTTTTTTTGTTGAATGCAACAGGTAGGTGCCTGCCTTCCACCCCACTGTCTTTTCTGTAGTTACCCGTTGGTTGGAGTGTGTGTCCATATGTTGGAACAGCCTTTGGAACCTGTGGCGCTTCCTTTCCTAGACCCTAGGAGGCTGCTGAGCTGGTTGCTTGCAGAGTCAGGCTCGCTTGCAGTTTCTCACCTAGCTGATGCAGAATTCTTTTTCCCCACGATGGCACAGCTTCAAGAGAAGGGGTGGAAAGTGGCCCACCCAAGAGCAGCCTATAGCCTGGCAGTTGCAGCACTCTCCAAGGAGGTGGGAGATGTGAGTTGGATTTCCTTTAGGCAAAGAAGGGAGTTGTGGGAGATCCAAGTTCAAATTGGGTGAATGCTTAAGCCTTTAGGCTATTGTATAAAAGGGGCAGCAGCACCACCCTCCTACTTCCCCATCTTTGAAAAGAAAAGTGAATCCTGCTAAGATTTTGAAAGAAAAGGCGTAGTCGCCTGCCTTTGAAACAAGCTTTACAGGTTGTGGATCCCAAGTGGAAGGAGACACTTTCCTGTAGCTCTGTGGAATCATTTCAGTGGGCTTCCTGCTGGGTAGGCTGTTTGACTAGATTATTATTGTGGATCTTATGCTGAGGTGCCACATTCCTTCCATCCAAATTCGAGGGAACTTCTAACTTGTCAAACTTTCTAAAAATTACAGAATGCAAGAAGTGAGAGCATGTTCCTGACAGTTGCACAAAGGTGTTGGAAGTGGTGCCAAAAAGCAGTTCAGGCTGGGGTTCTTTTGTGTAACGTGGCAGTCTCCTAAACAAGAAGAACAATGGAGCATGACAGTTGTGTAATCCGTGATGGGAAGGTTAACTGAGATTTGGTGGAACCTTGTTTGAATGTACGTCACCACTGTTGTTCTCTTCCAGAGCTTTTTATTAATATGGGAGCAGTTTGAAGATACAAATCACCACAGCTACCATTCACACCATGGGTTAGCAAGAGGACTGCTTATTGGCCTCAGAGTTTGCCTGGCTTTGTCACTGGCTGCTGGTCTTTACCAGATCATCACAGCAGAGAGAAGCACGCTGAAAAGGGAGTTCTACATCACCTTTGCCAAAGTACGGGTTACGTCAGGGAAACCAGGCCCTTCTGCTGTGAATGTAATTGTGGCATGCAGTTGACTGAAGTACTAAACTCTTCCCTTCCATAAGAAATTTAACTTCTAAGTCTCTGATTTTATTAAATTGCAACCTGTCATCATCCTCTGAGTAGTCATTTTAATTTGACAAGAAGTATAAGGCTTTTTTTTTTTAAACAGAAATCCCACCTTTCATTGTGTGGTTTTCATTCAGTCGATTGCAAGTTAAACAATGGGTTCATAAAATAGACAGAAATGTAAATGCAGTTCCTCTAACTGTCATCACTTTCTTCTAAGCTGGCACGTAGTAATTTTATGACTTGTACTCACTTCTCTTTCAGGCCTGCATTCTCTGGTTTTTGTGCCACCCATGTCTTGCAACCATTGCTGTAATATTCAGAGAATATCAAAGAGAAAAGGTATGTACAGGAGAGATAAAAGAGGTGGAATTTGAATAGTAGTTGTTCTTCATGTTCACTGTTTGTTAGCAAACTCATGCTCTTAGGTTGTTAATCTTATGACCCCAAAGCAACTTGAAGTCTTAGTCACACGGCTCTCATTGATGCTGGTGTGAGTCATATTTTACAAAGGCTTGAATCATCTAAGGGTAATCATCTCTGGGCGAAGGAGAAGGAGAGGGGGAGATTGTTAAGTCAAAGGAAAATGTGGAGGGGGTGTTTTTGTTTTATTATTTGCTTGTTTGTTTGTTAATTAAAAACACCGTGAGGAGTCTTTTAACAAAGCTGGTAGAAAGATAAATCAGTGGGTTATTTTTTGCTGCTGTTTGCTTTTCAGTCTTCATTCTTTTAAAAGCATTGTGTGGCTAAATAGGTCGGGGAACCTGGAGCTGAACTGTATTCTTTAGATTAAGAAATCTCTCCAAATAAGTTATTTGCTTCGTGAAGTCTAAATAGTTAAAGCACAAACTCAATTGCTTAAAGAAATTGAAAACTAGAGAACTAGTGTGTGGTGCCTGCCATGTTCCTCTCAAGGCGGGTAATGACTACCTCATTCCAGTGTAGTTCATGTCTTTTCTGTATGGTCATAACCATCTGTGCATTTGTATGCAAATATTTTCAGAAATCAACTTAGATTTGTGTAGAGGAAGTTAAGAGTGTGGGGGAAGGCTCCACAAAACATGTAGTAAATTAAAAGCTCTCTTTTTTTCTCCCAAAAAATCAAATACTTATAGCGCTATTATCAAAGACACTTCTTGTTGTTGCTTTATAAAAACATCATCTGGGCAGGTAGGATTTGTAAAATTGCAATATTTTGAGATTTTCAGCTTAATGAACTCCGCTGGAACAAGCCTGGCCATTGCTTTCAGCTGCAGTTCCTGCATTACAGTAGTTTAGCTGTGTTTCCTTCTTCAAATGCACCTCAGTTCATTAAAGAAATGCGTGGTCAGGACGCACTGTATTTATCTCAGAAACATGAGGCTTTGAAAAGACTTTATGTGCAGAAACTTAGCCTTACACATCTTCTACAGACTAAGAGCCTTGAACTGATAAGAAGTCTGGCTAAGGGAGGTTGATAGATCTCTGTCCTCAGAGCTCCGTGACCATGCTAGTGCAGAGTGTTTCCTGGCTTCCCCCCAGCCCCACTCCCCCCGCATCTGTTTGTTGTAAGAATAGAATATCTAAACATCACCTCTGCTTGTGAAACTGCATGGGTGGTGAATTGCAAGTCTGAAATTCCCCAGAACAGAGACTGCCAGAAGGGTTATGTGACTTGCCCGGGGCTATCTACTGATTTAAAAACACCCAGGTGTGAGAGTTCTGGACTCAAGCTTCATGTTCAGATCTTTTGTAACTGCAGCAGCATTAAAAAGTTTAAAGTTTAAACCTCCAGCACTTGCACAGCTTGCTGATAGAAATTTATTGGGATGGGGGTTGTTTCTTGTTCACTTCTTTCTTCTCTCTCTTGTTTTGTCTCCAGATTATTACCATAGGTGTTATCCTCTGTCAGAGCATCTCCATGGTTATCCTCTACAGACTTTTTCTATCTCATAGCCTATATTGGGAAGTATCGTCGCTGTCATCTGTGACGTTGCCTCTGACCATTTCCTCTGGACATAAAAGTCGACATCACTTCTGAGACGTTGAGGAAGGATACCTTGTGGAATAAATGTGCAATAGTGACTTAAATACACAGGTATTTTTGTCATAGCTCTGTGGTGACGTTGCTTTCACTTGAAAACTGTGATAATATCGCAGCCCTTCACAGACCTTTGGTCTGACGAGGTCCCTGATCTGTTCCAAGTACTGCGGAGGGTAAAAAATCCATAGTTTGGATCATTTGCTAAAAACTGTTGATGTGTAGCATGTGGTGCTGAGCCACCTCACACAAAAGTATGACCCACCTTTCCCCTTCGCAGGCACAGACAGATGTCCTTACTTTTATATCCATACTAGGTTTAAAGGTGTTATAAAATGGAGTTCTTAGAACATCTGCAAGCTCAAACAAGTCTGAAAGAGGCCAGTTGTGAAATTGGTGTGATGCATAACGATGAGTACAAGTTACTTTAATGCTTTAGAGAAAACATATCTTATTTATTAAAAAAAAAAGGGGGGGGAAAGGACACCAAAAGAGGGAGAGTTGTGTAGAAAACACATGCGAAAAGTCCACAACTGGCTGCAAGAACCTTTCCTTTATTATTGGCATAAAAGAAAAGCCTTTTTTGCAAGGGATGTTCATGCTAGTTAGAAATTCTTACTGGGAATAAAATCAGGTTTCTATCTACCCTTTTTTTCTTTTTTTAAATAAATGTAGCTAAAAATTTCATCCAGTGATGGTCTACACAATATTTGAGGCTTAGCAAGCATGGCAACATAAAGGTAATTAAAAGAGCGGGCTTGCATCTTTTAAAGGAAAGGAGAAAATGGAAAGGGTGATGTGGTACTCGAATTTTAATCCTGATATAATTCATTTCTGTTACATTGAGGATTCAATCATAATTAAGCCATATACACAGATTAAATTAACAGAAGCATTTCAAATAAATGTTGGTTTCAGTCATCAACTACCCATGAATTCCTGCCCAAGGATACTTAATCAGGATTAAATTTTCTATGAATAATTGAAAAACAAAATACTCACTGGATTTGTTATAATCCATGTTGGCACTGGGTTTTAAGTAGTTGCCATCTTCCATCCATTGTAATAAAGCCATTCCACTTTGTGATGCCCCAGCATTCAGGAAGCCAGCATAAATATATACTTTATTGAAGTGCCTACTTATTGAGTATGATGAAATCATGCTGATGGGGTTGGTTTTTTCCCCCTCATAGCAAGAAATTATTGCCAAGGTGTCTGAGATCTTGCTTCACATTAATTTAGTATTTGTCCAGTTTGAGCCTTCTCTTCGCACATGTGTCTTGCTTCACTATGTGGGTTTCATTTTCTAGTAAACCCATGTTTGCTGCTTAGCACTGTGTATTTAATTATGTCCCTGTGATTCTGTGAAGACACACCAGGGCTCTAGCTTTAAAATAGCCTCGACTTCTCCACTCGCGTTTGCCTCAGCTGTGAGCACGGCTGAACCCTAAGTCTGTTCGTTTCAGTTCAGAGGCAAAACTAGACATTTGCCTTTGACTAAGGCAAAATGGCAACATGACAGAGTCGCTCATTAAATCATCTCCTTTCTTATTGTTTGTAATTCAGATCGAGAATGGCAGGTTGAGGCTGGAAAAGATGAGATAGGATGATTTCACACAATCTTCGGAATGATTAAAAGATTAATTATTACATTCCTCTGATAACCACACAAAAATATTATTGGTTCAAACTGCAGCCTTTATTTCCCTGCTTATCTCTGTACTTTTCATCTTCTCAAGAAAAAAGCATCCTGGTTTTGATAAGTCTCCAGTAATGCAGTAACTGAGTTCTATCTGTTCTCATGTGCAAGACGTGAAGCTCACACATAAAATAAAAGTCTCTGATCGACACCCGAACTACTTCACAGTTTATGATCCAGCACGATAAAGTTTTTGAAGCTGTGTGACATTCAGAAGAGGCTGATTTATTCGCCAGGAGTCTTTTCTTTCTCCCTTCCTGCAGTCTTGACTTCAGTGGGTCAGTATTAAGGTAAATGATATCTTAATTTCACCTGTAACTACACCCTACGCCAATTCATAAAACAAATTCCTGTTTAATCTAGGCGTAAGTATGAGGCAGAAGCTGTCGACTCCCTCACCCCAGAATCGACAGATAACATTATCCTCTCAGTGTGGCACTCAGTGCAAGGATTTGAAAATAAAATCTTAGTTCTGCTATTAACGTAGCTGTGGCAAATAAGTATCTCGGTATCGCTTTCTGCTGCTGAGCGGAACCCAGGACACGCATCTCTGCCCAGCTTCTGTTACCACTTCTTACCGAATCAGAAGTGCGCACTGTGGCACAGGTCACCGTGACTGCAGCAGTGTTCAAGATGTCAGTTAGTTCGGTCTCTCTTTGCGGGCAGTTTTCAAGCATGACTAATTTACAAAGCTCAATACTTACCTGTACTCTAGCTTGAAGCCTAACTGCCTCTGGGTCGTGCCCCAGGAGTGGTGTGTGTGAAAGCCTATCTCTTCCTAACTTACATTGTCTCTGAGACCAGCTGATAAGACCTTGCTTTTTTCATGCTTATACACGCCGTTACCCGTCTTATCAATTTGGTTTCATAACCACATCTTGAAAGAACGGCTTCCAGCCGCCTTTCAGTTGTCTTCCATCAGTGCATCCCCACTGGAAAATCGTTTTGTTCTGAAATGTGCTTTTCATCACAAAAAATCCCCCCCCAGAGCTTCCTGGTGCAAATCGGGGGTCTTGCATCCGTCTGAGGAACTGATGGTGCACTCTGCATCAGCTCTGCATTAGGGGACTGCAGTGGACAGAAACACTCCAGTGAGTATGTGGGGAGAGTTTGTCCCCCTGGAAGGTGCAACCTACCGAGGAAATTCTCTTGGAGAGCTGATGGCAGCTCCTGGCTCTGTGCAGGCTGCTGCAGTAGGCTTCTGAAGGCCACTCTGGCTGTGGACCAGTGTGCTGCACTGTTCTGTTTCACATGAAGCTGCAGTCAGAGTATCTACCAGTTCTGTGCCTGCGCATTGCAGTCCTCAGAAGCAGCCACGGCATACTGACGTGACTGCAAGCCCAAGCTGATTGGGGTCTGAAAAAATCCTCTTCTACGCTTCAGGGGGCACCTCCTTTTCAGCTGTGAACTTTTCTACCACCACAGTCCCATCAGTTGTTTTACTGGCTGGGGGGAAGATCCCAGTTCAGGAGAAATGGAAGTGAGATCACCAACTACCCCTGTGTCACCCACCCCTCCTTCACAGGCTGTGAGGAGAGACGGTCCTGCATCGATCCTGATCAGCCGTGTGGAGGCTGGAGCAGCTTTGGGACTCATCACATGTCCCCCAAGCTGTTTACTCCACTTCAGTGCTTCGAGTGTGTTTAATGCACGTTTATTTAAAGTGCTTGAGGTAGGAAAATGAACGCTTACAGTTCAATCTATGTGAATGGAAAGGCTTGATTGGAAAAATATCAGGTTTCTAATACATACTGCTCTACTGAGATCTCCCACACAAGACAAACGTTTGGAGTCAAATGTAATGACTTTCTGGGTCCTGTGCCAGTGGAAAACCATGGAAGTGTCAAAACCTTTTTGTTTGCATCTTGATCCTCTGCAGAACTGGGGGAAGATTTGGGTTGGCTCTGGTTTATTCTGTGCAGCTTTGCTTCCCATTGACACAGTAAATGTTTACTGGGCTGGCGGTTTAACCCTGTCTGTGTGACAGGGCCGTGCACAAAGAGCAGGTGATCCTTGCATGTGTCTAGTATGGCAAGAGAACGGATTAAGCCTTTTCCCAAAGCGTTGTTCTCTAATCACACTGAGACAACGAGGCTGATTTTTCCAGTGAACACTAAGTTCTGATTCAGGTTTTACCTTTATTTTCTGCAAATCCTTTTCCTGCCTTACAGATTCCATCAATCCCACTGCACTCAGTGTCTGCCCTCCCCTCTCCCCCTCTCTCACACATGATTTTGAGCATTATGGGTGTCATTTCTATCTCTCCATCTGTTCCCACGATCAACACTTGCAGTCAAGCCCCTGCTTTGCATCTAGTATGTGAATTCTCTTTATCCTTGGTCTGTTTTGATTTCGTGCTTTTCCTGTCTCTCCTTTGCCCTCTCTACCGCGGCTTTAGTCTCCCTCGCTATTGGAGACCCGAGGGCGTGGGTAGATGTGGCAGCTAGTTTGGGCTGTTGGCTTCCAAAAATAGAGTGTCCCTGTTCCCCGCCCTGCAAATTGCTCTTGCCTTCCGTGAACTGAGAAGTGGCTGTCACCTAGCAGCCATGTGGAGTGAGGAGTTACATGTGATAGAAAACTCAGCCTTTAGCAGCAGAAGGTGAATTAGATCTCAGTGGTTTCAGGTCGATACACCAGGGCAGCAGGATCTGGTGAGTGCCAGTGGCACTGCTGGGCATGGGGGAGAGTAGGCACATGGGCGAGGGACAAGATCCACTTGGGAAGGGCGGCTGTGAGGTCAGTCAGTCTTCTGCAACTCCTCTGTGACTGCCTTCTGCATCTCTCTTGATGAACATGGCCCCGTCTCTTCCCTTAACAGCTCTTCTGCAACAGTAGTGGCAGGGTTGGGTTTATTTTTTCAGCAAAAGGAGGAGCGTTTGGCTGCTTTGAAACACTTTTAATGAAGAGGGTCAGCTGTCTCTTTGCAGCCTTGTAAAGGGGGCCAGGAGGCAGCCTCCAGTTTGAGGAACTAGTGAAGACAAGCACGATGAAAACAGCCATGACTTCAGTGGCTACCAGCTTTTCAGATGGCACTGCCATGGCAGAAGGTGCCCCGGGAGGTCAGGCAGCTTTTCACAAGGTCTTCCTGCAGGTAGATGCATGGAGAGTGCATCTGAGCAATCTCAGGGATCTCTCCCTTTTCAATACAGTAGTAGGAGCTGGGGGACTGTGTGTGTGCCAGGTGAGAGTGGGTGCTTGTTTCGGCTAGTGGCTGACCCTGTGAGCCTCTTACGAAGCAAGGGCATTGTTTTCAAATCAAATCTTATGAAACCAACACTGTAGTTGTTAGGAAGAGATCAACATGTGCACCACGCTTCAGCGTAACCTGTTGCCTATGAAAATTTGCTTCAGAGGGGAATTTGTTTGCCCAAGTTTACAGCATACAAAACAAACGGTTTAAACCATTTGCTACCTTAAACTGTGCTTTCTAAAAGCAGGGGGAGGGAAGCAGGGGGGAAAAAAAAGCCCTCTTGGAACCTCAGCAGTTTAATTTGCATTTTGGCTCTGATGTAACTCAAAATAGATGAGATTCAAAAAGGAAATTTGGCAAGTGATTACTCAATTACATGATTGTACTGCTTTGGTATTTTGAAAATAAGAAATGAACAGATCTGTTGTCCTTTGGAAAGTGCCTGGTGCACGTGTGCTGTAACCACTCTGCTGAAACCGTATGGAAGGGTTCCCTGTGCTGCATATGGCAACGCTGCCCGGGGCTGGGGTAGTCCACCCAGGTTCCTGGGTGACAGACCACACAATATCCAGGCAGGGCAGGGAGTTTAATGCGTTCACTCCATCGAAGTAGTGCGGGGTAAGGAGTTAGGTGTGTGAAACACAGGGAGGTTCACAGGCTGCACTGCTCCTTTCTCAAAGAAAGGAACTAACACTGCTTGCAGGTAATGCCAGGAAGTTAGGAGGAATGTGGGGAAGTTGGGCAGCATCTATTTTGTGCAGGGTATAAAGGTGAACAGTACCAACAGTCTTTTACTATGAATATTGGATTTTCTCTATCACCTTTGATTCCCATGCAGTCAAATCTCCAGTGCTTCCATGGTAGTTGTTCATCTCGAGCCTTCAAGCTGAGGGGAGGAGGCCACCGATGAACCCTGAAAGACCAAGCCAGCGATTACAAACTCCCTGAAGTTAGCATTGATCTTCAAAGTAGTGAAGGGTGGGATGGGACTAAGCTTTACACTGAGAATCAGCAAGGTCGTCTGTTGTTTCCATCACCCTTCATTCATTGCTGCAGTGGGAGTGGGAGAAAGACCATCTGTCCCTCCATCACTGATGCATCCCCTTGAAGCACCTGGGGCTGTATTTGTGGCTCACAGGTCCCTGATAAATGCAACAGTTCTGCAAGTACATGTTTGTTACCGTGATCTTGTCCCTCACCTGTCCCTCTCAATACAGCTGCTTCGGTTGTGGAAATTTTCTCCCCGTGCATGTGTGCAGCTGCCCCTTCAGTGCAAAGCATGATCATCTCTTGCTTGTGTTCCTGCAGCTCAAAGCCTGCTTGTGTGGTAGGGAATGCAGTTGAGAGAGCAGCAACTTCAAATGACAGAAAGCTTTCTTAGTGTCATCCTGTAGACCTTCCAGTTTGCTTTAGTGGGGAATTAAGACTCTCAGAACACTAGTCTTGCTGTAGTAACAATGGTGCAGACCTAAAGTCCCGACACACGAACAGCAGAATGTGCTGGGGACTTGTCAGAAGCTAACAAATACTTTTGGAAGCAGTGGCACGGTGTGGCGTGGAGGTGATAGATTACAGTCTTTCACTTGCCTGTGAAGCTGCAGCAAACTGGCCCTGTCTGAAGAAGGAATGAACACTGCCTAGGTGCCCCTCACACAGTACTTCTTGCAGAGAGCAGGCATTCTGTCTGGTGGAGACCCTGCTCAAACTAACTTGAAGAATTACACAGCCATGAAACTTGGTTGCTTTCTGTACATTTTGGTTTCAACGTACCCAGGGGCTGGCAGATCTGTTTCTAAGAAGCCTGTGTGATGAACCTTTGCTGTCCAAAATAAACCTCTCTTCAGGATTGTCTTAGTTTTCCTTATGTTTCCATGTTTCTCCCATTTAAATGCAAAGTGATGGCCTTTAGGAATCTCTGCTGCCTGCTGTTCTCACTGAAATCCTTACCAGATCTTCTCCTCAAGAATCATTGAAAACACTTGATTTTTCCTTTGTTCCTACCTTTGTGAGGATGAGGAGCAAGCTCAGACCCTCGTCTCCATCCCTCCAAAGCAGCGAGTTCCACTGGCACTCTATTAATGGCCCAAGTTACCCTGGGACTAACAAATCAACAGCACAAATCCTTCATCCCCTGACAGGAGAGGAGCAGACGTCAGCCTGATGTTTCTGCAGGGTGGGGAATCGCCATGTAGTCACCAGAAGAGCTGGTCACCTTTAAAGGAAAAAAAACCCAGGACTTTTCTAGCCCAGAGTTTGTGATACGCAGGCTGTGAGTTTCAATTTCTTATCTCTGAGGTCTGTTACCAGAGACCAAACCGTGCAGCGATGTGCACGTACAGATCAGACCGCTGGGAGTAACTTCAGCGTGTCGTGCGACAACACGTTGCTTTGTTGGGGGTAGCAGCAACTCTGGGACTTCTGCTCTGGAGATGAAAATCGGATTATAGGACCAGAGAAGGGTTGGAAATCACTTCCCAGGCACCATAACCCTGATTCATGTATTATTCAAAGTCTATATTGTGCAGCTAAGTCCTGAGTTAACCGTGAATTATCTCACAAAGGCCCTGTTTCCCTGTGGCATACGTGGTTATCCCAGGCAGGTGCCCTTACCCCCCAGCCACATCTCACCCCCCAGTCACATCTCACCCCCCAGTCGCACTCTCGAATGTGCTAGAGGAAGGATTGTGAGCAGTGTCTTAGGAGGACTGGGGTCGGTATTGGTTTCCTCAATACAAGAGACCATGGGCAACACGGTTGGTGAAGGGCATGGAGAACAAACTTTACGAGGAGCAGCTGAAAGAGCTGGGGCTGTTTGGTCTGAAGAAAATGAGGCTGAAGGGAGAGCTTATTGCTGTCTACAACGGCCTGAAGAGGCTGCAGAGATGTGGAGGTTGGTCTCTTCTCACAAGTGAGAAGCAACAGAACTAGAGGAAACGGCCTCAAGTTGCTCCAAGTGAGGTTTAGATTGGATATTGGGGAAATCTCTTTATTGAAAGGCTCATCCAGGCGTGATTGAACCATCATCCCTGGAAGTGTTTAGAGGCCTTGTAGCTCTGGCGCCCGGGGACAGGGCCTAGCGGTGGGGTTGGGACAGCTGGGTTAATGGTTGGACTGGAAGGTCTTTTCCAGCCTGGATGATTCTGAGAAGGAGGGTTGTGAGGTAACCCAGGCCCATCCACGAGCTGGAGCTGGGCCTGTGTCAGTGCGGGGCTCCTGAGGACACCCCTCTCTCCCTCAGCCTCTGGGCCGATACCCGCGGCTCCGGTGGCCCCGTTAACGGGGCCTGGGGCGCGCAGTGGGCTCAGAGCGCAAGCGGGTGCCGCCAGGGGGCGCCCTCAGGCCGCTCCGCGCCCCCTGCGCTGGCCCGACCCGACCCGGCCCGGCNGGGGCGGAGAGCAGGCCGGACCCTGACACAGCCCCCCGTCACCAATGAAAGGCGGTGCGGGCAGAGCCGGGCCGGAGCGGGCTGAGCCTCTGCCGGGCTGGGCGAACGGGCGCTGCGACTCCCTTGCCCTTTGGGTTTTGGGTTGATTTGTGCTGTTTACCGGTTCTTTCTTCTTTTAGGGAGGAGGTCGTAGTGGTCCCCCCTTCCTCCTCCTCTACCCCCCGTTGATAATTGTTTTAATACCCCTGATCCGCTATTTCACACGCTCGGAAAAACCCCAGAGCGCGGCTGATGCCCAGCGCCTGGTCCGAGGGGGAAAGGAGTTGGAGAAGTTTAGGAAGAAAAGTGTGAAATAATAAAAAATAAAATTAAATTTCACCAAAAAAAAAAAAATCCCGAGTCTTAAGAAAAAAATCCAACCCCTTAGTGTCTGACCGTGTGCGTGTGTTTTCCTTCCTGCCAAAAGCAGGCTGACAAATACTGTCCTTTCCCCCTCTTTTCTATAAAGCAGGCTAAACAGGAAAATTCTTCACAGAATCTTAAAGAACTTTTTGACACAACAGCTGCAAAATCTATTTTCTAAACAAAGATTTATACATATTTATATGAGCTTAATCCCGGTGTTTTTTTTTTTTAATAAATCATTCTCAGAACTGCAGAGGTAAACTATATGTAAATACCTCAAGTAATAGGCTTGTAGTGCAAATCACATCATTTTATCTTCAATTTTGCATTCGTTTTTCTGGCTTAAAGGTGCATCAGAGATATGCATTTTAGCATATTCAGAACACGGGGCGTGAAATTAAATGTTTGACAGAGTGAGAAAAATATACAGACTTTGGAGATGCCTTAAAAATAGTAATTTATGCAGATCTAGAGGAGTGAAATCATTTGCAATGGAGTGACCCTCTCTCCAGGAATTTTTTGCTCAGTGTTCTTCTCTAATCTCCTGCTGTATCTTCATTTTTCATTGAACTAGCCAGTTTTCTGCGAAGCAGTCTTGTAGATAAGGGAAGTGCTAAAAGAAGAAGAAAGAAGAAGCTCAGTGGGTCCGTTTCCATTGCACTTTTACCCAAGGCAATGGGCAGAATTTAACGGATTCCTTCCAACATATGTTTTTGCCAGATAAGTAAACAGTGTGTGTCGGAAATGAAAAAGCATTTGCAATTTAATGACATTACAGCTCTCAGCTTAGGCTGGCGTGCTGCGAGGCGAAAAGCAGAAAGAGAGAGGAGAGTAGAAAGAGAAAAAGAACAAAGTTCATCTTCCCTTTTGTGCATTTTTATCAAGGAAAATATTACTTCTTTCCCCCTCTTGTTCTCTTTTCTTTTTCTCTTTGCTTTTTTGTCTCACTCATTTACATTTTTTTCTTTTCTCTCCTTTTCTCTCCTCTGTTCACTTTTACCTTTTTCTTCCACTGCCACCGACTCGTTTCTNTCTATTTGGCCCATTCAGTTTTTACCTATAAGGAGCTGTTTATCCACCGATGTATCTTATTTTTTTCCCTCTCCGTGTTGTACTGCCGGCGCTAGAGCTCACAGTCAACAGGATTGTTGGAGGGATTAGAACGGTTCATTTCAAAGCGCGACAAATCTGCTTCGCCTTCCCTCCCGTCCCCGCTATCCCCTGGCTCGCCCATCCCTCCTAAATGCGCGGCACCCTCGGGGCCGGGAACATCACACACCCACCCCCCCTTGCACATAGCCCCAGCCCCGAGAGCTGCGGGACACCCTGGGGCGGGAGGGGGTACAACCAAGGCCCCCCTTCCACTCCCGCCGTCGGCCGCTCCTTCGGCTCGTCCTCCCGATTCCAGCCGCCACCATCCAGCGCTGAGGTGGGGAGGGGAGCGCAGGGAAGTCACCGGTTGTCACCTGGGGGTTGGGTGTAATTTTTTCAATTACCTCCGGTCGGTGGCGAGTCCCATCCTACAGGCACCTCTCTAACAACAGATCTAAAGGAAAAGAAAAGTACTTGGCTAATGCCCCGTGCATAGGTTGCACGTTGGTTAGTGGGGGTTACTGTGTGCGCATCAGTGTGTCAACGGATCTCTGGGTGTCTGTGTCTCTGGGTGTCTGTGTGTGTGTTTGTGTCTGTGTGTGTGTGTTGGTGGGGTGTTTTTTTTTTACCATGAAATTACATCTTCCACATCTCCCAGATCCGGTACTTGGTAAGTAAAAAGGGAAATCTGTTTGGACATAAGGAGCTAAAGTAGCTAGAGGTGGTAATTTAATCAACCGAGGATATATTTCAATGTGGGTTTTTTTTTCTGGTCTTCTAGGCATTAGCACTTTAAATTCATTATGTCTGTTTGACAGATATATGCAGCCTTAAGGATCTAAAAATGAAATCCAAGAAGTATTGCCTGCTAGAGGACATATATTGAAGTTAAGAGATTAAAACGGTCTAACCATTGCAAACAGAATGAAACATCTCGCATTTCTCATTCCTTATAAGCATGACTATTTTGCAGATGTTAANCACCCACTCTAGAGCCATGGCTTTCTAACTTTCACATTGATGAAGCGGATCTTAGAAAGGCAATAGGAGCTCCTGTGTCGTCTCGGCCTCGTCGAGTTTTACACGGTGGGGGCGCGGATTTTCTCGACGCCAAATTTAATAAGGAGGGTGCAGCAGCAGCCTCTCCTACACCCTTTAAAAGCTCAAGCGTCGTGAGTGAGTTTCCTGTGAGGCAAATAACAAACGAGCCGAATGAGAAGAGCGGGTCTCTTTTATTTTTTCCGCCTAACTGGGACACTGAGGACTCAGTGTCATTACAGTAATTTAGCACTGTTAATGATCCATAATATTAATACATCATACTTGAAAATGGGCAAGAGTTGTCATAATTAAATGCATTAAGCCACAATTAAAAAGTCATCTAAGCACTTGTAAAGATACCGGCCACGATAAGGCTCTTCATTACTCTGCGCAACTCCCTGCCCGTGGAAGGCTCTCCCTCACAGAGCTCTGGCTGCGGCAGCCCCCGACCCGCAGCCGAGTACCTGCGCATCTCCAGCTGCGGGGAGTGGGGCTGGGGAGGTGAGGAAGGGTGGGCTGGATCAGAGAACCCTTTGACCGAGCTGCTGCAGTTGCTCAGGGAGGGGAAAAAAGGACGATGCGGTTCCAGACACGCGTGTCCGCACGTGTCTCCAGCCGTGGTCGAGAGACGTCTTGCGGTGTTTTGCCCCGCCGCGGAGTTAGCTCCGCGCTTAAGCTCAAGGCTAGGCCCAGGCTGCCCCTCACCCGGTGGCCGACAGCTCCCGCTGTCACCTCCTCTCCTGCCACGGACATTCAGGGCCAGAGGCAGAGCCCCCCCCAGTCGGGGCGGCTCCTGGCTGGGCTCCCCGGGACTCATCGGCACCCCCAGCATCTTCCTCTTGCTGCCAGAGGATGAATCCCTGAGCCATGGGATGGAGCTCTAAGCAGTGGGACTGAGTCCTCCACTCATGAGGCTGAGAGCCCAGCAGTGGGGCTGGCTGTGCCCAAGCTCTCCCATGCTCAGCTGTGTGCTGGGAAGCCAACAGCCTCCGGCAGCATTTCTGTGAAAGCATAGGGACATCTGGGGATGGGATGGGTTCAGACACGGTCTGGCAGTGCAGGCTGGAAGGCCTGGCTCTCATGCTGCCCACATGCCACCAGCCAGCCCCCAGGAGCCACAGCCCCACGCGTTGCCTCGTGTAACTCGTGAAAACCTCATCCCCAGCTTAGTTCTTTCAATGTGACAAAAAATACGAGTAAAAAAAACAGGTGTTCACACTCAACCAGATCATTACTGATAGCCAGAGTGTTTCTTATTCCATCCTTGGTAGATTTTTCATCCCATGGACACAGATGGTGACTTTCAGCCTGGTTTCCTAATGGAGAAAAGGTTATACTGCCCAGCACAGTGCTTGCGTAGAGCTCTCTGGTGATCCTCTCCTGAAAACTGCTTATCTCTGGCCAAATTCAGGCAAATCTAGCTGAAAGGGGAGGGAAAATGGTCTCACAGCCCTTTATTATGGAAATGGATGGCTGGGTATAGGAGGAAAACCCAGTCTGATGATTCCAGAGATGGCTCCCAACACAAGCTCCTGTGAATCAGACATAGAGATGATGAGCATCCTAACCTAAGAGTTTCAAAAACAGATCTTGAACATAAATCCAAAACCTTAGGCCTATTTTCACCCGTAATCCACAATTCCATGCTCTTAGGCTTGCTTAGCCTGGAACTGCTTTGGGAACTACAGCACCTGTGTGACAGTGGGTTCCTAGCAGAGCACCATGCATTTCCCACTCCTCTGGATGTTAATGATGACTGTGATTCCTAAAACTCAATAGCACTGCATGTAAAGGGTACAGAAGTTGTGAGGAATAAATGGGTGGGTGTAAAGAATGACACAGCAGTGACACAGTCTGCTCAACCTTAAGATGCGACAGTTTAGGTAATGTCAGCACTTTTTAATTATGTTTTATATTGGTGTTGTTTTCACACATGCTCTAGAAATACCCATGAGATCAATATCTGGGTTGGATATTGCTGTGTACACCAACATACTGGTGGTAGTAGTTTACCTGTGTGATCATTTACATGTGTAGGTGTGACTCTCATACGTGGTGCATGTGGTTTTCTTTGGAGGTCTCTGTCTTCCATGACACTGTTGCTCCTTTGAGTATTAGTATGATGGGAGCTTACTACTCTGACCTTTATTGTTCAGAGAGTGTTTGGATTCGTTAGAAACCTGCAGTTAACAAATGGATGTGTCCTTCAGAACCACCAAGGTGTAAGCGGTGATCAACCAGGGGTAGCAGGTAAAACAACAATGTCAAAGTGATGGAATATTTGCTTATGTGAGTGAGAATTTCTTAAAGAGCCGAAGGGAGCTTTATCTCCCCTTCCCCTCCAGCAGCTGTCAACACTGTACAGATTCCTGTACGATGTGACAGCATCGCAGGTGTGTGGCTACATGGCCTCCCATTCAGATCAGAGATGGGTCTGTTTCTCTCGTGTATCAGAAGAATCTCAAGCTTCCTCAGCTTTCTGTCTTTCTAGAGTGACTTAAAACCATTCTTCATTCCAGTGTTTTTATGGGAGCACTTGGCTGCACGTTCAGAATTCCTTGAAACCGCTTAAAATAATTTTCAATTGGGAGGAAGCTGTTACCTGTTACCCCTGATAATAAGAATGGACCTTTCATGGTCAGTAGCCAGCACTTCATCTCCAAAAATCGTTTGTCCAAACATATGACAAGCGTGTTCCCCAGTGTGTCTTTATATAGAAGATTGGTGTTTTCCCCACAGAGTTTATGTGATGTCCTAGAGAAGACTTCTGGCCAACATCAAATCCTGGACGATGTCTCTGGTGGACCTTCCCTGGAATTTAGCTTTGAATAGCTCCACTTGAACCTAGGGTCCTTGTAAATGTTCTTCATGAGCTTCTCCACTCTCTCCTGCAGGGCAGGGATTCAGAGCCCAAAATCTAGGTGACTCGGGGTCCATGGTTCTGCACCAATTCAGGTACTGGAAACGTCTTGCAGCCACACATTCTAGGAGCTTCCACAGGCACCTGGTGACACTTTGCCTTGAAGAAGACCCATGAAAGAACAGAAGTTACATCATCAACTGCAAGATGCAAGGCATGTATTTTATTTTGGAATGCTACATTTTGGTGTTCTAGGAGGAGTTTATCATCTAAAAACCTGTTTCTACCGAAATGGAAGGTATTTATAAACCTATATAAAATCTGCTGTGTGCATGTGTGGGTTCCACTGTGTTGTAAGACTTGACAAACTAAACCTGTGCTCTTCAGCCAGGTCTGCTGTGCATGCGGTCTGAAATACAGTCACTGAAAAGTGAACAAGCCTAGTGTGTGATACAACAGAAAATCCCACGTGCAAACAGGATGAGGAAAGAGTGGAACCATCATGTGGACCAGAATAATCAGCCATGCAGACTATCGACTGCCTAGATTTTGTCGAGTGATTTGCCTCTGTAATTGGAGAGGTCAACTTCAAGGAGATGCGTGCAGGAAAGCTCGTAAGAAGCTCTTTACACACAGAGCTGAGAAAAGCTGGAGATGCTTCAGAAGGAAGCTGCATCAATGGACCATGAAGATGGTATCAGTAGTACGAGAAAGGCAGAAGCACACACAGCAGTACAGTAAAGAAATAAGATGGGATAAGACACGTAGGTGTCAATGCTAACACAACTGTTGTGGTGAAACTGCTGAAAGCTTCAGGGAGAACTGGTGTGCAGAGGAGGAAAGTACAGGAGATGGTCATGTGTGTGAAGGAGACCATACACTGTTATTAAAAGACAGAGTCAAGATGGCCAAATTAGATTTATCAAAGGAATAATTAATAAAGACTTGACTGGAGTTTGGTTTGAAGGACAGTAAGAGGAGGTCAAGGCTCAGAGATGCTGGTAAGGGAGTAGATGGCAGAAAATACTCCAAGCCTGAGAAACTATGAACAGAGTTAATGCTGGAATGTTGAAAACCACAAAAGAGAAGAGATTTTAAAAACAACTAAGAAGACACAGCCTAAGTGTAGAGGGATCTTCTGTGCTTGTGGGGTGAAAGTGATAGATGAAACCAAATTATTCTCTGGAGATTCCAGGGAAGGAAGAGGTAAGGGAAAGAGAGGGCAGGAGTTTGGAATTTAGCTAAAAGACATTGTGAGCAGCACGAAGAAGAAATAGATCCCAAAAAGATGGCCTCAAAAAAAAAACCCAAAACCCTAAAGAAATGAACGCTGCAGAGTGTGGCTACAGGTGTCAGAGGCAGCTGAGTCTGAAGAGAAGAACAAACCACGGGGCAGAAATTGAAAGAGCTGGCTGGAAAAACTTGAGAGAGAAAGCACAGGTGGCATGTCCAAGGAAGGAGGCTTGACAGAATATCTCCTGCCATCAACAGGAGATGTCCAACAAAGTGGGGTACCGACTCATCTCACAGCTGCAACTAGTATTAGTTAGCTACTAGGTGTTTAGCTCTATCAAAGCTTCGTGGTGACAAGGGTATTTCTCAGAATTATTTTAATACCTGACTACGGCTGACTTGCTCCAGGGTTATCATTACTTCTCCACAGATGATCATAAATAAGTCTTTCAGCAGGTGACTTAACCCCCCTCCTTTCAGGAAGATGGCACAAGAGAGATTTCATGTTTTCTTTGAAGTGTGAGCTTGGGAGACTGTCAAGAACTCCATCAGTAGCATGGAAGCACCATCTACAATAGCAGCCCCTCATAAAAAGTACTCTCAACCTAAAACCTCACAGTCTCAGACTTTAATCCTTTGAAAGTGAGAGATCTGCTTCTTCATTACAAGCTAGAGGTAAAATATACTGCTTGTTTAGAGGGAACTTGTCTTATTGCTACTTATCTCAGAGTAAATAAATGGGGGGGCCGGGGGGGACGGACCCCGACGACCCAACCCTGTAACTTGATCTTCAGGAATAGTTTTGATTAGTAATCTTCAGAGTGTCCTAGCCCATCACCCAGAAGATAGGTTTGTCATTAGCTGATGTCAAAAAGGAGCACTCTCGAAAATCCTTAGGAGATATAAATGAAAGACTGAATGTTCATGCAATCCGCTATCCTCTCCAGCTTTTGACTTTATTAAACAGGAAGGAACTTTTAAATTAATTTAAAAAAAAAAAAGTCCCTATGAGTGATCCAGGTGCAGCTTCAAGAGGGAGCGTGTTTTCATCAGGATTTATGGCCCTCTGAAGAGTTCGGAGTTCAGAAACTAATTAATTTATCGCAAAGCATCAATGAAAAAAAACCCCAACTTGGGTAAAAGCCTGGTCCTAGTGAAATCCCGGGCAGACGACTAGTTCTCCTTTGCGTGGTGTGCAGTGTTTTGTGTCTGTGACCGATATAAACCAATATAAGCCGTCTTACTTTTGCCCTTGAGATTGTTTTCTATTTCAATTGCTGACAAACACAAAATGCAAAGTCAAATATCAGTGCCAATAATGTTGATTTCTGGTAAAGTCCTCTGGCTATGACGGTGTTGTTTGATTTGGACAGATGTGTATGAACAGACATTGCTCACACAAAACGTCTCAGTCAATATTGGCCGGCAATACTGGTTCCTGGACTATTTGAATGCTGGCTTGCTCATTGTGAAATGCAGCTGATGAGATGCGAGTGCGAGTGTTGTTTACCCTGCGTGCAGAATATGCAAACTTCAAACATACCTTTATTCTTCAGTAATTACAGGAACAAGGTCAAGAAAGGCTGGACAAGTAGTGACCACCAGCCGGGCATGACCAATTGCAGCAGGTTTTAATGAAACTTCATTGCCCAGTGACACCTGAGAACAAGCGGTCAAGAAATTAGCTCAGCAGTATGAGAAAGCCAGGGGCCAAAGCTGGCCATGGGGTCCTATGGGACTGGCCATACACCTGCAAAACCCGCGCTGGATGACCACACTGGGATTTGCAAGGAAGGCTCCCAAGAAAGATATAGCCAATGTGCATCTCCTGTAGATGTTCCAAGACTGTAGCCAGGAGGGTTTCTGAAGCTGGACATCAGAGCCTGAAGTCACTTGCCTCATAGAGGTCTGAGGTTTCCGCTGGAGTTCAGCGTGCTTTCCCCTAAGTACCTGAACAGAACCCCAAGACACCCCTCCGACCCCTGCAACAGGAATGCCCTAGATTCCCTTAATTCCTAAGGTGCTCCATCTCGTATCTCTACGAGTTGCACTCCAGCCCACAAAGTGTCCCGACGAGAGCAGAGCCCTCATCTCCACCGTCCTGTGTCCAGCTAGCTCAGACACAGAGCAGGAGGTGCAAGTTTCTCCCAGACGAGGCACGGCCAGGAGCTGGAAACCCATCTCCTGACCGAGAGGTACTCTGCTCTGCCAGGCAGGAGCAAGGACGGGGAGCACACGGGCTACAGGGTAAGCCTCGAGGTTGCCCGATTTGGGTTGCCAGGTGCATGCAGGCAGAAGAGAGTCTGAGGAGGAGAGTGAGGGCTGGTACTGCGGGGAGCCGCAGCAGGTCCGAGGAGCAGCGGTCAGGCTGCTGTAGCGGGGTTTTCCAGATCCGTTCTCTGGTTTTAAGCTTCCACCTTGGCTTGAGCTACTAAATCAACAGGTGCCGAGGGCGAGGAGCCCACAGGTGTGTGTCCTCCCTTCCGCGGTTCGTTGTTTGCTTGGGTTTTGTGAGGGTTTTTTGTGTGATCTCCTTTTCAGGGTTCGTTGTTTGCTCGGGTTTTGTGGGAGGTTTTGCTCTTTCTTTTTTTTCTCCTTTCTGATTTTGGTGGTTTTTTTGTAAATAATCCAAATCCATCCTGCAGAAGCACTTCCAGGGGAATAATTTCACCAGGAATCACGGCTGCTTTTGGAATTAGTCCTAAAACTTATTAAAAGTTGGACAATCCCTGCACATACTCTTCCAGGGATCCTTTCTCTGCAGTAATAGTCTTTTTTGTTGTTGTTGTTCCTTTTTACATCCCCTGAAGGAGAGGGGGTTCGTGGATTCCAGCTCGGGACAGCACAGCACCCCTAGGGTGACGAGGGGCTCAGCAGCCCGGTACGGCATGGCGTCAGGACCACGGGACCCCACGAGATGCTGAACGCACCGCCGGGACCCCCAGAGAACCCTATTGCCAGGGGAAAGAGGCAGAGACCCCACGGAGCTCTCTTTTCAGCTTCCCCGGACGACCACGTAAAATTCCCGAGCCCGCACAGTCTAAGCCCGGCCTTCGTGGGCCGAGGTTGGCACAGAGGTACAGAAGAGGCACCAGGAAGAGACTGAGAAGGCAGGGGAGCGACAGTGGATCGCTCCGGAGCTCTGGCACAGCATCGGACCACGTCGGGGTTGAAGCTGCTGCGCTACGGGAGGCCGGAGAGAAGGGGGAGTCGTTCAAAGGCCAGCAGCTGCGGGATTGATGGGGGGGACGACGACCCACTGAGGCTGGTGAAGCCCTGACAGCCCCTCTGCCAGAGCCAGGGAAGACTGGAAAAGGGGGTTGAGGGATGTCCTTCTGCCAGCCCCGTCTGTGCAGGACACCAGTCTGCGCCTGAGGTGTCCGGGGAACGGCAGAGGAGGATGTGCCCTGTCCCGCCGTGCCGCGGGGCTATTTCACCTGCCTCGGAGAGAACGATGCCGGGAATGGCAGCGAGGAGGAACGGGACGGTCCCCGAGGTCGTGCTCAGCCCCGACGGGGCGGGTATCTGACAGCCGCGGGTGGTCTTGACACCTCCTCCCCGGCACAACCCCCCGGGCACGGGTCGGATGCGTGTGTGTGTGTGTCGGTGTAACCCCAGCCCAGCTCTGCTCTAACCTGTGGCACAAGATTGCGTGGGATTCCCTTAGGAGGTGTGAACACGGGAGGAAAGGAGCGGTAACCACCTCCCGGTGCTGGGGACTTTGCCCAACGTGAGCCGGCTGCCGGGTGTCTGCGCCTAGTCATGCTGAAATGCTTGAACACAGGGAGAAACAGGATCGGCGCTACCGATTAACTCCCCAAGTATGTTGAAAATGCGGTGTCACTTGTCTTAAGAAGGGCTTGGTTTTGTCTGCGGTGCTAATTGATTTCTGTTCAGGCTGATCCCTCTTAAAACACGAACAGATTTAATGGTTCTTACTCCCGAGCTCTACGCTATAGAGATAATTTAGGTTATTAAGACGCATTAATAAACAGTTAATAGACACTTCTTTTTTTTTTCCCGGGGAGGTAAGCTCGTCTGCAGTCCGAAATCCACGAACAGCCTCTACCGAGGCTCTCCCGCACTCGGGATGAACAGTTCGTGCCTGCACCTGTCAGAAATACCCTACAACCAGGGAAGTGTGGCGAGCTTGTTCCTTAGAGACCAGGGAAGTCCTTCCCCAGCATCGCACTGGAGAAGGAAGGGCTGTAGCATCTAAACAAAGGAGCGGTGACTAATTTGGTCTCCGGCTCCGCCGATGAGAAAATCTCTCCCAACCGAGCCAGCCCCTGAGCGAAAAGAGGGAGAGTCAAATTCCTCGAGTCAGAGTCTGGGATGCACTAGAAAGCCGCCTCGCTGTTAAGGCCAGGAGGATGAATTCGTATTGTAGGGACCCTGAAAGAGAGCTGTGTTAGATAACTTGTCAATTCCCTGGCTCCAGCCTCAGCTCCCGCCTCCTTCCCCTTCCACCCCTTAAAGAAAAAAAAAAAAAGCGAAAGCTTATAAAAATTTGCTCTGGCCTTTCTTTACTTTCTATCTGCTACGACTCGTATTTCATTTCTGGCAGCCAAAGAAATCTTAATAAAAAGAACGTGCAGAAGCGTTTCCAGGGGAATAATTTGATCAGGAATCACTGCTGCTTTTGGAATTAGTCCTAAAACTTATTAAAAGTTGAACAATCCCGGCACATACTCTTCTCTTCCAGGGATCCTTTTTCTGCTGTAATAGTAATTTTTTTCCTCCTCCGTTTTTCCCACTCCAGTTCCTCGGGGATGCCACGACAGGAGTGCTGGAGTGGAGTGTTGCTTTTCTACCCTCCCCAAACTGTTCCACGGTCTTTAGCAGCTGCTGCTATTTTGCCCCCATCTCTATCAGCAGCCACTGAGCTCCATTCCTTTTATCTCCTTATCGCGGGCTCCCAA
>VZRI01007205.1:90181-173771 GCA_013397515.1 Upupa epops
CATCCGACGGCGATCCCCCGACTGTTGCCCGTCAGTCAGGGCGAACCCGCCTGCCGTGTTTGTACTTCGTTGGGTGGGTTTTGATTTACCCCCGTGGTATGTGGAAGTGCCGACTCCAATAAACCATTAACCCTTACTCGTGCTCGTCGCTGGCTGGGCTGCGGTCGCCGCAAGGAGCCCTTTGCTACCCCCCCTCCCTCAGTCCCCGCACCGTTCCTGAGCCCTCCCGGGTCTCTCGGCAGCCCGAGATGGCCGCAGGACTCTGTGAAACAGCGAGCAGCTCCTCTGTGAACCTCACCTTCTGCAGCTTCGTGTTTTACGACCCACCTCCTACTACTTAAACGCAGTTCTCTACGTTTCTAAAGCCCTCTCTCCGACGTTTGACCTCCTGCTAGCCTTGTAGCCGAGTTAAAAACAAAGTTGCCATCGGCTGTCAAAAGCGGGAGGATTAAGATACCGAGCGGCGGTGGCTACCGCTTGGCTTGAGCGAGGAAGTGGGTTTTGTCGAAAGTGGGAGCTTGACCAGGAGGGGCTGAACCAGGGGCAGGTACCGATGCCCTGGAGGTCAAGTTCTCAACCCACCGGCCAGCTATTTGCCACTTGGAGTCGAGCAGCCAGGTCTTTCTACTGCGTGACAGGCTTTCCCCTGATTAGGGAAGCGATCCCTGTTTGGCTCGTTCACACGTAACGTTATCGTGTTTGACTTCTAAAAGGCAAGGACTAATCCCCTGACTTTCTTCTCACACATCGGATCCCCGTGGGATCGACCCTCGCTCGCATCGTGGGTGCCAGCGGGAAAGGAGACTGCGGAGTTTATACATCCCCAGCCTCCGCCATGAGCAGGGTGAAAACCAGCAACATCTACTGGAGGGTGCTGGGGAGGGAGGGAATGGGAAGAAGCAGCAGCGACTCTCTGTTGCCATCCCCAGTGGCCTCCCTCGACGCCCGGTGCCGCTCCCGCCGACGCCCGGGGGTAGCGAGGGCTCAGCTCCCGCCTGGGCTCGACTCCAACGAAGCTCTTTCTCTGCTATTCACGCCGCTTCTCTCACGACCCCACTCCTTCCGTAGCCACCGGTGCGAGGGCAAGGCTCGGCGCAGAGGGGACCGTGACTCAAGATGGGTAATCCCGGGGCTGTCAGATCCCGTCAGATGAGTAATCCCGCCAGGAACTCCCTGCCCGTGGTCCAACGCGTGGGTCCCGCCGCACCGAGCTATGGCTGGAACCCTCTCGGTGCCAGCTCTGGATCCGCAAATGGCAAAGAAGGATGCAGGCAGCCCGAGTGGGTATTCCACAGAAACTTCGTGGGGAAGGGCTTTACGGGCGTCGACACAGGCTCAGGGAGTTTCCTGGGCTAAGTAGTCACCACTTGCCCTGCAGTTGCCCAACGACAGCACAATCACCAACGCGCAGGTCCCCACTGAGTCGCGTACAGGTGAACCTTGTTTAGTAAGAAGGATTTACATAACTTGCAGCAGAGAAGATGCCTCCTCCACTCATGGACTGCTGTCTTCCAAAATTGTCGCCATTTGCAAGCCCATGGCTTCATCTGCGCATGTTTCTGATTGCCCTCGGTCCTCCAAATAGTGAAAACGGCAGGAGAATTTATTGGTCATAAATTGTTGCTCACCAGTCTTTCTCAGGCTGAAAGGTATAAATGGCTCAGGTATATTTTTTCTAGCTGCAAATGAAATATTATATTCGCAGGTCTCGTTTCCAAAGTTCTTTCCCGTCCCTTGTGTCCCCCCCCCCCTTCCTCACTTAGGGCTCGCGGTGGTTAATCAGTGGCTACTGAAACACGCAGACACACACACACGGTTACTTCAGCGGTGCCTGCGCTCCAAGGAGTCTGCTTTTCTCTAGTAAGGCTTTGCACAAAGTGATGCAAACTCATCAGCTTGGACTCAGGAGGGTCCCAGGTCTAAGCATCCCCCACCACGGGGGTGGGGAAGGTGAAGAAGGAGCGTGCGGTTCTCCCTGCGGGGGGATTCGCAGCCGCGCTCTGCGGGGCTGCCCGCACAGTGCACGCACGCTCGGATAGTCTCTGGAAGAGAGCCCTCAAAGCGCCAGCACACGAAAAGGAGAGGCTTTACCGGACTTTAGTGATTTATCTGGATTTTTGTTAAACCGCTAGCGTGATCTCCGCGTAGTTGCGCGAGTGCGTTAATTGCGATGATGTGCTCTTATCGATACAATAACAATGCTTTCGTGTATAACGTGAATCACTTTGCCTTTGACCTGTGAATTCCCGGCGCATGCAAATTCAAGGGCGCAATCTTCCCTTCTGCTATCGGGGGAGGAAAAAATATCCCTCCCACAAGGAGCAGATGCATTATCACACAGAGGCTAAACAAGAATTTCCAGAACGTGGTGCTATATTCCACCAAGCGCTTCAAAAACTATTAAAGGCGGGGTGGTGCTAGACTCTCTTCTCAATATTCGGGTGTTAATTCCAGGTCCCCCCCAAATTCTGGTCGAACAGTACCTCAGCGTAAGGATGCTGCTTATGCTTTTAAAGCTGAGTTTAAAGTGAATTTCGAGCACGCAAGTTCATTTACACCTGATTTTTATTTGAGCCTGATGATCACCTGGCGAGTCGAAGAGATAAAAGTAGGCGAGGAACAGGGTTTAGTTGCTCCGATAGTGATCTCCGCCTCCTTGAGCAGCTGATTCGGGGCTACGCAGCTCGATACTCGGGGTTTGTGGAGCCCCCAACGTTTCCACACCTTAGCTTTGGAAGCGGGTCCCCTCTTTCGTGGGGGACACAGCATCCACTCCCGCAGCACTTTCAGCTTTCCAAAGTCACCGGGAGCGCTGGTACCTTAAACGCAGTAACTGGTTAGCCTGCTAAGTTCTGTGCTGGGAGGGAGCTTGGCAGGTTTGTGAGAGGTCCTAAGCCTTTTTTTCTCTGGTGGAATAGAGTCCACCTGTAGTGAGGGGGACTTTTACCCTGTGAGCTCCTTAATGTGCGTAATATAGTGAACTAATTAATTTACATAGTGCTTCCCAGTGTTATTACTTTTCAATAACGTTAACTTATTACCACAGCAGCTGGTAGCCCAAGCTCTAGTGAAGTGCTTGGCAAAGTTTTCTATCGTAAAACACTGGTTTCTAAGTTTATAGTTTCTAATTTGACCGTGAAAGTGTGATTCTGGATGGAATCTGGCACTTGAATGCTCAGCTGGAGAGTAAACTTTTTATAGTAAAATATTGATTTATTTGGTTTGCTATTTTAAGTTAAAAGAGAATTAACAAAGGTTTTACTAGTTGGGGGAGCTTGGAGATGTCTTTTTTTTAACATTAAATACTATGATTTTGCTAAAGGTGGAATATATTCTGCTTTCTCTGCATGTGAGTTATTATTTTAAAAGCGAAATCCTATATCTGCCTCTGTGCTTTAGGACACTGTGTTTGCTCTTACAGGAACACTCGACCTAGATATCACACACCTGTCAGTGGCAGTTCTGAGTTGACAAGGTCCTCACTACTTTAAGCCATACAGAAAAGTTTCAGAGGCAGCCTACCCTGGTCTGCTGAGGCTAGGTGGATTGAGTCTAATCTACATGCACTCCATTTGGAATCCAAGCTATTTTCACAGCCTTCATGGCTCAATTTTCTGCTACTTTTTAATCCAGTTAGCCATGTGGTCGTTCTGGAGCAGGAGAAGTGATCAGAACAGCAGACCAGGAAGTCTTAGAACAAGACGTGCTGGGTGGCTACATGATCGTCCCTGACTGCTAGATGACTAGTCCCTGTCTGGGTATGTGGAGGCAAGTATTAGTGTTGTTGCAGAGTTCCTGGGCAGGCTTGGATCTTCCAGAAAGGACAGCTAAACACTTCTGGAGCACAAGGAACTACTAAAGCTCATCGAGTAATGTGGATATGTAAGCTTCCTCTTCCTTGCATGTTGAAATCAGATCTGATATGGGTGGAGACTGCTGGGTGTTCAGGCTCCAAGTTTCCCTGTTTGAGCAATCACTTAGAGCTTCTTCAAAGAAGCTGAGAAGTGCTCAATGTTCCTTCGCCCATAGAAATGGACTTTAATGTTCTGATGCCACAGCCTTGTATGGACTGCATAATATTTTATAATCTATTAGGAAAGATCAGCCTTGCTTTTTAAGATCCCTAGGCTTCTTTATAATCACAAACACAATGTCCAGACAAGGGTTAGAAGTCTTTAACTGATGTCTGTACATCCTGGGCTGCTCTCACTCACCTACCTTCTCATCTGTTCCTTCACCTTTTCTGTTGTCCAGAGAGTGCCCTGTACTCTAGTGGATAGGTAACTTCTGCAAAGGGATCCTCACTGTGGAAAGGTAAAATAGATTGGGTATCCTTGGAGTAGATCTTGAAGCTTTTAAACAAGATCTTGTCAGGTGAAGTCTTTTTAATTAACTACAAACAAATAAGGAAAGGAGGTCTGTAATAGAAAATAATTTATCTGTTTCTGGATGTAAATTCATGGCCTGTGCTTCTTTATGGACAGTGTCTTGCTGATGTGTAAGAATGGCCAGTATCTGGGTTGGTTTGGTTAGAAGGAGTTAAAGTGCCTGTTCCTTAATACAAAGTCACTCTGGATAATTAAAATGCTAATAGTCACGAGCCAGTCCTAGTGATCAGACCAGTTAAACTTAGAGGGTGTCTACACCTACACCCCACACCTTCATTAGTAACTGCACCTGTGTTTTAGCTCAAATCAACTGTGCCACGGCTTTCCAAGCAAATTTCTTCCCTGTGCTGGCTCACTGGTTTCCATTGAGGAACACTTTCAAATGAGTCTGAACTTGAAGATGCTCAGCTGGACCCTAGTAGCACAGAATGGATGGTATTTAGTGTTCTTGATGTAGACAGCTGACAGTTCAGCTTCGTGTACCCACCTATTTTAGGTGCTTTGGGATGAGCTTTTCTGCATGAACATGTCCAGGAGGGTTTTGAATGTTTCTGGAGATAGAGACTCTGCAGACTATTCCAGTGCTCTCTTACCCTCATCATAAAGTTTTTCCTTATGTTCTAGTTGTGCTCCAAGTTTTGCCTATTGTCCACCACACCTGGTTCCATACTCCTGACACTTGGCCTTCAGGTATTTTTAAGCATTGACTCCCCTCAGTCTCCTCTAGACTAAACCAAGGTAGCTCTCTCAGCCTCTCCTCATAAGGAAGATGCTCCAGCCCCTTGATCATCTTCATGTCTCTGCAATGGACTGTGTCCAGTAATTCCCTATCCCACTTGAGCTATAGAGCTCAGAACTGGATGTGGCCTAACCAGGACAGAGTCGAGGGGGAGAAGAACCTCCCTTGACCTACTGTCCACGTTGTCCTTACTGCATCCCAAGAGACCATTGGCTTTCTTCACCACAAGGACACACTGGTAGCTCATGACCAGGCTGTGCTCCACCAGCATCCTCAGGTCCTTTTCTCCAGAGCTGGTTAGTGTTCATTCAGCTGTCAATCAACATCCCCAGGTCCTTTTCCATCAAGCAGTTCTCTAGCCACTCTTCTCCCGATCTGTAGAGCTGCAGGAGGTGGCTGTGGTTGAAGTGCAGAACTTGGCCTTGTTAAACCTCACACAGTTGACCTTGCCCATTGATCAAACCTGTCTGGATCCTTCTGCAGAGTTTCCAACCCTCGAGCAGACTGGCAGAACTACCCAGTTTGATGTTGTCTGCAAACGTGCAAGGAGCACTCAATCCCCTTACCCAGATCACTGGTAAAGATGTTAAACAGGACTGGCACAAAAACTGAGCCTTAGGACAGAGCTTGTGATCAACCACCAACTCGATTTCACTCCACCCAACACAAATCTCTGGGATTAACCATGCAACCAGGTTTTTACCCAGCAGAGTCCACCTGTCTAAGCCATGAGGCACCATCTTCTCTAGGAGAAGGCTGTGGGAGATGTGTCCAGTGCTTTATTAAAGTCCAGGTAAACAACATCCACAGCCTCCCCCTCATCCACCGGGTAGGTCCCCTGCTCAGAGAAGGAGATCAGTTTGATCAAGATGTTTTGCTGGTTCACAGCCTGTGTTTCTGTTCTCATTCTACCTGTGTGTGACCTGCACCACTGCTGCAGCACTGCCCCTTGGCTGAAACGCTCACACACGGTTGTGCCTACCACCGACACACTGAAAAAGTGTTGTCTTTGGTTTCTTTCTAGCTTATTTGGCACTGGCCTCCTATTTCTTCTTAGCACAATTTTATCACTGTCTGTGAGAAGTCTAGTTCCTGACATAGCTTGGCTCTTTCCTCTGTATTACTTCTATTTTGTTTCAAATTTCTGCTGAAAAAACCCCATTTTCTCTGCCTTTTCTACCCGAGCTTCTCTTCCAATGGCATTCCTTAGAACTATGACGCTAGATTATATAAATTATATTTAATATTAACATTTCGATGCATGCCATTTGAATTGCATTATGCTACACAGCAGGAAAAAAGGGAGATCCATCATTTTTCGATGGTATTGGCAAAAAAATCATCAGTGGTGTACCACACCGGTGACAGCTTTGGCCAGTGGTGTATAAAATGTGTTTAGGGGATCTTTGCCTGTAGTGTGCAAGGACATTTGCCAGCATTTATAAGCGTTCTCTTTCCTTCCAGAATATTGTCCCACGTGAGGATGCTTCATATCGAGTGAAGTGAAAGACAAAGGCATTTTTCATTAGTGTTTCATGTTGAAAATCTGGTTTTTATTATTGATTCTATAGAGAGAATAAGAGAGCATAGCACGTATTAAGCAATAGGTCTAGGAAAGAGCGAGGAGATTTGCAGTGTTCTTGGAAACACCCTTCGTATTCGGCAGGAAACAGCAACTAACATTTCCAGGAGGAGTCCTTTTGTTTTTCAGTTCTCTCGTCGTCGTCTTCTTGCATTTGGTATGAAGAAGGTCATACCAAAAAATCCTCATTTACCCAGAAAGGAAATAATTCAGCCTTGGTCTTCAAAAAGAACTAAAAACCATAAAAGTAAGCACGGATCTTTTAAAGTATGAGACTCCTTAATTTCCATTGATTTCAGTTCCCTCAAGGAGATTCAATGGGATTCTATGGGCTAAATTCCTTGAAAATATCTGTACGCTGTGAATGGAATCATCCCAAAGCACACTGATGCTTTATGATAGAAACAGATTGTTGTATTGTTTCTTGCTCACCCCCTCCCGTTTTTTAATGCTTCAACTCTTTTCCAAGCAGGATGGTTGAACAATGGTTGTAACAAAGACTATATAAAATTCAATTTTCTTAGATTTATCTGGGCCTTTACTCCATTTTTCAAATGCAGCCAAATCCTGCTGTGCTAGGGGTTACCTGAACAAGTTTCCTGCAGCTAAGCTAGAGTGTGAACATGCCCACGTAGCTCTTCCACCATGAGCACCTGTGCGTGTGGTGTAAGGTCAGGATAAAGGAAGAAAAATAGCTGGAAATTATCCTTCACAGTACCAACCACCTCACATTCACTGTTTCACTGTCAGTTAAGAATATGGTGTGATGAGTGGTTACAATGGTGTCGATAAAATGCTATGATGGAATGGGCTAGCTTACCCTCGCAGATGACTTGCCTTTGTGCATACAGCCTTTACACAATCAGAAAGCAGCTGAAATGAAAACACATGGATGGCCAGCTACGGTCTTTTGCTGAATTGCCAGGAGTGCCACATCACAGAAAGGCAAGTTATCAGTCGCGGGATCTACTACTTGTGCTTTCCACACAAAACACTTCTTTATTTTTTAAAGTTCATGCTAAGCGCCTTTCCCTCTGAAAAGCAGTGCCACGAAGTTGTAAAACAAAGTAGAATTAACGAATAATCTTCTCTATTGCCTTAATCCTACGAAAATACCACCAGTATGCCTAGTAGGTGTGCTAATACCGTTCTACGACAAAGCAACGGCAGCATCTGTGTTCGACCAGCGAAGCACCATGTGCTTTCCCTTGCTTCATTTGAAATAGCAGCCCTGTTAAGAACAGCAATAAAACTGTTGCTTTACAGTGGAGCCACACTATAAAATACAGCTCATGGAAACACAAACACAAGGTATGACCCCAGCCTACCACTGCTGGAAAGGCTAGAAGTCCATAATCCTCTTCCTTCAGAAGACTGGAATCCTTATGGATCCCCCTCTCTTTGCCTGCCCTATATGTTAGTGTGACTGCCCTCAAACACAGCTGTGCCTATGGATGTTTTGACTCTCTTAAAGGCAGAGCTGAATTTAACAGGGGAGTTTTACCTCAAAGCATAGATGCAATTCGTTTCTTTTGGCTCACGGCACAGAGAGTTTAAAACAAAACAATAAATTAAAACCGGCAAGATTCCTTCGGGCGCTCTGACATTTTTATTCTCTCTCTCTTTTTTTTTTCCCCTTTCCTTTTTGTGTTTAACAGGAGGTGGCAGTTGTAACATTTGCAAAATAATAAGTACAATAAGTTGACATTGTGATATGATTACTTATGTAAGTGCTTAGACATACAAATACCTAAACACTAATGTCATTATTGAAAGTCGTGGCAGTTATTCCAGCCAAGTTAATAAAAGATCATTACTGTAACTATCTACACAGGACTGAACACGATGGGGAATCCGGGCTATGGGAAGTCTAACAATACAAAACGCACTGAAACTTTCTGCTTAGTGTGTTTGTGTCATGTGGCTGTTCTAACAAGAAATCAAATACTCCAGTGTGAACTTCATCTGGGGGAATATTAAGAGAGAAGGTTATACAAGGAAAGTGTGCTCTCCTTCCCTCTTTATTTCTACACTCCCCAACACCCCCACTCCCACCCCTCATTTTCTCTGTAGAATAAGCTAAGCACAGTTCATTTCAGCCTGATTTCTCTGTAGTTTACATGCTCCTGGATCTTAACGTAAAGATGTAAATAGCTGGGTGTGAACTTGCTAGGTATTATATTCATCTGACACAAACAACCCAAGCAGATAGTTCTGTGCAGATAAGAAACTCATTTCTGCATTGGTTGGGGATCAGGGCTCGGTTGAAGGGTGTTCTTTAATGATTATTTATTTAAATTGTCTAATTCAAATCGAGAGGCTGTAGCTGGATGGACAAACTTCACAGGTTGGACAGAGCACTGAGGTAAGAATTCATCCCTTTCCCTTGTTTCACCTTGCCAGGACATCACCGTGGCGCTTTGCTATCGCTCCTTCCTTCCTTCCAGAGCAACCTGCAAAAACAAGCCTTGCCAAGTTATGCAAGGACCGACAGATCTCAGGTCTGGCAGGGGGGAGAAGAGGCTGCAAACCAACCATCCTAAAAAGAAAGAGAACACTAGTTTTCACCAGTCACACAGAACCCCTTTTGGTGGCTAACTCTGGTGAACAAGAGGCAGTAGAAAGATGAATGCAAAGCAAAAGGTGGAACCTTCCATTTCAGCATCAGCATCATCAGCAGCACAGCCTGAGATTAGCATAAACCACTCATGAAACCTCATCCTAACCATCAGTTACTGAAATTCAAACAAGACAGGCACCACGCATACCCTCTTAAGAGCAGGCAGTGCTGGGCTACAGGTTAACATGAAGTTAAATCCTCTGAGATAGAAGTACTACCATCAACAGCTCATAAAGCTCGTTGCCATAGTCAGCAATCCTCCTGCTCTCGATTTCACAGCTGCTGTGGTGGGAGGAATCAACCCTTCCCTTTTCTGCTTTGTAGCTGACATACATAAGGAGAGTTGTCTCTCCTCCAGGCAACAGGAATCGTTCACGAGGAGTTTGTGTGCTGTGTTTACTTATCACAGCAAACTATCAGAGGTGCTTGAAGTCGGCTATCAGTGATGATCAATGTGTAAGGCCATTACAGGGCAGCCTCTAGAAATGAAGGCAAGGCCATGTATGATTTCTATGTCCATCATAAGGAGAGTTGTCTCTCCTCCAGTGGACTGGCACTGTAGTGGTATCACTAGCCAGCAGGGGCAGTGGTGACACAGGCAAAAGGCCCAAAGAGGCTACCTTTCCCCATTCCTTGTGGTCTTACTCTGCTTCCTCACAAGACTATGGTGATCAGTTGGTGTTGAAACTAGATATGCAGGAAGAGATGGGAGCAAGGGGTGTGAAGCTCCCCTAATGTCATTCCTCACAAACAGCTCTCAAAAGCTCCAGGCTCCTTGTCAACTTGAAGTCACACCCAAACTGATGAGACTCGGTTTCCCACACCTCTTTCCCTGTGAGACACCTGGGCTCTTCAAAGTCCTCTGATCGAATGCTTCTGAGATTCTGGCTCCTGCTTACTCTCTAGACACCTTTCCAGAATTAGAGAAGGCCAGCAAAGAGGATCACGTTTCTCCACAGCATTGAAACCTGTTGCAGGAAAATTGCTATAGCTTTGTGTATCTCAACGCTGGAGAGGTTCATTAGTAGCCCACATGTCCAAAGATTGGACCAGATCCCCACTGGGCTGGCAAATTTCTGTGCAGAAATCTTTGGCACTGCATTTGCTCATGTTAGCTGACAGTTTGTCTTCTTGTCTCTAGCATTGATGAAACCACAAAGAGTGCTCCAAGATAATTTGCTTCGATAAAAAGGATAACAACTTTAAGAAGCTCAGATATGGTAAAGCTGAGTTACAGTCTTTATCAGTGGGTACCCCAAACCGAACTGGAACCATTAGCTTTCAAGGATCTATTAAGTAGTTTCTCCACCTCAACAAGATAAACCTGTCCATAATACGTGTTTGGGTCCATGAAGAAATCACTTTGATCTTAAATGCAACCTTTCAATGAATTAGGAAAGAACCCCCAACCTGTTATGTGTTCATGTGGGACATGAAGCCAGTGTTAGCAGAGAGACAAAGCTGAGATTTCTAAGACTGATTCGTAGATGCTCCTGTTTAGGAGTGAATTGATTTCACTGTTTCTTAATCCTTGAGCATCAATGTGAAACTACAGGACTTTCTTCTAGAACCTGAATGAGGACACCCACGTGAAGGCTTAATGCAAAGCAGTTTATGTGCATTAATCTTACAGCCTTGGATGATTCAAGACACTTTTCTCAACTGCCCCCAGTCAGACAAAAGCCCAGGTATTTATTCTTGATTAAAGTTACAGCTGGTCTTCCTAGATCTTTCAGGTGTGGCTCAACACAAATTGTGCCAGTGTCTGCCGCTTGCTTCAGACCTAGAGCAGTGACTGGAGGCTGAGGTAGAGCACTCAGCAGCTCCAGAGCACACGGTCGAGTAGCCTGTCTATAGATGCTCTCCAAAGCTATTACGGTTTGCAGATGATGGTCCTTATTTTTGTTAAATAATGTTCAGTTTTTCAAGCTAATTGTGATTACTATGTCAGTTATGTAAAAATACTTGTTCTACACCTCTGACTGTCGCTCGTTTGTCTCTCACATCTTAGACTATACCCTATCCCGAGTCACATTCCTTGTGTTGTGGGCTGGGTGCAATGTCGTTGAAGCTATGGGTGTAACCACTACCTTCTTTTAATGCAGCTGTACGAAACAGTTAAGAAGCTTTAGGAACTAATAGCAACCTCCACCCCAAACAAAAGCATATGTTAGAGTTCAAAACCATGGCACATACAGAGGTTCTGAAGGCTGAATGGTGTAGGAGAGGGGTTTGGCTGACTGTTGTTATAAATGGAGCAGGATGTGTACTCCTCCTGTCTGTGCGTAACAGGGAAAGAAAAGGCCCATGAGAATAAAACCAGAGTGATGAGATTGAGCCTAAACAAAATATTGAGACTGTGACCATTAGGAAAAGAAAATAGAAAGTCTTCAAGCTGAGTGCTTGGCCATTCTCCTGCTCGGGGGACCGGGACTTCATAAAGTCTTTGTAAATAAATAGGCTTTATCAGAGAGAGATCTGATTCCATTTGAAATTTCTCTTTCTAAAGGAAAAAACCCACCTCACAAGACCCTGAACTTCAATTAAGTGTTTGGGTCAAAATGTATGAGACAAATCCCTACTGACCTGAAATCAGGAGAACACGGTAAGCCAGGCTGGAATTTGACTCCCATGTTCAATATTAATTCCTCTTTACCTCTAACATGATCACATAAACATACAGAGAAATAAAGAAAGGACTAAGGAGGGGGGAGAAAGGCTGGATGGACAGAGAGCACACATACCTTTTAATTTCTCACATGTGCTCAGTACAAAACGATAATCTATAGTGACTATTTCCTGACAGAGTTATTAGATTTGGATTCCTTTTTTAATTGAAATGAAACAGCAGTGCTGAACACTGGCTTGGTGTTCTCGATTTGACATAGGCTATGTAGTTCTGTTTGTACAGCTCTTCTTAAGCCAGTTTAGCTTTGCACTTGTGTGGCAGGAAGGACTGAATGATAGCTTTGCAGTAGATGATTATTCTTCATATTATTCTGTTTATATCTCTCTGGTTGCTCTATTATGCATTTTCTTCATGCTATCTTGTAAACTGATTGGGACATATCTCCTTTTATATTGTGTAAGTGCCTGCCACAGTATAGATTTAAAAGCAAAATCAAATACCTGATATCCCAGGCTTAGAAAAACCATCTTTGCTTTGTTGCTGCAGTGTAATTCTGCCTACAGTTCTACCTGCCTACATCCCTCTTATACAGAACATGCAATTAGAGCCACGGATTGTTGAGACATGGGAATTATTTTCCATGGATCATAATGACTAAACTTCGCCCGTTGCTGGCCCTGCATGCCCTACTTGAGCTTTGCTGACGATACCTTTTGCTGAGGCTCTTACGCTCTTAATACAATACGCTGTGCAGCATCTGAGTCTGTTCTCAGCTTGGTTTGCATCGTTGTTTGCTCTGCAGCTCTGTGCCTTTGTGTCCTAAAGGTATGTAATCCTTGCATTTATCTGTCACAGCGTTTGCAAGAATTAACGTGCGGTTATTTTCTGTGAGAGATCTCACAGCAAGGGAAAATACGGAGTGTTTATTAAGCAACAAAATGTTCTTCAGGTGATAATGCACCTTTGCAGACAGCAGATTCTAGTAGCTGCCTTTTTTTACACCGAATTTGGTGTTCAGGCAAGTAGGACTCGAGTCAGGTGCTGTGCAGCCTTCTCCCAGTCCCCCTTCATGCGAGCTTATTGCTGTTTTAACGCTGCATCTCCTTAGGGCAGAAACGTGTTGTCTTTATTGTGTGGACAAATATTTGCCGAGTTCTGTGATGAAACCTCCACGATCTTTTTCCCCTGTGCATGGCCTGAATGGCAGTTCTTGTAGGTGAGGTGCCGGTGCTTCGGTACAGCTTCACACCCCGTGTGAACAGGCGGTGAAGAAGTAAAGCAGCCAGACCATGTTGCCTCTTTCTACTCTCTTCCACACCCGGAAAACACGAACAATACAGGGTGACATCCCATTTCTAAAGGCTCTGGCAAAAGACATTTGTAAATGGTGATAGTGTTCAAACAAAGGCTTAGCAGGGATACAGCCGCTACTCTCAGCCTATTTTGGGGTCTTCAGTTAAAAGAGGATGGTCCCTTACAGTCGTCTAAACCATGAATTAAATACAAATCCCATGATCTCTGAATTAATTTGCACTAAATGGATTCCTCCCAATAGCCTTTCAAACTAATTTTGCACATTTTTGTAAGTATTTCTAGATTGATAATAAAAATGTAAATGAAAGAATCAGAACCCGGTAGCTTTTCCTCATAATAGTTCTCTTGAAGCATCCAGGCAGAGAGTAAACACTGGGAAAAAAAAAAGTATTAGTGGCTCTAGGAAGCATGGAGTGTTTAATATCCAGATTAAATATTGGTGGAGCTTGAGCTCCTTTTCTGTCAGTCTATCACCTGCTGTTGTAAAAGACTCCTGTCACATATCTCCTGACCAATTATATCTGCAGTAGCTTGGGAAGAATCCTCTATCCGGCTGCTCACAGTGCTGTGGGCTATGAACAGGAGACTGCCCTGAATTATTCTCAGGGTAAACCCTTTATGGGTTTTAGAAACAATTAACTTATCTATTTTTCTACTAGTCTGAAAGCTTTATGGGTAGCACAAATGTAAATTTATTTTAACCTCAAATCCAATGTATAATTTTTGTGGAACTGGAAGTAGGGAACCAGTGTGATTGGAAGATACATTTCAATTAATTCTTCCTCCGACGCTTTATCTCCTCGGCATCAGAACCTTTTATAGTGTTAAAATTAACAATTATGCAGCTGATGGCTGGTTGAAGCCACAGGGGATCTGGAAAGGGCCTCAGATAACACAACATGTATAAATCATTCAGGAGAACAATTCATGAAAGAAAAGTTATCTGTGTTTTGGATGACATTGGAAGAACTAAATAGGAGTCAATTTGAGGAAGGGACATTTTGCTCCATTGTCCGGCCTGGCTTCTTTCTTTTTTGATATTATTTTTTATTGTGTTGTAATATACATTTTCAAAATTAATTAACCATTAAGAGCAAGATAAATGTTTCTTCCTGTGTTAGGGAAATGCTGGCCTCGGCGGTGAAAGATTATTTCACATGAGCAGCACTCCTCAAGAAAGCTGTTGCCAGATAAGGTGGCGACTGTACTTGGAAGAGGAACAATGAGAAGTGACAGACAAGGCCGTGTTTACCAAACTGAATGGAAGACTTGCAGGGTTTCCCTCACCGCTCGGTTACCTAAGCCCAGGAAATCCAAGGCTGGAGTGCTGTTTCACCAACCCGGATCAGTAACGAATTGGTAGCTGCTCCAGAATACAGTAACACGCCGAGAAATCTCACTCTGGGGGGTCAGGAATAACAATTTATTTTTAAAAATGTCCTTTTTATACAACGTTTAAAAACACACATTGCTGGAACCACTCTTGGATTTGTCCTGGGACTCCTTTTTCCAACATTCAGGCTTCTGATTGCAGGTCAGGGTGTGCACACAGCATGACTTGAATGTGAAATCCTCCTATTTCAGCTGGGCTAGAAATGTACAAACAGGAAGAGGATGGTCTTGTTCTGCAGCTCTGAGAAGATGGACGTTTGGCCGCTGCACTGTGCACAGAATGGATTGGGACTTGTGTGTGTGATACACTGCTTCACACAACGGTCCTGAAACACCTAGAGCCCCATACCACCCCACCTGCTCTGAGGAAGTCCACTGGAAATAGGAATCTTTTCCCAGTTTTCTCTCAGGAGCTGGCGGAGTTGGTGTCTTGAGTGTTGGGACAAGCCACTCTCACCACACTGCTTGTGATCTTCGGCAAAGTGCTCACTTTATTTACTTCTATGCTGAATGAACGTAAGTGATGCTACAGTCCACCCCCAAGCTGCTAGCTACAGCAATATACATTAACCTGCATTACCTGCATGAAGTCGGGAGGGCAAGTTTTCAGTCTGCCTGTAATCAGCTGCTATTAGCAGTCCTTCATCCTGTACAGATTAAGAAGTGTGGTTTGAAAGGCAACAGCACTGGCAGATGAATCCTCACTGAGGCATTTGAACCAGATGAATTCTTACTGGGGCATTTGAACCAGCAGCATCCCTTCCAACGCTGCCCTTTGCTTCTGCTAGGAGTCACTGTGTATGGAGCAGGGATGGCTGAAGTGAAACTGCTGGCACCACTGCTGAATATCAGACAAGCCCTCCATCAGAGCCTTAGGGCTTCTTAAAACACAATCCTTACTCTAAGGCCATCCTCTCTTCAGCAAGAAAAGCTGCTTAGATCACTGTGTTTATTTTCCTCGCTGTAAACGGTGACGATAAAGAGTATTCATTTAGTTCTGTAAGGGGTGATTAATAAACATGGGCAAAAATCCAGCTGCAACTTCATTTCACCAGAAATGCAGCCTTCAGTCAGCTGACAGTCTTTAAAATATTACAGCTGCTTTTTTCAGCAAATCTTTTTCAATAAAAACCCCACAAACCCACATTTTTTTTAAATGATGATGTCATTTAGCATTTTCTAAAGAGATGTTTTTGTAACTGAATTATATTCTTGATGTAAATAGAACCTGCAAGTGGCTACCACCGCTCTGCTGTGAGTCAAGTGAACTCCTCTCTGGGTTTTTCAGAACTGCCAGTGTAGTGAAAAATGAGCTCTTCCCCCAGTTCTATTGTACTAGTTGTTCTCTCAGTTTGTGTACCCGTCTATTTAGCCTAAAACTCTTGGATTCACCCTCAGATAGGATCTAGAAGGGTGAGCAAAAAGGATGGTAGTACCTTGACAGGGAGCCTTGAGGCTCAGCAGGGAAGAATCCAGGACTCACTGGGCTGGAAAGGGCAGAGAGGGGCACAGAGCACTATGCAAGTTAGTCAGCAGGACCTGAACTTGGTGCCGGTGGAGGAAAACCAGCGATGTTAGTCCTTGTACCTTCCTGTGCTGTGTGTTTTATCCAGTACATAGCAGCCCATTGATAGGAACACCAGCTAAGGAGCTTCCCTATCAATCCATCGTTTATATGGCTCCTAACCCTGAAGCCACAGGTTGATGCTGCAGTTGAGGTTCTACAGGAATCGTTTCATATTCTCAGTGCTGGTTGTTTTCTACACAGACAAGGAAAGGTGGGAAGCTAGCACGCAGGTTTTCAAGCCTGCAGAACAAACCCTACATGTAGTGAGTATCTTTAGAAAGTGAAACACATCTCCAGAGCACTCAGAGTGAGAGCTGTTGGTCTCCTTGCTAGTATTCTCACCCAACTCCCACGGCTCTTGTACTGCTGCTGGAAAGTGGCCCAGTTTCAAAAGGAGAGATTGGGTTTGGAAGATGCGGGGCACGTTCCTCTAAATAGCACCGGAGTCAAGCGCAGAGTGTGTTACCGGGGGACTTCGCTGCCTGCTTTCCTTTTGAACACAGCCCACTACGAGACGGTGAGAGCTCAATGGAAATAACTTCTTCCAGCATTTTTAAATATCAGCCCCAAATCAGAAAACTCTAAGAAAACGCTGCCTGAAAATAGGTTTGATTTTCATGAGTTGGCATTTCCCAAGATCCCAACCTTTCCTAATTCCCTGTTTAGTGGGGATGACATCTCCTTGGTCTTTACACGTGTGAAGCTCTGTCCCTCACTATGCTGTGATGATACTGTGGTGGGCAGAGATTGCCTCTGTCTCTGTGATGTCAAGCAGAATGCACCACACAGCAGGTGGGTCACTAACCCCATGGGGAAACCAGGAAACGGATAGGGGTGTGTTAGCTGCACTGTGTTTCAGCTGTAAAATCCCTTAAGAAGGGAAAGCAGTTACACAGTGTTGTGTTAAGGGAAGCAGCACTATAAATCATCCCATAAAGAGAGGAAAAACCTTCTCATTGCATGCTTTACCTTCAGGAGTGATGAATTTGAGAACAATCTGCGTATCAGGTACCTTGTCTGCATTTTAGTGCTAAAAGGTTTCTGTTGACAGGTATCCAGCTTCTGTTACCTCTCTTTGACACATCACATAGTCAGCTTCTTTTGAATCTCGAAGGAGCAGAAATAAGGTGAGCACTTTGCTAGTGCCAGTATGGATAGGAGCCATCCCTAAAGAGACGTATATTGCAATACAAATCACGGTCTGTATAAATACAGAGGTGGTTTTGTGTCGGGATGTTGGCAAGTGGGTTGTGGGAGAAGCTACTCTGCTGGATGCTGAAAGCATCTTTCAGATCTGCCACTTGCAAACTCCTCTTTTCTTGCTGTTGTGTCATTAAGGGTACATCCCATAGATTGTCCAGATGTACAGAGGTGCCTTGAGAGAGAGACGGGGGAGTTCTTGCCACGTTCCTATCGAGGATGACACTGTTAGGAATTTGTTTCAGGGTTTTTTTAAACAAACATTCTTTTCATTCATTAGTGTCAGCGATTGTTTATTTGCACAGAAGCTTTGTTCCCTACCAACACTGTGGCTTGAAACTGCCTTGCTGTCTCTTTGAAGCATAGTACTCGTCTGTTTCCAAACACCAGCTCCAGATTGCTGCTCCTTAGCCTACTGCTTGTCATTTCCTTTCTCTCTGTTTCTTTAGGCTTTTAGAATTGATAACTTTCCTTCAAGTTGGCTGCAAGTTCACACACCTCATAGAGTGGCTTAGAGTGCCTGTTACTTGACATCCTACAGCAGGAGGGTTGCTCCTGCTCTGCAATGTACACAGGTCCTGTGCAAAGCTACACACAGTGTCAGCTGTCAGCTTCTTCCAGATGTGTCCATCCTCTCTACATGGGTGTGCATCAGAGGCCTAAACACAGACTGAGCTCCTAAAGGAAGATGCCACTGGCTGGGGCTAATGGGACACCTTGTAAATGCTGGGACAGTGGGAGGTGGACTCCCTTCCTGCCCATGGGAGGTGCTTGCTAGTGGAAGGTCTGTGTTGCTAAGCAAAGAGCTGCAGATCAGCAGCCTGAGCAGCATCAGGGAGGACAAAAGTCAGAAGCTTTTACACTCTCTCTGGGAAATCAGTGTGATAGGGGGCCTCTCTCAAGTGCTTGTGCAGCATGGAAAACAAACAGGGGGAATAAGACACCTGTATGCAGTTGCAGGGCTGCACCCTCCTTGGGTCATTGAGAGACGTGGTAGGATAGCTCTCATAACTGGAGTGCAGTAAGAAATGGATATGGGCTCTCTGGGAAGAACAGGCTCAGAAGACAGGAAAAGGGAGTTGCCCCTTATTTCAGAGAGCAGCAGGAGTACACAGAGCTGTGCCTGGGGATGGATAACGAGCCAGCTGGCAGTGCAGCAGTCAGGATTAGATGACAGACTAAGAAGAGTTTCATTGTGGTGGCTGTCTACTACAGGCCACCTGAACAGGAAGAAGTAGGAGATCTTTCAGATAACTGGAAGAGAGATTACATTTCATTCGATGACAAAACAGTTGAGGTTGAAAGGGATCTCTGGAAGTCAACTGGTCCTTGCTCGAGTAGGGCCACCTAGGCTGTCTTTGTAGTGCCTTGTCTTAGAACCAACCCAATATCTGTCATTCAGAGAGACTTTGCTAGGCTGGAGAAAGGAGCTGATGAGAACTTCACATGTTCAACAAGAGGGTGTGTATCAAATCTTGCCCCTGGGAAGGAACAATCCCAGGTACAGCAAACAGCCTGGACTACTGACCATCTAGAAAGCAGCTCTGCAGAAAAGGACTTGGGGAACCTGGTGAACAGTAAGAGGATCATCAACCAGCAATCCTGTGTGGCAACTATTTGTTCTTTACCCCAAAGAAGGCCATCAGCACCTTGCACAGTATCCTAGCAAGACAGTGTCACCAGCAAGTTGAGGATGCTGATCCTTCCTCTACTCGGTGCTGGTGAGATGCATCTGGAGTACTGTGTCTTATTCTGGGCTTCCCAGTACAAGAAAGACATGGACATACTGGAGAGACTCCAGCCAAAGGCCACAAGGATGATTAAGGGACTGGAGCATCTCTCCTGTGAAGAAAGGCTGGGACTGCTCAGCCTGTTCAGCTTAGAGAAGGCTCAGAGGGATCTCATGAATGTGCATAAATACCCAAAGGGAGAAGGCAAAGACGGTAGAATGGGGTCTTCTCAGTAGGACCCAGCGAGAGGATAAGAGGCAACAACCTGAGCTACAGGAAAGGCCATGTAAATGCAAGCAGATGAATATACTGCACTGTGAAGGTGGTGAGACACAGGAACAGTTTCTCAGAGGGGCTTACTCCTCAAATTTATAGCTCTTAAAACTCTGACAGCGTCCTGAGCAGCCTCTCTAAATGTGCTTGCCAATCTCAGCTGCACTGTTGGTTCTCCACTTCTGCCTTTTGCTCTTCGTAGTCCTCAGCACTGGAAGAAAGGCTGGCCAGACAGAGTGGCAGGAAGATGAAACGCTGCCTAGGTCAAGTTTGTGCCCTGGCAGAAAAGGACTGGATATATACACTGAGCAGGCTTCATGCACATTTCCTGAAGGGATGAAGGGGAAATCTGAAATAAATGGAGAAGATACCCTGGGGAAGCAATCTGTCTCATATGTCTCGAGCGAGTAACTTCGATTGAGTAGTTAAATAACCAGACAACATAGACTGTGCCGGCAAATCAATAGCAGTTCTCCGTTTGAGAAATCATTTCCTTTCTTTTTAAAAAAGGCAGTATTTTATGACTAAATCTTCTTTACATGTAGGGTCAATGGACCCATTTCCCAGGACTCTGGTCACAGGTAGCTGTGAGTCTCCAGCTGGGGAAGGGAAGGCTTCCAGTCTGAATCTGTGAAGGGAAGAATTGGGAAGAAAAGGGCTATGGACAGGGCAGATAGGAGTCCAGCTGCTGGGGCATGGTGTGTTTCAGATCCTTAGGCTCCTCAGTTTGAGGAGCAGCTCAGGAATTAGATGGGTCTGTGAGTTTGTGTGTGTGAATCTGGATGTAAGAGACAGCCTGTGTGTACATGCCTAAAAATAAACGTACTACAGGGAAGAGCTTTCTCACCACATGTTGTCTCAGATCAAATTTATGAGAGGATGTACTCTGAAGGTACAAGACATACAACAACTTGCCATTGTCGAGTACTGGAGAAGCACTATCACTTCCTTATTATTTGTCTTGAGCACTACCAAAATCAGTTATAACTCCCGAGAAGGAGCTGGATGTGAGTCAGTAACCTAGAGCTGCAAAGCCATGCATGTGATGACTCCAGTTTGTCCACTTTAGCTTGCTTTATTCTGAGAGCTATAACCAGCTGGGGTGTGAAAAACTGCTTCTGTACTGCACACAGTCTGTTGTAAAGATGACCTGTGCCACATGATCTGGATGGCAGATGTTTAGGGTTACTGGGTTGGTTTTAGGTTGGACTGGATGATCTCTAAGGTCCTTTCCAGCCTCATCAGTACTGTGATACTGTGATCTCCAGAGAAGAATTACTGATTAAATGTATTTACTTCAATAAATTCATCTGTTCTCCTCAAGAACACAGACATTTCAACTCTTACACACATTTTCCCCCCACGATATTTGAAGTTCATTACTTATTCTTTAAAAATGAAAGTACAGGCTGTCTTGCAGAACCAAGTTGTCAAGACAAGAAATGAAACCGGTCTACATTATTTCTGGAACAAAACAATAGAAATCAAGACGTGTACAAGGCCAATGTAGGATACAGGAAGGAAGCAGGTTGACTTCCATGAAAAATAAAAGCTCTGTTAATAAGCTGCTGCCACCGTGCTGTCGTTTGATACAACCATCGCAGGGTTAATGGTAGTTTGCTATCACGAAGGATTTTGCAAATGTTAAGGTTATCAGTGTCCCCATATACGCCTTAGCTCAGCAAAGCAGTTAAGCATGTGCTTAAGTCTCATTTGATAATCTCTTTCTCTAACCATAAATCCTGCTTCATTGACTTCTGTGCTTTTTATAGCTTGCTGAGGGTAATTCGTGCTACCTGTTTGGCAACGTAGCAGCAGCATGAGGGACTAGTGCATGCCTGCATCTTATTTGGGAATTTATTAAAGAAAACATCTGGAAATGGAAGTCACGGAATGAGAGAGAGTGAGGAAAGGAACCTCTCTTCAAAAGGGGAAGGAATACTGACACAGGAGGCCTGCTAGGAAAGCTACCTCCAGCCTCAAAAAAACCCTCTTGTTGGCATAAAAGCACCACGGTGAATACTTGAAAATGTGATAATGTTCAAACCAAAACACTCCCCAGACCATGAACCTGACTGATTTTGTTCTGCTTCATCTTTCTCCTATATCCACAGTCAGCTGTGTACCCTGCTCTTTCTTCCTAACCATGCCCACTCTTCTGATTGAAGTCTTCTGCTGATTTCAGGTGGCTCCAGAAGGCAGCTTCAGCTTTTCTTGCTGCTGTCCTAGAGCTGGACGGTCCAGAATGCAGACGAGAGCATGATTGCATGGTTTTATTTCTGTAATAAGATGCGCTACTGTTAGGTGTTTGTCAGCTCTGGCACAGGTGAGACTAACATTTGCATCTCCAAACCTGAAATTCCCTGCAAATCCCTTGCACTCATGACCACTAAGTTTTGGCAGCTCTTAGAATCCTTACTTAAATTGATAATAAGGTCTGTGACTGAGTCGCTGTCCTTCATTAATTAATGTAATTAATTAAGATAAATTGAATTGGCTTTCAACTCAAACAAAAACCTTTGGGGGGTTTCTGTGTAACAGTGTGAGCTGTCAAACACACAATGTAATGTGCACTTCCTTCTCCTGATTTTTCATCAGATGTCACCAAGACACTGCTGAACAATCCAGCGTCTCCTCGTTTATATTTCATTTGAAAACGATGCACTTGTAGCTGGAAAAATAATCCCTGTTCTTACAGGTGGAGGTGGGAAAGCTGACAGGTCCCCTTTGGCAGTGTCAGGAAGTGGTTTAGGGTAATGTTGGCCTCCAGTAAATAAAAGCATGGAAGTTTTCAACACCCACATTCTGAGTCTGGTAGCTATTCCTGCTCTTCTTGAGTATATTAACACTCACTTGCTAGCAAGTGGGATGCGAAGACACCAGTCTTGGCTATGATGCTGAAGGAGATCTGTGCTCAGACCATCCTGAAAGCATCTGGAGATCACTTAGACTGAGTTCATTCTCACAAGTCTTTACTCCAGGACGTGGATTTGTTTCACTCTTTCAGTTTCCTCTTTCACAGAACTGTTTAGGTTGGGAAAGACCTTTAAGGTCACTGAGTTCAACCACTAACATAACTGCACCAAGCCCACTGCTGCACCATGCCTCTATCTGCGTATCTCCCTGTTACACACACAGGGATGTTGACTCAACCCTCTCCCTGGGCAGCCTGTTCCAATGTCTGACAACCCTTCCAATGAAGTTTTTCCTGATGTCCAACCTAAACCTCCCCTGGTGCAACTTGAGGCCGTTTCCACTTGTCCTATCACTTGTTTCTTGGGAGAAGGGATGAACACCCAGCTCCCTACAGCCTCCTGCTTAGTACAGTTTGCATCCTATGCCCCTTGACCATCCTTTCACAGTGCTGTTGGAGGAGATGGGTACCATTCTCTGCCGTGTACTCTGCTCTACTCCCACCACCTGCAGTAGGTAATTCCCCTTCCACAGAGTCTACACCTTGCATAAGTTTAGCACAGCAGCACTGAGTTTCTCTACAGCTTCTCAAAGCCTCAAAGCTGCCTTCTCTCATACCTTTGCTTTTGTTTGGTTGTTTTTTTTACATCAGAACCTGCGATGGGGTAAATCTCAAGACTTTATTTACCATTAAAAAATCTGTATTTTCCAGTGAGAGCACACTGGGTGCTTCACACCGTCTGAGAAAATCATGTTTCCCAAGGGGGTACGGAACACGCTCAGACGAGTTCTCTGTTTTCCTAAGGACACCTGCCAGAACCCTGCTGACATATCAAGTGCTGAAAAATGTTTGGCACCAGCCACCTCTCGCACAACTTCTCCCCTTGTTGACAGTAGGAAACAGTCACGTTACACATATTTCTTGAATTCTTTTGGCTCCCTGCATAGCTAAGTGTCTCACATGCTTTCTTCTGCAACCACTGATTCCCAAAGAGTAGGATATCCAACTATTTTGGTCTGAGCTTTAAGCTAAAGGGAACTTCAGACCAGGAGCTGAATGAAGATAGAAGGTCCGTTGATGGGAATTTCCTTGTCTGCTGCCAACACACTTTCCATGAAATCTTGGATCTCTTTGGATCCCTTGTCACAGTGGTCACATCATGTCAATGCCTTCATGACCAGACTAAGGACATCACCCTGGTTTTTTCCAGTTCAGATCTATTTCCTCGAGTGTTACTACTTTCTCTGGCTCTTCTGTCCCATATTCATGGGTTATTTCACATTTTACCTTTATGAGAACTCATTCACTGGCATAAATTCCCATTTATCTTATGACCACAGGGCAAAAACATCTTAAAGCCCCACTGTTTTGAATGCAAATATCCATCTCTGCCTTCAGATTCTCCTGTTTCTCTTTTTGCACTGCATAGGAGACAAATACACCAGCACAGGGATATTTGGCAGGGAATTAGTAGCCAGAGCTCCACATTTTTCTGTGCAAATATTTCTCTCATGTCCCATTTTTGCTTTTCAACTACTATGCCTCAACAAGATCCTCTGGCCAATTGCTTCCTGTAGTAGTTAGACTACCTTCTGCCAATCAAAACATCATGCACAGCTATGGGGCATTATTATCAACACCCTCCCTGCAGTTGTTCTTTTGTTTGCGATGAGCAATTTAACACTCAGCACTCTGAAACCTAAAGCTAATATTGTGAAGTACTCCAGGGAGACAAATTGCATAGATCTTAAACTTGTGATAATCATCTGGTTGTTTTGGGGATACTCTTACACTGGGGGGGTTGAGAAATCAGGCCCACAGAAAGTTCTGCTCATGATACAGCCAAAGACCTCTTGCTTTCCCGCTGCTGGAGCTGAGCATCGTGGCTGGTGATACGCTTGTGGCACTAGCTACACAAACTGGTCTTGCATCTGGACAAGAACAAGCCCAGGTACCAGCATAGGTTGGGGACTGACCTGTGGGAGAGCACTGTAGGAGAAAGGGATCCGGGGGTCCTAGTGGCCAGCAGGATGACTCTGAGCCAGCAATGTGCTCTTGTGGCCAAGAGGGCCAACAGCATCCTGGGGGGATCAGAAGGGGGTGATTAGCAGATTGAGAGAGGTTCTTGTCCCCCTCTACTCTGCACTGGTGAGACCACATCTGGAGTGTTGTGTCCAGTTCTGGGCCCCTCAGTTCCAGAAGGACACAGAGCTGCTGGAGGGTGTCCAGCGTAGAGCAACAAAGATGATGAAGGAAGTAGAGCAGCTCCGTTATGAGGAAAGGCTGAGGGAGCTGGGTCTCTTTAGCTTGGAGAAGAGGAGGCTGAGGGGTGACCTCATTCCTGTCTATAAATGTGTGAGGGTGGGTGTTAGGAGGATGGAGCCAGGCTCTTCTCAAGATCATCTGTGGGCAGGACATTTAGAAGCCACACAGGGCAAAGCTGGAGGCTGGGCACTGTTCCAAACAGGGCATCTAAAGTGGCTCTATGTTCCAAAGCCTGAGATGCTCTCGGAATGATTTTTTCATGGACTGAACATCTACCACAGGGCAGGGATTTGGAAGCCAGTGCTTTTAGAAGTGGTCCATTTGCTTACAGAATGACTCTTTAAAAGGATGTATAATTTCAAGTAGCCTTTAGCATGGAATGGCATGGACATCTCTTCCTTTTTGTCCAACATTTCTGGGAAGAACCCTGGCTTCCTCAGCTTTGTTTCCTGATATAATGAAAGGAGTCCTTTTCTAGACAGCAATTACTGAAGCCCTACTTATAAGTAAACCTGTAAAGTAAGTTCATTGAAAAGCAACCAATAAAGTGCTGATTTAAGCTCAAAATTTCAAATTTAGGAGAATAGACGTGTAAATTTGGTCCTCCTCAAGCCAATTCATTTGCTTTGCAGAACGCCCTTCATGTGAGAATTTCCTGAGCTTGGGAAACGCCATCAGGATCAGTTCAGCTTAAATATTTCCTCTCCAGCCCATTCTAACAGCTGTCCATCCATCGAAGGACTTTGTGGCTTCCTGACACTGTAGGCAGCTTAACTGAAGATTTGATTAAGGCAGATAATCACCCCTTGTACAGCAAGGATGAGAAATTTTGTGGGAGAGCTGGGGTTTTTGTCAATGGTCTCTGTTGGGCCACTGCGTTTCGATGCCCATTTGAATTGGTCTCTCTGCTGACAAATCAATCCCTGGCCATCCCTTCTTATTTTTTCTACTGACAATTCTAAGAAAATAATAAAGATCTTCAAGTTTCTTAAGGACAAGATGCACAGTCCCAGTATCATCTCTGGGTGATCTTTAACTACATATCGCTAGTAAGGATTTAGCCAATTGAGTTGTTGTAGCTTAACTAAAATAGCTGCAGCAGAGTTGGAGGGTATATCGGCTTTCAAACAAGATAGGAGATATCTCTCAAAGATGTGGAGAGCAGCTCTCCTCGTTGAGCCCTCTCCTATCACATAGCACAGCACACCCAGGAGTTCTGACTCGGGAGAAACCCTTGAATTCAGTCAGGTGTCATAGCTGGACAGCAAAGCAAGGCTGGTGGCTTTTAAGTTATCAGCACTATGTGAGGCAGAAGCTCTTTAGGGCCATGGATCTCCGTATTTCCAGAGGACTGCACTCTTAGAGGTGACTTTGGAGAGCTTTCACTGTCTCTCAAACCAAAGTGCCAATGGGCACAAACTTGTGTTCCTCAGGGTAAGACCAACCAATAAGGCAAGGAGCAGTGGTCAAGAAGGAACTGAGAAGGAGGGATAAATAAGAAGGGAATAGCCTGTTGCATGAACACATAGAAATGGCTAAAGGTGGTCGCTGTCAGTGTTTCAGGGGCCTGTGCTGCTAACAAACACCGTTGTGTTTGCAGTGCAATGTTAGTGCTGACTGTATTGGGTGTAAAATCATGGTGTCATGCAGGGCACTAAGCATTTAACAGGAAAATACTTCACAGTTTAAGTCTGTCAGCTTTTGAGCAGCACTGGCTGATGAAGGATTTCTGTGGGCCACAAGGAAACCTTCAAGAATTGGTGGTAAATGAGCAAGTTGGCCCTAATGGTCTCACTGGTAGCTTTTTCATCTGGACTAACATTTGAAACCCTCGTTCAATAGAATGTCAGATCAGCAAACGCAGGTGACACCTTATCAGGAGAATTAGGAATAGGGGAAAATATGTGACAGCATTCCAGCTGGAGTAAACAATCGATCACCAGTGCCCACACTAGTGTCAAGTGTCAATGGATAAGCAAGACACACACTTCTGTGGTCTTAGAGGATTACGCCTTTTCAAATCCCAGTGCTGGATAAACATTGTGTTAGAAACACTGAGATGCACTGATGGAGATAAGTAAGGCATTCAGAATGCCTTGGAAGATCACAGGAAAAAGAGTTTGGAAGGGACTTGGAGAGGTCATCTATCCCGTCTGCCCCCTCCAGGCAAGGTAAACTATACCTATGACATTCCTGGCAGACACTTGCCTAGCCTGTTCTTGAAAAGAACAGCAGTGATACAGATCCTCCCTAGGCAATCTATTCCAAGGCTTAACTAGAAAGATTTTCCTAATGACTGTCCTGTATCCCCTCTGCAGAAATTCCAGTTCATCAATTCTTCTATCTACCAGGGACAGATTATTCCCTGCCTTTATAAATGCACTTAAAAACTATGAGCATCTCTGACTTTGTTTTGCTGGCATAGGCTTTGTGATTTCAGAAGGTACAAGGAGAGTGGAAGGAAAAGAAATGAGGAAGCAGTACAGAGCAAGTTTATTGATGTCAGATTTCACATCCATAAACTACTCCATGCAGGTATAAAAGCCATGCGGAATGGCTTTCCACTCCATGGATTTAGGTGCTAGAGTCTTGTGAGTAAGAGTGAAATCTGAGACTGCAAACAGACAGAAGAAGACTAGTTTTTGATGAGCATCGTCTCAGAACCACAAGGCTACAACTTGTTATTGGGTCTTTGTCATCTGCCTCAAAGGCTGGTTCTGACTATGTGAGGGGTGGGTGTCAGGAGGATGGAGCCAGGCTCCTTGCACTGTCATCTGGTGCTAGGACAAGGGGCAGTGGGTGCCAGCTGGAACAGAGGAGGTTCCCTATCAATATCAGCAGGACCTTCTTTCCAGGAGGGTAACAGAGCACTGGACCAGGCTGCCCAGGGGGGTTGTGGAGTCTCCTTCTCTGGAGATGTTCCAGACCCGCCTGGATGTGCTCCTGTGCCACTGGGTCTGGGTGATCCTGCTGTGGCAGGGGGATTGGACTGGATGAACTTTTGAGGTCCCTTCTGATCTCTAATTATTCTATGATTCTATGACTGCAGTTTCATTTTGCAAAGGTAATGGTTTCTGACTTAGTTTCAAGGTCTTGGAGGAGGGCAATATGAGACAGAGAGGAACTCTTTTCATCATAGTTGTTAATTATGTAGGATTTGTCTCCATCAGTCAAGTCATCTTGATCCGTAGGAGCAGATTGATAAGGTAAACGGTTGTTGAGGATCTCATAGCACCCTCAGTGCGTTTCAGAGAGGGTTAATCTGGGCTACCTACAGCACATGAGAGACTTGGGCTTGTTGATTTACAAGAAGCTCAATGTGAGTTGGCAGCGAGCTCCTGCAGCCCAGCAGGTCAGCCATATCCTAGGGTGCATGAAGACAAGTGTGGCCAGCAGAACAAGAGAGGTGGTTCTCCCCTTTTACTCTTCTCCTGTGAGTCTCTACCCTTCACCACCCAGCCTGTCTTTGTGCCTGGAATTGCCTCAACCCAGGTGCAGGACCTTGCCCTTGGCCTTGTTGGATCTCAAGAGGTTGGCACTGGCGCACCTCTCCAGTCTGTCTGGGTCCCTCTGGATGGCCTCCCTTCCCTGCAGCGTGTCCACCACACCACACAGCTCGGTGTCATCAGCAAACTTGCTGAGGGGGCACTTACTGCGAGTGAGTTTTATGAACTGTGAACTTGATATGTCTGCCAAAGAGCACTTGAAGAGCAGACAGCAATGCCCTCATCACGAATTGCAGATCTTCAGTGCTGGGATATGATGGAACCTGCCAACAGCCATCAGTCTGAGCCACAGAGCTGCCAAACAGCCCCTGATTCTTTCACACCTGTTATCTCCTGACCCCTAAAGATTGCTAAAACAGGGAGTAGGGTGAGGGGTGCAACCCTAGAGGACTGCTTTTTTTTTGGTGTAGACAAGAGAGGAAGAGCAATGTGGGTATGAGTTAAAATCTACAGGGATCCAGGGAAGGTGGTGAAGCCTAGATAAGGTTTTTAATACTGGCTTCAGCGTAACAGACGACACATAACGGAGACTGCCTGGAAACGGTCTCTAGCCCTGATGCTGCTTTTCTAGAGTTCTTCCAGTGTAGTTTTTCTCTGATCATTTGAGCCAGATCACAGAGCAAGTTTTTTTCCCCCTACTCATTTGTCAGTCAGGTCAGTGTCCTGGTCTCTTCGCTGTGTGACTATAGCAGCAGTGACTGGAGGATGGGGTTTAGGAGAAGGAGCAGAGGACTGCCTAAGCCACCATGGCCAACTGAAAATCTCGGTGTGAACGTGAGGGCAATGAAAGCCAGACTGACTGAAATGAAGAACAATAAGGTTATTCATCACTGTGATTTGGGAAGTACTTGGCATGATTTAAAATGGAAGAAATACCCCACTATAGAGACCTGTCTTGATCTCACTGGACATAAATCTCCTTTAAAGTCAGGATGCAATTAATTTTACCTGTTGTCAGTCATCTAAAAGTGAAATGTCTAATCCAATCACCCCAGGCTCCCTTTGTATTCAGTCAGGAGCAATAGGTATTTCCAGAAAGTGATTGATCCCTCCTTCAGGTGGATGTTTGAACTAGGTCACATAATTTTCTGTCTGAAGGTACCAGTTCCTCCCTATGCACTGAAAGAAAGCAGCAGAGTGACCAGCTCAACTTAGATGTCCAATTTTTAAGTACAGAAAGGAAGGTGAGAAGAATCTCGTCCTAGGGAATCTCACCATTTGGGTACCACTGCAAACCATATCAGCAAAGTCTCGCTTCTCTTGCACAGACAAAGCACTGCATGGCTCGTACATAATGACACAACTCCATTACTCCAGGGGAGTAGGAGTCAGTCAGTAATGAGAAACTGCACTTGCTGACTGAGATAGCTTAATAATTCTTCCCATCACGAACTTCTTCCTTGTGCCAAAAAAATCTCTCCTGTTTAGCAGTACTTTTCTCTAAAACCAGAGAAAGCGTTGGACTTCGTGTCAGTCATCCCAGAGCCTCAGCAAATGCAGTCATGATATCAGTTCTTTAAAATTTGGGAAGTAGATAATCATTTCGTCGTTAATAAAAAGGAGACGTACGTGTGTGTGTGTGTGTGCGGATTTTCCTGCTCATTCAGTTTGGCATTTCAGCCTAGAAGCAGCCATTCTGTTGAGCTGTAAGTATTTTATTACATGCCATTCATTTCTGTAGCTCATAAATGCTTTTGTCGTACCTCAAGTCAGGTTCTGTCATGACGAGAACAGGAGTTCCTTTCATTTCATTCCCTTTACAACTCAGTAGGTTTCTATCAGTTTTATCAAAAAGCTCTAAGTCTAGCAAATCCAAGCACTTTATAAAACTTTCTTGATTTTACTACTGGCTTAAATAATGTCTAGATCAGTAGACATCACTACTTGCTGTACCAAGAAATGCCTTTGAGTCTTTCTATTCCAAAAGGAGTCACTCTGCTTCTCTTCTGCTGATGCAGCTTCACCTTCTGTGAAGCACAGGCAGTGGTTGGGAATGGTGCCCCAACCAGTGAGCAGTGGTGTCCTCCTGGGATCAGTGCTGGGCCAGCTCCATTCAACACCTTTATTGATGACCTGGATGAGGAAATTGAATCTCCCCTTCTTAAATTCATGGATGGCACCAAGCTGGGGCAGAGTGTCGATCTGCTGGAGGGGAGGAGGATGCTGCAGTGAGACAGGCTGGGCCAACAGGATGAGGTTGAATAGGGCCAAGTGCAGGGTTCTACCCTTTGGCCACAAGAACCCCCAGCAGAGCTGCAAACTGGGAGATGAGTGTCTGGAGAGCAGGCCTGGAGTGGTTAAGAACAGACTGGACATGGCCCTTAGTGCCCTGGTCTGGCTGGTGTGGTGATGTCAGGTCACGGGCTGGACTTGATGACCTCAGAGGCCTTTTCCAACCTCAATAATTCTGTGATTCTGTGACGTGGCCCGTGACATCAGGTCCATGGTAATGCAGAGTCAGTGTCCTAAGATAAAAAGAAGCCATGAAAATACACAAACCTTTGCACCTAACCCACATTAGATGTTTCTGGCTACACTATGTTAGGCTCGTACTCTGTTTTGTGAGTGTTTCTGAACTGTTTGATGCACAGAGCTCTACCTGTTTAGCTAAGTATTAGGAAAAGACGCTCCAAAGCCCCCCCAAGAAAAGCAAATAGCTTTTAAAAAGCTTCTTAAAAGCAGATAGCTAATAAAAAAAAGCTTTTTAAAAATAGCTTTTTAAAAACAAATAGCTAATAGCTAAAAAAATTAGTTGATTTTTAAGCAGGGGATGTTTTATCTGTGGTTCCATCATGTATGAAGGTATACATGCTTGTGCTACATCACATCCAGAGTACCTGGCATATGTGCATCAGGCTCCCAAGGGAAAGATGTACCATGGAGCTACAGTTTTACCCCAATAACTGCCAAAACATTTACCAGGTACTTGGCAAACCGTGCCGAGCTCACCTCACCATGAGTTGCAGTAGGAGGAAAGAGAGAAAGGAATGAACTGGGGATGAAGTTTCACTGCCAAATTCCAGGTTATTTCCCCCTCCCATGTTTTTTTTAAAGGCTACAGGAGTCAATCTTCACCCAGGAAACAGTATTTTTGCCTATGTGTGATGAGTTGGATTTCTGACAGCCTTTCACTTTAATCAGAGTTTGACTACCCTAATAAATGACATTTGTGTTCTTCTGAGCAAAGAGCTAGACAAGATATAATTATAAATACTTAAGCTGACCTTTCCTAAACCATGATCCCCAACAAAATTGTTTGGAATCACATTAAAAAATGGTCTTACATCTTTTGTGGGTACAGACAAGATTACAGGATACTTTTATTTTAGAATAATTACACAGTGACCTTCAGTGCTATTTGCAAAGGTCATATTCTCTTCACATACCCTTGATTTCCTTTCAGTTTTCCCTTTTGTCCCACCAGACATAAATTTAGCAAAGGAAGAAGAAAGAGAGAGTATTTTTCTGTGGTTGAAAACTGAAGAAGATAGTTCAAAGTCCCCATAGGCACTCGGAGGGCTGTGGGCTATGATAGGCTATTTTCTACCATTTAGCTCCTGTATTATCACTACTCCTTTTTCTTCATTATTCTCCACTTATCGCATGCAGCATCACTACAGAGCCCAAATAGAGAGTTGTAATTACCCAGCTGCCACCTGATAGTACCCCTTCTATCATCTTTATCTCGCAAGGCCTTGCTGTTTCATCATTGGATAAAACTTGCCCATGGCAATGCCTGTGATAGTACATCTCAAAGATACATTTAAAGTTTACTCATTTATCTCAGAAAAATGCTGAACCCATGCAATTATTAGATACACTTGCCAATTTATTTGTTCAGGAAGGCTACTTTAACTCCTTTTTCTATCAGCTATTTGTTCTGTTCTTCTTGAAAACACTAAGGTCACCGTTGGGCACCAAGATGAAATAGAGAATTTCTAAGCCATCCAGTTGAAGGCAGCCCAGAGCCTCCTTGATGAGAACAGACTGGCGAGCTACTGCTGGCGGTGTAACGTGAAATACATGGTGCATATTCCTTTCTTATATCCATCACCCCATGAGGCTAATTCGTGGTCCACATGGCTTGAGCATCCCATGCTTCCAAAGCTGATTTCATGCACTGTGCCACGACTGTCAGGTCCAATGCAGAAAAACCACACTGGGCAATAAGTAATCTGCTGACAGGCGTAAAAACTGAGCGTAAAAATGTGAGGATGTACTTTTAAATGCATCCAGATGCAGTTGCTCTCTCGGTAGTCAGCATCTGCTCCTGCCTGCGTGCCTCAATCTGATTTTTTAAATTGGGATTTAGTTTCCTGTCCTTCCAAATGCAGTAAAATACAGGGAATGGGGAACCAGAGCAAGCGAGGGCTGCAAATATTTCTAAGGTTTTCAAGAAATATTTATCATCCAGCAACAGTAACAGCAGTGCTTCCCGCTGAATCCCGTGCCAGGGCATGCTGCTGGGGGCTCCATCAGAAATAGCATGGCCAGTAGGAGCAGGAAAGGGATAGTCCCCGTGTATTTGGCACTGGTGAGGTCACACCTTGAGTACTGGGATCAGGTTTGGGCGCTTCAGTACAAGAATGACACTGAGATGCTGCACTGGGTCCAAAGAAGGGCAACAAGGGTGGTGAAGGGTCTGGAGAGCAAACCTTGTAAGAAGGGGCTGAGGGGACTGGGGCTGTTTAATCTGAAGCAAAGGAGGCTGAGGGGCCAACTCTCTGCTCTCTACAACTACCTGAAAGGAGATCATGGAGAAGTGGTTGTTGGTCTCATCTCACAAGTAACAATAAGACAAGAGGAAAGGCTTTCAAGTTGTGCCAGGGCAAGTTTAGGTTAGACATTAGGGAAAATCTTCTGTATTGGAATGGTCATCAGGCATTGCCCACGGAAGGGGTTGAATCGCCATCCATGGATGTGTTTAGGAGTCGTGTAGATACGGAGCTTTGGGACCTGGCTTCTTAGTGGTGGGCTTGGTACAGTTAGGTGACTGATTGGACTCTATGATCTTAAAGATTTGTGCATTGATTTTATGATTCTAAAAAGTGGTCCCAGTGCTAAATTGTCTCAGTAACTCCTCAGGAGTGCTCTTGCTCAGCCCCAAGGCTCAGCTCAGGTATATGCTGTCTCTGTGCAGCAGGGCCTGTTTATTGCTCTGCTTGCATCACTAAGGCAGGAAAGTCAAGGCATGGTCAGCCTGCATATCCATGCATATCCAGGTGGCTCTTCCTGGTACAGAGGTGACTGCTCCTCTCTGAAACCCCAGCTGGCCCATGCAGCAGCAGCAGCACATAGGCTTAATAAGCTTGGCTAGATCTGAGCTGGCTCTGCCTCCCAACACCCATGGTTTACCAGCCACCTGAATAAACCACCAGGGGAGCTGACTGTGTAATATGTAGGGAGAATGAAAAACCTATGAAGGCAGAAAATTGAGAAGAGTGTTGCCAGGGCTGGCAAATTCATGGGAGGAAGATATGGGAGAGCTGCTGCCCTGCAGAGGCAATTCTCAGCCAGAGATCTGCCTTCCCATGGGCTTATCCCATGTGATGCTACTCCTGAAGCTGGGGGCTTCATTCAGGGCAATCCTCTCTGGAAAAAAACCCAGCAGGAAGGGACCCTTCCTCTGTCTTGTGTTGCTGCCATCAATGCTTCTGTGCTTAGGATGTTCTCTGAGGGGTGAATGGCCAACCATCAGACTGTCACCATTTGGAGAGGCCTGAAAGTAATCAACCAATCCTTAATGAATCCATAGGAAAGATCCATGTCCTGGATCTCCGTTTCTCGTTTGGAAATGGCAATATAACAAAACTTCCTTGTTCTGCAGCAAACTGCTTTGAGACCTGCTCTCCTTTACCAGGATCACAACATCCTGGCTCTGCAGAGGGAAAGGGGATGTTGAAGTTGTTCTGCAGGAGATGATTGCCTGAGATACCCTCTGTGAGGTAAACACCAGGATCCCACTGGGTCTTCTATTCGCTTTCCAAACATTACACACGTACCACACCCTTCGGAGAAATTCGGGTAGCTTGAAACTTAGGGTGTTCACCAATCTAAGAGGAGCCTGAAAAGGTTTCACAAAGCTTCCACCCACTTGAAAAAGGAGAATGCCAGGTAATTAGTGAAAATTGGCATCGGGTATCGGCTCCACAAAATATATTAGTGTTTTTCTCTTCCCCCCCCTTCCAGATAGCTCTGAATACTGGTCCTGACACAGAATGCCACACCGAGCCGTGGATTTCTAACCAATATTTTATTGAGTTTGTATGTGTTTCATAAGCTTTTATTGCCTCTTAGCACTCAGTATTTTAGCACAGAGATTACGATGGCTACTAAAAATAATAATCAGAACCTATTTGTCTTTTAAAAGCAGGACTTTTAATGAAGCAGCGAAGGAGTGGCCTGAAGGTGGGTGCCACGCAGCGGGTAGCTGGCTTGCATGACTGTGTAAACTCTGTGACAGAGAGACTGAGCAGCTCACAAGCCCTAAAAGCCCTTCCTTGCTGGTGCGGCAGTCATTTCACCATACTCCATAGTTAATATTAAGGAAATAAAATGATGACTATTATTTAAATATTTGGCTCCATTTAAGAGAAGGTAACTTTGAACCAGAGCAGAACCAGATGCTGGCTTTCTTCAGCGAGCCAAAACCAGCATATGGCCTTCCAGATCTGGCTGCTCTTCCAAGTAGCACCACATATTTTTCCTTTTGAGGTAGGCAAGCCCAAGAGGTAGCATGTTCATCCTCCTGCTCTCCAAGGCAAAGCTTCCTAGGATACCAGCAGCAGGGTAGTTTTCTTTCCCCGCTTGCTGAATACTAAAAAGGACCTCAAGAAGTTTGTCAGTCAGGAATCACTATTGCCTGTTTATGGGGGTGAGCTAGTCATAGGATCATTAGGGATTGGAAGGGACCTCGAAAGATCATCCAGTCCAAACCTCCTGCCACAGCAGGATCACCCAGACCCAGTGGCACGGGAACACATCCAGGCAGGTCTGGAACATCTCCAGAGAAGGAGACTCCACAACCCCCCTGGGCAGCCTGTTCCAGTGCTCTGTTACCCTCCCTGGGAAGAAGGTCCTGCTGATATTGATATGGAACCTCCTCTGTTCCAGCTGGCACCCACTGCCCCTTGTCCTAGCACCAGATGACTGTGCGAGGAGCCTGGCTCCATCCTCCTGACACCCACCCCTCACAGATTTATAATAGTGAGGAGCAAATTGATGCTTCCCCTCAATTCCTCCTGTGCATGGAGAGCAGGATAGTCCAGATTGTTGTTCTTCCCTTGCCAGGCAGAGTTTTGGCTATGTGAGGTCAGAAAAGCACTCAGTGCAGAGGAGCAGATTTTAGCTCCCTCTTCAGCTCCACAGAGGAGTGAGGAAGGGAACCTCACTTTCTGACTCCACACTTCCATCTCCACCAGCCCCCTGCAAAACCACAAAGGACTCACACATCAGGTCTTGGAGGTCAGATCCTTCACTGCTACTGAGAGTCAGGAGCTGGTGCAATTACCTCTTACTCCAGTGCTGGTACTGCAGCTTGCACAGCATCAGCACCAGATCTCCTTGTTGGGAAGGCAGGCCAGATTTGGGCTGTGCTGCAGCAAACAGGTAAGAGGATGGTGTATGTATGCCCCACAGAACTCCAGCTGAGACCCAAAACAGGCACCAAATGCTAATACAGAAACCCCCAAACCCAGTTAACCAAGAAAAAACAAGGCAGGTTTGAGGAAAGGACTGCAGAAATGGTGAGGATTCACAACTGTGCAATCACGAAGCACAGTCAGTGGAGCACAAGGCATAAATACACTGGTTCCAAACATAGCCAGCTGTACGTACGTGAGATTTGATCTTCCGAGGGTCTAAGACTAGGGCACAGTGCCCAGGGCACTGGCAGTGTTGCATGCCTGCTGCGTGTTAACACAGGCTCTCACAAGCTTTGCTTATGACTATGGCAAAATAGATCTTGCTCTTACCAAGCCAAGAGGTCTTGGGGGAAGGGGTATTGCTTTTACCTAAAGGTCCACTAAATAGTCTGGGATTGAGTTCCTGCTTCAGAAATGCATGTGCAAAGCCTTTTCAGCAAGAAACTTGCATACTTGTTGGAGAGTAAGTATAAGCCTTGTGCTCTCTTCACGTTTGGATCTGATATATCACAGTATCACAGTGTCACAGTGATGATGGGGCTGGAAAAGACCTTAAAGATCATCCAGTCCAACCTAAACCCAGCCAAGTAACCCTAAACATCTGACATCCAGACCATGCCACTCAGATATATATATCTATATAGGAGACATTCGTTTGCATACACTGGGGTGTAAGGTCTTAAAATGATTGAACTGTGTAAAATAGGTTCAACCTGGGTCAAGTCCACAGAGGAAACAGATCCGTGGCTGAAAGTTGTAGATCTTCTTGATCCTTTCCTTTGGCATTGTTTCTAAGCAGGAAAGGAAATCCAGACTACCTTTAAGGTGTTCAAGGAAGAATAAATCATGTTACCTCTCCAGGCAGAAGCATGGGCAACCAAGGCTCGGGTGAGTGAGAACTCCTCAACAGTTATTGCCTTACACGAGAGAAGACACTCAGTGATGGGATAGTTAAAACTTTTGGTCCAAAAGACATAAACATGAGGCAATCACTGCATCTCTTTTCCTGGCACTGAAAAGTGGTTGCAAGAAGAGCCTAAGTGTGCAGTGCTGGGGAAGGATGAGCGCGTGCTCTGGAAGAACAGACGAGGAGCAGTGTTTTCACATTAGAGAAGGGCAGATTTAAATTGGCTGTTAGGGAGAAGTTCTTTAGCACTTTTGAACACTGGAACAGGTTGCTCAGGGGAGTAGTTGAAGCCCCATCCCTGGGGATACTCAAGGTGAGTCTGGACAAGGCTCTAGGCAACCTGATGTATTTGAGGATGTCCCTGCTCACTGCAGGGCTGGACTAGATGATCTTCAGAGGTCTTTTCCATGAAGAAGAGCTCTTTCCAGTTACATTGCAGAGTTTATAAGGCAGGAGTTGTTTTTAGGTTATCTATTACCTGTCCCTTTTCTCAAAATCATGGCCAAATAACCTGGTGCTTTTATCTGAGATGATTTGCTGTTACTGGGAATATCCAGAGGGATCTACCCCCCAGCACCAAGCCCTGTGCAACCACGGANAGGCTTGGTTTGTTTCTTTATCCCTGTTCGGCCTCATGCTTGTGTTTTGCAGATGCCTGGTTCAGTGGCTGCTGTACTGACCCATCCAAAAACACTCGCTCTAGGTGCCAGAGCAGAGCTTTCCCAGCCACAAAGGGCAAACAACACGGTAGCAGATGGAATCAATGTCCTGTCCATCCCGTTTCCAGGAGAAAGGGCTGGTCAGGACAATAGGAACCACGTGTGTGACCAACACAAGGGTGTCTCTGACCTAGTACTGGCCTTTGGCACATCACCAGGCTGGCCACCCCGTATCTGTCCCAAATGGAGCCTGTAGTGGGTCAAGGAAGTGCTCTTTCCAACAGGACCTTTGCTTTTCTCGCAGAGCAGGACTTTGGGATGATTCTTTGGTGCAGCTAGGAGGAGAAAGGTTCACATCACATGAAGGAGGGCCCACTTGGCCGAAATAAAATCTTTCAAAATACATCTTAAAAGGGGTCATATTCTGCGCTGTAGATTATTGGGGCCTGAGGCAAGCTAGCTAAGCATTCTGGCCAGGAACCAGCTTTTCAGAAATAAACACAGACACCACCTACATCTGTGAAAAAATAGACCAGGAAAGTTGCCCTGCGAAGAGATAACGAAAACACAGCAGAAGGTTAGTCTCACATCTTTCATGGGAGATAAGCGTTATTTAAGGAGATACCTCACAGCTCTTGGATTTATCAGGGCTAGCTACAGAAATGGCCTTTCACATAATATTTTACCTGGAATCAGAAATTACAAGGACCTCACGGATGCCAGGCATTCAGGTAGGTATTTTTTTTGGAACTTCTTAAATGCTGGCTTCAGGCACTGGTAGGGTTTCAAGCTGCTCAGACATTCCAGTGTATTTATTGGTCCCTACTGATAACCCTAAATCAGTGGGTCATGTTTTATTCTGGTATAAAGCCCTTTTTTTTCCTGGACAGGTTCTGCTCTGATTTCTTTCTTGCAGCATCACTTTGTTTTATGACTTATTTCAGTTACCTAGCACGTTATCAAAGCGCTCTGCCCCACAAATCCTGGGGTCATCTGTGATGCCCAAGGTATTCATAACGCAGCCTTTCCAGTACAGTAGTTGATTTTAATGCTAAGTTACACATCTTTGTAAGCAGCTTCCCACTCAGCTCTCACCCCCTTTCAGGAGGTTCAGATGAATACCATTCCGTTCTGCTTTCAGACAATAAAGCCTGGTCTTACAGGCTCTGCCTTCACTACAATTTTAGCTGTGTCAGTCAGAATCAAATATTAGGGAAGGACTGAGGGGGGAAATCTAGCCAGGACCGATCCCATTAGCTGCAGGATTCATTGCTCTTTGCGTTCTGAACTGTAAACTAACGTGGAGCTGTAAATCAAACTCACCCATGCCTGTTCAGAAGTAGTGGATTATTTTAAACTCAGTTTATCCTTATATCTGTTTACCAGGGGCTACCACTGGCCAGAGAGAACTGATTTCACTGACATGGTTGCCCCTCTAAAGAAAGAGGTGGATGCATTCTGCCCTTTTTCTCTCTGCCGGACAGACCCTTAGGACAGATCACTCCTTAAACTCATGAAACTGTGCAGACTCAAGCCCTTTCCTCAAGCCTATACCCCTCTAGCCCTTCAAAGAGCAGCGTTTCAAGGGTTTGCACTCGCCTCTCCCCTCGGCCTTAGCTGAAGTTTGCAAAATCGTTTTGAAAGCATTTTTCTTCACAACAGATCTAAAGATGCCCGATACTTCAGTAATCGGCTAAATAGCAAATAAAACTCTCGGGCATACTCCCTTGATACTTCCACTGCTTTGAAAGACAAAAGCAAATTGACTGCCAGATGAGAGTTCTCCAGTACATAAATCCTTGTCTGCAAAGCCACAGAAACTTTGCACAATGCCTTTATCTTTCCTCTCTTTGACTGTGGTGATATAATGGGGACACTGTGTTCAAACAGCTATTTGCTGGAAAAACTGCAAACACTCCAAAAATTAAACCTAGCACAATTGCATTCAGGCTAATGAAAGCTGGGAATGTTACAGAGGTGACGCTCTCCATCTTCGCAGTGAGGGCGCATTATGGGACCTGTCATTCCCCGGCACTCCTGGCTGCCAATCTACAGTAGGGAGCTAAGCTAACAATACCCAGCGCCCTCCCCACCATGGGGTTCGTGTCACAGAAGGGCAGCGGGCTGACTAACGGGGAGGGCCAGCTGGGGGTGGAGGGGAGAGAGCGAAAACACACGATGCCACTGGAGCAGGGCTGGCTGGCTGTCTTGAGCCCCTTGGTCTCGGGGCATTGAGAACTGCGCTGATGCATGCCCTCAGACAGGACGGTGGCTGGCACGCTGCGGAGCCCTGGCTGAAAGAAAACCAGAATGAGTGCTTTTGTCTGTACTGTCAGCTATGGTTTAGACCAACTATTACCCAAGTACTTTAATTACCAGCTCCTCCTCCCACCTCTAAGAGAGATGGGCCAGAGGCGTACACTGGCAGAGTCCAAAACACCTTTCCTTGGAATTTTATGACCATAAAAATGCCATTTTCTCCAGCACTTGTGTGGAAATCAGGAAAAGCAGAGCTACCCGTGGCAAATACATAAAAGAAGGGTTAGTGTCTGCAGAGTTTTCAAGGGAAATGGGTATCAATCCTGAATTTGCTTACTTGCTCGACCCTTGACTCTTCCAGCTGAAGGTGTCTGGTGTCAGGTGTCAGAGTTCAAGAGAGTGTCGACTACAATGCATTGTTCAGCACATCATTAATCTCCCAAGGAGCTCCATCTGCAGTGCACAGCCCTGTGCACCAGCAGTGAAAAATAAGGGAGCGGAGCTGGTGGCAGGTTCTTGCACATGAGACAACTGGGAGTCCGGGGCAAGCAAAACGAAGCAGTGCTCTGACAAGACTGAGCTGCAGCAGGATTTAGCTCAAGGCTAGGTGATATGACATGAGCTAATTACTGTCACCCTTGGGAGTGGGAGGTGTGCTCAGTGACTGATTTTTCCTGATGAATAACTGGGATGGGACTTGGAAGGAAGATCCCATGCAGAGCACCTCCTAGCTCAGATAGAGAGAGGCTACTGTTGGACCATGGCACAACCCAATGCTCATATCATTCTTTAAGGTCTTTTCAAGAAGGGATCCATGCAAGAGAGAAAGAAACCTGAGATCATCAGTACAGAAAGGTGTTAACTCAGACCTTTCAGCAGGAAAGATACTGGAATTTGGTCTTCTAGGTCCTAAATTGCAGCAGAGGTTAATGCAGAAAGACAGAAAGAAGCCTGTGTAGAAGGAGCAGTATATGACAAAGCCACATGCTCTAAGGTTTGTCACACGCTAATCCACAAGCATCTTAGCCCATGCAAAGACAGAAGCCTTTTAGAGATGCTTCCATAACTCTCTCTTCACTCTCAGATGTTCAGACTACTAAGTTCCACAGTCCCTTGGCATCTAGTGAATCTGGAGGGCAGCAGAATTTTAAGAAGAAAAGGATGTTATCCACCAACTGAACAATCCTACAAACAATATCCATCACACGGCAACTTTAGCCACCTTTTCTTGTGCTGTAAAGCACGAGTGGAGAAAAAGGCAACAAAGAAAGAAAACATCTTACTTGGCAGGCAACCTTTACTGAACACTGAAACACTCCAACGTGATGCTCAAAGAATCAAGTCAACAAAGTGGCATCAAGGTGACACAAACTCAGACAGCTGGGTGTAACTTCTCAGACAAGAGCACAGCTACTTCTCTTGAGTTCTCCATCTTACTGGGATTCATTTTAATTCCTCCCTGCAGGGCTCTAGATCCTGTTTTTGCCTCCCTTGTTAAGCTCTTAAAGGAAGGGAAGAAAACACCCTATTGATATACTGAGCTAGTAAGAGACACTGCCAGGCAAGTATCTGTTGGAATCAGTTAGTGCCATCACCCGTGTGCAAGCTTCTACACTAGTTGGAACACTCTCCTAAGGAAACACCTGTTGTCAGATCCCCTTCTAGGTCATCATCGTCAGGCTCATGGGTGGCACCATGCACGCAGCAACAAAAGCCCAAATGTGCAGCCAGCACTTTTGTCTGAATAAGTCTTTCTAGTTCCTTCCTGCAGCCCTGGAGAAAAGAAAACAACCTCCCCAAAAAAAAGCAGCCATTGTGCAGGGATGGAACAAACCCACTGGTACCCAGCACCTGTGCAAAAGCCCGAAGTGCTGCATTATTCAAGTTTTCAAATAAGGGCTACTACTGTGATTCCTGAACAAAAGGAGCTATTAAGATAAGCAACCTTCTTGTTCCCTTTCCTGACAGCTGAGTAGCATCCTTCTGCCCTCTATACCTCAGGATCCTTCCTGCCCCTAGCTGGCTCTGGTCTCTGAAGAGCAGAGCTTGGCAGCCCAGGGTCGGAGTTTAACATCTCCTCCCTTCCTGATCTCATTAGCATGAGATTCAGACAGAACTGCTCCATTCAGAGCCCTGGCCTCCGCTTGGTTTGGGGGTCTCTAATTCCTGTTTCTGGCCACTGTGCAACCAAAGAGAAAGCAGGGGGTGAAATTATCTGACACTGCTCCTTTCTGAGGGAAACAATGACTGCTGGTAGTCAAGTAAAATGCCATCAGCTAACAAAGCTCTTATGAAAAGTACACATTGATATTTTGGTAAAGCTACATCCTTGACAGTTAGATTTCTCCTTCCTGAACAACTTTACAGGGCACAGTAGACCAGGAGGTAAATTGCAGCCAGCACAGAGTTGCAAATAGACGGAAGGATTGCATGGAGATTACAGGTCTGTAAAATCCAGTCTCTTACAATGCATGACTCTGCCTTTTGCAGACTGGAATCAAAAATCATTCACAATGATGTTGTGAAGCATCATATACATATATACACATGCCTACATATTTAATATATATTTAATTTATACCTATATTTTGAAAGGGGCTTGCAAATGTCATCTAGTAGCCTCTCCCAAAGATTAGTATGTGATAGCGTTTCTCTTTGGAGGAAGAAATGAGGAAATAGACCCATTTATGACTCCTCTTTCTCCCTAGCTGTAAATGAAGTCAGCACCTGGCTTGGATACCCTTGCTTTCTTGTATTCCTAAGATAAGAAAATAGATGATAAAACAACTGTGTGGTTGATGCTGATCTCCTACCCAAAACTGTCTAGCTCCTGGGAGGTAACAGAGCTATAAGAGCTGGAAAGTTCTGTGCTTGGCAAATCGAGGTGTTGAGGATGAGTTTGTCTCTCTCACTTACTTGGACTGCAGATCTGGCTGGAAATGGCCCTTCTTTTGCCATTTGCACACTTCCTGGTATAATCATTGCAGTGGGACTGCACAGCACCTTTCCCCATTACACCGCACTGTACGCTGCTAGTGCACAACGTGAGAATGCTCCACGCACTCTGTGAGCTCTGCTAACTCATGGACTACTCTGTGTTATGTGCAAGACATCATTTCTGTTGTTACACAGAAAATTGATTGTTAGTAATTGATTGATAACCTCATCAGGACAGATCTCAGGCATGACAAGTGATTAACGTTGCTCAAGCACTTGACCTCCTTCCTAATGCCATCAGAGATCTACTTGGTTTTGTTCCCTACATTACATATGATCACCTTTCTTTACCTGCGTGTGCATACCAGTCTTTGGCACCTCTTGTAGATTCCTCTTGATTCTTCAGTCCTGCCCATCTTTGGGATGTTAGGGTTGGCTTTGGAAATTGGTGTCAGCTTCTAATTCAGAGGAGCAAATCACTGCTGAACTGACCTCGTCCCTGAGATCGAACTTCCAAAAGAAAGATGCATTTGTTCCGTAATATCATGCTACCAGTGAAGGCACCAGTAAGCTACCAGTGAGGATTCTTTTGACTACAAGGCTTCTTGAGATCAGAATCACAGTTTTCCACTTAGGATATGTATTTCTATGGGTATTTATTGAGGATATGTATTTCTATCCCCCATTTGCAGAGGAGCAGAACTGCTCCATCAAGATGAGCTGTGGGTGTGAGTGCCCATACCCCTGCTGCAGCCCCTCTCTCCACTCTGCAGCTCATGCTCACATGAAGGTGCAGCTATTTGCTATTTAAATAGGCTCCATGAGGAACAAGGGATCTTTCAAGTTTTAAACTGAAAAGCAATCTTCAAAGCAACCCAGAACCTGCTTCAGGTAGGAATGCGAAGGATGGAATAAAGAGCGTGGGAGGCGTGGTATTATTTTGGAAACAGGGAAATCCCAATTTTATTAACATCTCTAAAGAATCCAAATCTTTCTGTACCTGGGGTTTTCCCAGGTGGGATGGGGAAATGCAATTTTCCATTTGATAAATCAGTGGATATAGGGGCAAACTGAAAAATTCAGCTAAAACAACTGTGACAGCTACCTGCTCATGAAATATACCTGTGCTTCATTCAGGAACCGTGCACTTCACCTCTCCACAGGTTTAGATTTTGCTTTGTCTTTCTGTTACACAACCTGCTAACAAAAATATTGCAAAAAGAGTTTATCACTTGATATCAACCTACATAAAGCCATGAAGTCTGGTGTCTGATAAGAGTTTAAGTGATAACCCTCATACTGGTGGTGGAAAGTCCAACCTGGTCATTCCTGTTCCCCTGTTGCCCCTTTTGCACTGTCACACAGGACAGATGCACCTGATTAACTGTACTAAGGCTGGAGATGCCTGTTGGGACTTCCCTAAGACACACTATCTGGTGTGGAACTCCACACATCCTCAGGTCTGGCATCTGAAGATGGTGGCTCTCCATTTTGCTGCTGCTTCTCTGTGTGCAAAGGGACCTCAAGCAAAAATGGTTGTCTCTGTGTTCATAATGTATTGAAAATTAATACCCTAACACCCATCTTAACTCTCAGGAAGGCCAAATCTCTTAATAGATCTCACAGTCTGGGGTAAACCTGCCTGGCCTTCACACAGGAGTGAAGTCAAAAAGAAGCACAGGGCAAAGAGTAGGGACTTCCAGGAACAAAGCCTTTTAGTCGTATAGGAGACTCTTTAGATGTCACCTCATCCTTACAGCCCATGCCTACAGCCTGCAGCACAGCCACCATGCCCTCACAGTTGTATAGGAGACTCTTTAGGTGTCACCTCATCCTTACAGCCCATGCCTACAGCCTGCAGCACAGCCACCATGCCCTCACAGTCGTATAGGAGACTCTTTAGGTGTCACCTCATCCTCACAGCCCATGCCTACAGCCTGCAGCACAGCCACCATGCCCTCACAGTCGTATAGGAGACTCTTTAGGTGTCACCTCATCCTTACAGCCCATGCCTACAGCCTGCAGCACAGCCACCATGCCCTCACAGTCGTATAGGAGACTCTTTAGGTGTCACCTCATCCTTACAGCCCATGCCTACAGCCTGCAGCACAGCCACCATGCCCTCACAGTAGCGGGTGAAGGAAACAAAGCATTACCAACAAATCCAGGCATTTCAATCTCCGAAATGTTCCCATGCACCGGGCCACGAGCTTCAAAAATTCCATCTGTTTATTTAATTGCAGTTAACCGGGATCATGGTAATTAGAGATAAAACAGATCTGTTAAGATTATCCAGTTTATTTTACTGCGAGAGCGGTAACTTAATAAGACATATTAACATATTAAATTCATCCTGCCCTCCATCCCAGCCAAAACGCCGAGGAGATAAGATACATTAGGGCAGTTTGCCTTCATAATGAAACGGTTGATAGCTGCTCTATTTTGGCTTGCAGTGCCACTGTGAGTCATGTTAAGAAAAGGTTCTTTTTGTCCTTGTTTTACCTGTAACCTGAACCCCGCCGCATAGTTCAGAACAACATCCAGACCGTGTTGCTCTGGATGTAATTAACCGCAGCGCAGGGCCCTAGATTCCTGATGCAAATAAGCTCCCAGAAAGTTACTCTGGATCGAACTGATATTTCCCAGAGCTCTTGCAATAGTATTTCATTCTGAGCTACAGGTTGCAGCTGGTCTGTCTCTCACTGTGTGCTGCTAAGTGCTTAGACTGGCACTTTATTATCAGAATAGAACAAATCTAGGCTAATGTGTGTAGTATAAAGAGTCCCAGGGAGCCAGGGCTCCTCATTCTCCTACCATTCTTTCCAGTTTTTCTGCTGTTGCACTCCGGATAATTGCAGTTTAATTGGGTGACATGAAATGAAAACTGTGTCCACATTATCCAGGATTATCTCTTTTTCCTGAAGCCTGCCACCAATTGAAAGGAGCCCATTTATCAGTCCAAAGAGCTGTGCTCAGTTGCTTTTACGAGCTGGGAAGAGTGTGAGAACAGGCTGGAAATGGGAGAAAAGGACTTGACAGCTAAGAAAAATTATTTCAGTTGTTTATCACCAGGAAAGTTTATCTGATTCTTTACAAAATGATATGGAGGCTCAGAGTGTCAGGCCATGAGTAATGAACATTGACCAAGTTTGCTTCCTCAACTTGATGTGCTCAAACACTGCCTCTCTTTTGTGTGGGCACAGATCAACTTTAAAAGCTTCTTTCAGGCAACATGAATGCACTTCATTTTACCAAAAAGAACTTTGTATTGATAGCTAGGAAAAAAGAAGGTTGTTTAAAAAGGAAGGGTAGACAATCAGGACAAAATGAAGAGCTTTCAGTTTCCATTATGAGCATGTCGCTCCATTCTTCTCAACTGTTTATACATTCCCAGCACAATAATGCCTCTTTGCAGTAATATGTTTCCCCTTTTACACTATTCATATTGAAAAAAGCCCTCACATCATGACCACAGTAATAAATACTATAGAAATGTGGGTATAATGTCAATTTGCATTCTGTGAGAAGATCAAGGTAAACCTAAAGGCCAAAAGAATATTCCACTAATGCTCATTCATCATTCTACAGTTCCAGGTAACAGAAGGACCTTGTCACTACACTGCACACCCTTTCAATTGCTAGTGCATCTGTGTGAATATTTTAGCCTAATGCACCGATTGTTAAATAGAAAGAGCAGTCTTTGAAATTGTCTACTGCACTCAAATCCCTGGTCGCACAAGGTCTGGGCAGGAGTGGTTTCTATTCAGGAGGAAATAGAAGGCTTTAGTTCAGTAAGCACACTGTGCGTGAAAGCAGCTGAGGATATTAAGAGTTATTAAATTAAAGTTTGCAAGAAAAAAAGCTGGTGGCCTATAAATGGCAACTGTAAATACACTGTAAATACCTCACGTAGGTGAATGGAGCCACAGTAGTTGTCCAGGCACTTCTAAATCCAAGTGAGAGGAGGGATCTGAGCATCTAGACACTAAGAACTGTTTCTATCACTTATGCCTTCTGAAATTGTTGGTCAGCTGCATTAATTAACACTCACCTCTAAATAGAGGCATTCTCACAGGCACGCACACACAGGGCAGAGCACAGCTGGCAGTGTGCCCCTCTTTCTTGCACACTGGCCTGGGTCTTGCTCCGTAGACCTAAAAAAACCCAACATCAATCGGGAACCCACGGACAGCAAAGAGAAAACTTGCCCGTGTATGAGTTAGCCTTGGGCTCAGCCTGCTCTCTGTGCCTGAGTGCTGGGTGTTCTCCCAGAAATACAAATCAAAACCAGAGCTTATGCTTCCACTTTTTAAAATAATGAACTTGAATGTCATGCTTTGGCTCCTAAGCCAATCTCTTAGCCACTGAAAGCGGGAATGAGGTTCAACAAGTCCCAAGTGTAGGGTCCTGCATCTGGGTTGGCGTGATCCCAAGCACAAATCCATGCTGGGTGGTGAATGGATTGATTGAGAGCAGTCCTGAGGAGAGGGGATTGGGGGGATTTGTAGATCAGAACCTCAACATGAGACAGCAATGTGTGAGGGCAGCCCAGAGGGCCAACTCTATCCTGGGCTGGATCAAAACAACTGTCACCAGCAGAGCAAGGGAGGGGATTCTCCCCCTCTACTCTGCTCTTGTGAGACCTCACCTAGAGTACTGGGTCCAGTTCTGAAGTCCCCAGTACAGAAGGGCATGGAGCTGTTGAAGTGAGTCCAGAGGAGGCCACAGGACTGCAGCTGTTCAGCCTGGAGAAGGGAAGGATCTGGGGAGATTTTTATAGTGGCTTTCCAGTACCTGAAGGGGTCCTAGAGGAAAGCTGGAGAGGAACTTTTTAGAGAGGACTCTAAGGATAGGGCAAGGTGGAACAGTTTCAAACTTAAAAAGAGTAGATTTAGATTGGATTTTAGGAAGAAATTCCTCTTTGTGAGGGTAGTGAGGCAGTGGAACAAGAAATTGTGGATGCCCCATCCCTGGAAGTGCTGAAGGCCAGATTGAGTGGGGCTCTGGGAAACCTGGTCTGGTGAGAAGTGTTGCTGCCCATGGCTGGGGAGGTGTGGAACTAGATGATCTCTGATGATGCCTTCAACCTAAGCCATTCTATGATTCTATTCTGTATTTGCCCACTGGGGATTTTTACAAAGGAGCTGGAATTTAATGTAGGGCATGGAGATATTTAGATATTTACTGATAAACTGTCATGGGGTGAACACTTGGAAAATTAGGAATGTAAAGTGCTTACTTCTGAGACGACAGGTGGATGGGTGATTATAGTGAGGCACCTAGCTTTGTCAGTGGCAGCGTCAGAGGTGATGCCTTGTATCCAGTTTCCCTGTGCCTTGTATCCAGTTTCCCTGGTTTACTGAGTACAGTGATCCTTAAGAACATGAAAATCTTGCATGATTCAGCATCATCACACAATCTGGCTTGGCACAACGTGTTAAGTAAAGTCCTTTATGGTCCTTAGTTATTTGTAGAACTTAGGAGAATTCAGTGTAATCCAGAACATCCCCACAGACAAGAGTGAAAGCTGTGTGGTTTGTTGTGTTGGCAATCCATGTATTTGTCCAGGATGAAAAGTCTGGATGCAGAAAAAACCTCTAAGTGTGTTTAATCCAGTCTTTAATTTTGAATGATCAATGTCTGTATGATGTCCAGTGTGTCTGTTATGATAGGTATCTGCAGGACCCTCTGTTTCACTGTGAACCATTGATTTTTTAGATGATCACCTAAGTAATTTCATTCAGGGTGCTGCTACTAAGAGGCAGAAGAAGGCATCGTTTCCCTCTTGATATAATGGATTTCTATAACTTTGCTTCACCTGTGCCTCAAGCTCTGTCTCTCTATATATTCAGGATTTTCATTAGAATTTTGAGGGTCACTCGCTGAGAAGGTGCAAAATGAAAGGACTGCACTGAAGAAAAGAGCCACTATTCTAATTTCTACCTATAAGAAGGTCTGCCTCTGCTGAGTCAAGGAAATCACAGTGAGGACAGAATATTTATCTGTGATACCTTTAGGTCCTTAATGAGACACTAGCTTTCTTTAAGTTACCTTGACTTTCACACTGTGTATAGCAGATGACTCTTTGGTTTCAGAAACATTTGCTGATGGTACAGCAGGTGTTGACGTGCTCTGTCATGTGTCTTGTCTACCTTCTTAGTTGGCTCCTCACGAGGTTACATGTAAACTCTCAGCAGCTAAACGATGGGTGCTTCGTGAGACCTGGTCACGAAACACCTCCAGGAGGAAGGCAGGCAGTCAAAAATAAGGCAAAGAAAGAGAGCTTCTACAGAATCCATTCTTGTAAATGCTCCTTCTGTGGGAGGACCCTATATGGGAAAGATCTGCAGATGATTTAAGCTACAGGTTTTCCAGATTTTTAGGCTGGCTGCAGATTCTAACTCCCCCAAGGTATTTCCAGCAGTGGGGAAAGAACAGTATCTGTACCCCTCTGCAGGACTTGGGTGATGCCTCATTAGGAATGTGTAGTTTTAGATGTAGAGATCATGAAAATGAAAGCCCACACTGTCAGGGAATCATTAGTAGGAGAAGTGGAACTTTTCTCAAGTAAGGGTGTAGAAAAGACTGGTTTCATTAGCTGCTTAAAACGTAATTGATCTCTCCTGTTGATGTTTACCCCTCTGAGCAGCTGCTTCACCTAAGAGAATGCTGGCATGAGAACAGATAGATATAAAGAGGCCATGGGTAAACTTTGCCTGGGAGAGGAGCTCCTTTGCTGTCAGAAGGCAGAGGGTTTGTTGGAATTGACAATATATTTGGAACAGGGTGAGCAAAATGCTAAGAGCAAGTAAGTTGGAGCTCTGTGAGCTTGTTAAATAGATTGTATGGTTTGTGTGCTTGCAATAGCATATGACTGATCTAAGTGACACATGCCATATTTTTTATCACCTTCTTTGTTCCTGTTTTCTGTATTTTATTTCCTTTGTGCTTTTTCCTACTCTTGCTTGAAAGAAGATAGGCAATTTAGAGGAGAAACCAGCACTTGCTGGTGGATGGATGATGCACAGTATGGTCCATACCTGCAGATCTGAGTGAGTACCCAGAAGCATTCTGCATTTGCATGGCATTGCAAATACCTCGACACTGTATTGGATCAGTGGAAGGCTCTCTGGTTGCCCTCTCAGGTGTCACTTGTAATGGCACAGAGCATGTCTGTACCATTAAAGGGCAAGGATATTCCTGTTCAGTCAGCTCTCTTCATCACAGGCACTGAAAGCTCAAGGTAGCTGAGGAATCACCTAAACCAGTTCACCAGAGGAGATAAAACAATCAAGTTGCCACTTAACATTTATACTCTAGACACCTATCAAATAGAAATGGCAACTAGTCCAGAAGTAGCCCCACAGACTGCAAAGCTTAGAGCATCTGATTCATGTGCACATGCCAGAGTTGTCGTTCTTGCTTCAAACTGTGAAATTCATAAATCAGGGTTTGAAAAGGCATCCATCATAGCTGGGTTCAGGTAGCAATACTATGAGTTAGGGATGAAAGGGAAGAGGTTTGCCAAACATCAATCCAATCCCAACTGATCTCTGTTTTTCTAAAAAAGAATAGAAATATGTGAACACATTGATCCTTTTCCATCCAATTGCAAAGTTCCAAAGGCTTCCTGTTACTCTCACACATAGTTGATGTTGGTGGCTTCTCTTGAGCTTGACATCCACACTACTAACCCAGCTTACCCAAGCCTCCACTGCAGTTGTGAGCCAGAGACCATCTTGCTATAAAGTTAAGAAAGCCAAACAACCTAAGAAGCTCCACTCTCTCTTCCAGACTTTGCCACTAGCCAGGGAATAACACTTGGGGAATAGCATGTCCTCTGCTGGGCACTTGCTGCTACCCTCCTTTGGCAGGGGCTTCCAGGCACTCGGCAGCCGGTTTTGGGCTAATGCATCCCTAGGGGAGAAAGGCATACATCATATGGCTTTGCAACCCTCCCACCTGTGTGCTGGGGTCCCTTAGTCATGCAGCAGTTATCCATGGGGTTATCCTGTAAGACAAGGGTACAGGAACTGCCTCTGCCACAAGAACCACGTTGTGTTTCATGCCTCTAATCGCTCCTTCTTAAGAAGTCTCTCACTTTTCCATCCCGATTGCTATTACAGAACTTTGTGACTCTTAATCCTTTGACTTTCAGATGAAATTTAGCAAGGAGCAGATCAATCCTGTTTATTCTTGTACTAGCGTTTCCCTTCAAATTTTTCCTCTCCAGCTTGGCTTTTTGCTCTCCTGATGTGCTGCGAGCAGCTGCATCCCACTTCAGCTTTGTTTTTCTGGTCCAAGCAAGACAAATACATGTAGTATCTTCTTTTAAAGAGAAGATCTGCTTTCCCAGTCCTCTAAGGAGCCCTTCTCTGCACTCATTCCTGCGTACTGGTGCTGCCCCTCTCCCCAGCCCCTCCACCATGGTCCATGTACCCACAACCCCACCGCCTGCATGGCAGCAGCTGCAGCACTATGGGCTGATTTGTCCCTATTTAGCACCTCGTTCCTTGTTATTTTACTGTTCTGGCTTTAGTATTTCCCTGCATTTAGTGGCAATAGCTTGGCTCAGGCCTTTGAGCTTTTTTCAGGGCTTTTTTGGCTTTCTTTTTGCTGCTTTTTTCTTGGCTGCTTTGCAACTGGCAACTCAGTTGTGAATCTCTGACCAGCTGACATACCCAAGTCTTTCCTCCCCTCACTTTCTTCCAAACGGGAATCTCCAAGCTGGCAGCAGAAATTCTTATGAGTCATCCCCCAGCTCCTACAGGCTGCATTTTCTATTGCATTCTTCATCAGACTCGTGCAGCAAGCCACCTGTTTTGTTGTGCAGCACATCTCAGTCACCCCTGAGTATTAATGATGTTGCCTAATAAGGCGAACAATTGGGCTCCGATGGGGCCGAGTTAATGCAACATCTACAATAGCTCGTTTCCTTCAAGGTTAATCTTGTGCACAGTTTGCTTTGCACATGGCAGCCTAGACTGGCCCTAGGAAGAAAGGTGAGGAAGAAGTATGTACATCAGCCTTCCTTCAAGGTCCAGCTGCATCCCAGGGCAGGTGTTTCCTTCTTAGATCCTGTCATTTACAGAGCTAGAGAGTTCAGACCTGGATTTAAAGGAAATGGAAAGCAAACATCTTCACAGGACAACAGCTATAGTCCTGCTTTTTCCCTTGGTTAGGAAAAGCTTTAGCATACAAAGTGATGAGCAACAAAACCCCCCAAACAAACCAATTATTTTCTGGAATTGCAAATAATTTCTGGGATCCTTTTTCTAAACTATTCCCACTGAAACAGAATCCCGTTTTCTCTGAGCAAAGGCTGCTTCATCCAGGGCTTTAGACTCCTGCGTCCCATCCCCACAGAGATGTACAAGACCCTGCTGACATCAAACAGCTCCCAGCACAATCATTTTCAGATCTGGTGGGTGCATCACGATAAAAAGAAATAAGTTCTACTAATTGAAATAGAAGTTGGAGAAATAATGAAGAGAACCAGCAAAAGCAGCAGAGGTATCTCCTCTGCTTAGTGAGTCGTTCAACCTGTGAATGGTCTGCAGGATTCTTCTGAAGCACACTTCTATTTGAGTTACAAAACCATGCCCATCATGTAGCTCCACATTGCTGCTACAGGCACTTAAATACCCAAACACCTTCTCCTTCCACAGATACTGGTCCCATTGTGTTGCTGTGTAGGAGCCCTGTCACCTCAGTGCTGCTTTTCACATGGACAAGATTTACAGTGCCTGCCCATTCAGTAAGTCCTGGGGAACTGGAGTGTCATTGGGTCTCTGGTTTTCCCACTGTCAGACTACAACTGTTCATCATTTCTCTCTGACACAGGGAAGTAGCTTCATTTGTGAAACACGAAGCAGTTTCCTGTCAGGGCCATCCAAACGCTCCTCCTCAGCTGTGTGACAAGGAGGCATCTTTATGAAGCTTGGTGCAAGCACCCCCGTGCGCCTGTACGGCACGCTCCCCATCACCGTGTGTCTGTGGCTCTGTACAAAACCGAAGTGAAACCAATCAAAAGTTGTAGTGCAGATTGTTTTGCTGCAACTAGTTGTTCTCATGAAAGTAAGCTTTTGTATTCTGTAATTACTGTGATCTTCAGGGGAAAAAAAGGGGGTAAAAGAGGCCTCCTGTTTGCAGGTGATCTGATGCTTTGTGCAAGGCACAGAAGAATCCCTTTCCAGTGAGACTGGGATAAAATTTGCTCTGACAAAGAGATCCATCAGGACTCAATTTTCAATCTCTTCCAATCAGAGAGTAAAACTCAAGGCATATAAATAAACCCATAACTCAGCTGTCTTGCAGATCTTCATTTCCTCGGCACTTGTTGTACAGGAAACTTAAAGATGCTGAAGTGAAGTGGATGGTTTTAGCGTGACTTAATTCTAATCTCCCAGGTATCCTAAAAAGCAGCCAGAGGGAATGTATGTCAGAGAAACCCACGTGTGGCCCCCTCTGAGCTGTGCTGGGACAAACGTGGCCCTGCTTCGGCACAGCCTTTGCTCAGGAGCTGAGGGGGAGTGAATTGCTGGTGGTCACTGGGCCAGCATCACTGCCTGACAGCAGAGAGGCTTGCACGGAAGGTTTGGGGATGGCTGGTCAGTGCTTGCGTGACTGTAGCTGGTACAGAGCACAAACCACTTCAGGAACCTCCATCCAAAGGTTATTGACTGGGGTGGGAGTCATCTTCTCCCAGCTCTCAGCACAGGAGACTTGAGTGTGAAGGTGAAACCTTGAAGACTGTGGTCTCTAAAGGGTTACAGCTAAAATGTCTGTAGAAAATCAGCTTTAAAATGTTGTACAACAAAACGTGTTATTGCTGGTATTTGAGTCAGGCTTGATAATGCATTTCAGGCTAAAATATTTCTTTGATTGTCACAAAACTATGTGGGGAGCCAAGTGTTTGCTTTCAGAGCGCAGAATATATTTGGTTGCGTTTCATTACCAGAGGCTAATTGTCTGAGAAACAGTTTTCACATCCAGAATTCCTGATACGGTAAAAAAAAAACAAACCAAGGGTACTGGGAAGCAAGGAGCCTTCTGCTGCTGATTATTCAAGAGTGGAAGGATTAGTAGTGACAGCGAGTGTTTAGGCACCCTTTGAAAGAGATAGAGGTTAGGTTTTGGATGGATGTGGGTGCCCGGTGATCTTACAAGTTAAAGCAGCACGGGCTGCCTGCCTGTTTGTTCATAAATTCCTCAATAGCTGTTCTCAGTAAAACGAGGAGCGAGTATCATTCCCTCTGTTAGACCATTAAGGGTGTCAATACTGCTGAACAATCAAACTGGGGGGGGAATGGTTTGATCTGTTTATGCTGGGGTGCAATCATTCATCAGCAAAANAATACTGCTGAACAATCAAACTGGGGGGGGAATGGTTTGATCTGTTTATGCTTATTTATTGCAATCATTCATCAGCAAAAAAAAAAGGGGGGGGTATGTGGGTGATTATATCCACTGGTTAAATACCGCTCGGTGCACAAACGTGGCAAACACAAGAAAAAGATGGGCATCCTGCCTGATAAAGAATTAGACTGGAAGTGAAAGGCTGACCTACAGTCAGCAAATGTTAATCATTTTTACACCAAAGTGAGTGTAACGTTTCTATAGGGAAATTACTTCAATCTGGTCAGTGCAAGGAGCAGTTTGTATAATCGGATTGCAAATAAGGTTTGATCACATTCCAGCTTAATCTACTCTCTGAGCACCATTTACAGCACTAAATCAAACATTGGGAAGCTGCAGGTGCTGCTTTACAGTCATTACACCCAAGGGGCAGGGACTTGGTAATAAACAGCAAATAAATTGAAGCACTGACTTGCCTGCTACAGGGCATTTCTAATTATCCTCTAGTTTAGCTGGAAATTGTCATGCTCTCATCACAGCCTATTTTAACTGCTGCTGAATAAGTGTGACACTTTTAGACTGAATTAACTGAGAATATGAAGAAATGCCTTTTTTTTTCCAGACGTTGGAGCAGGAGTCACTTGCTAAGATAGGAGGAAGGCATTCGGTTTTCATGTCCCCACGCTGGAAGTAGAAACATTACAACTGTAAGCCTCATCTGGTTTAATTTTTGGCTGAAGACCTACCGAAACGAGCAGCACTTGTCATGATAGCTGCCGTGTACACCCGAATTGGTTGCTAAGTAGGACTGCAGCCTCCCCGTGCTGTAGCCGATCCAGGATTGCTGATCCAGGATTGCTGCTGGTGGTGTTTCCCAGAGAACTTCATCTTGAAAATGAATGGCAATTAACAGAGCAGCACACTGTTGTTGCGATGTATTTAATAAGCTTAAAGAGAAGTTAAGGAGGAAGATAAGACCCCCAGCTTCTGAAAAAAGCACCCAAACCCAACCAAAATAGTTGTTTGCAGATGCACAGATAATTGCAATGATTAAAAGCCGCAAATACCTGAGCCATTTGCGATACCTCCAGATCCTCCCATTCAGGCTTCATTTTAGTAACTTGTCAACACAAGTAATATTCAAGAGGAATGTTGATAGAAAAAGACATCTCTGCTGGGAAGTACGGCACCGTAGCAGCAAAGGTATGTAATGCACCTTGAGGAGAGCTGATGTGGGGATCATTTGCACTGCTTGTAATAGGATGTGCGATATGCAGGTGACCTGACAGCTGCAGTTATGAAGTTGCTGCATAGCTCAACCCCAAACTAAACAGCTTTCTGTGCAGGAGGGAGAGGATTCAACAGAGCTGATGCTAGGAAGCTTTCTACCTTTAACAGCTAACGGTAGCTAGCTAAGACATATATTTCAATTTGAAAAAGCCATCATTCTATAAATTTCTAAGCTGGATTGAAGTTCCACTTTGACTGATGTGCAATGCTTGTTCTAAATGTCCTGTGCAATAAGTGTCGCAGCTTTCAGGTAAATTGTTACCCCTAATACCCCTAAAGTAGTATTTAACAGGTAATATAATGATTGTAATTGGACCACAGCCCTACAAATATTTATTTTCCACCTGCTAATGAATAAAACAGGGTAGAACAGTCCATGGGTTTGCACCTTTTAGGCTTTCAAATAAGTAATAGTTGATATTTATTGAATTATTTAGTACAGAAAAAAATGCATAGCCACTGGTGCCACAGATCTCAGGGGTTTGCCTTGAGAGGGAGACCATGCAGGAGACAGCACAGCAGAATGCAGCACAGCTCCTGTCATCCGCGCTGCAAATAATCTCATCTTGCTGACCTCAGCTCCGATGCTCCGAGGAGCGAGTAAGGACTGCACGATTGCCCCGCCACAGTATTTATTTCATCAGGGGGTAAATGGATCTTTTCTGCTGGATAAACTCAGTTGCAGATTGGAGCAAAGGCTGTCCTAGTGCCCACTGAGATACTGTTTGAATTTCTAAATTAAACGGAGAGGCAGGGGCTGGACTTCTCTGCAAGTGCCTGCTTTGGGCTATTTTATGGGAAGAATAGACTAGAAATCAGGCCCAGAATACTAAAAAAAAACCCCAGTTAAAAGGCCCAGAAATCTGGAGATCTTTGTCTCTGTTGAGTCCAGTCATTTTCCATTCACCAATTAGGATTAAAACTCCGGATGTATTTGTAGATGTCAGCACAGGGGCGCAGAGTCTTATCCCACCCTTAATAACTCTTCCCCCCTGCATCACCCCCAGGTACCTGCAGTTGTTCCCAGTGGCCACAACCAGGACAACTCTAGGGTAGCTGGCAACTTCATTTTATGTTTTTTTTCTTATGGAAATGCAAAGAATGTCCCTTTGTTGGGCGTCGATTCGGTATGGTATCTGCATTTAAAGTGCCTCCATGTTGTAGATGAGCTATGCTTTTCACATTATGTTCTTTCTTTTGGTTTTCAGGCAAATTAATTAACATGATACAGAAAAGGGAGAATACAAATGCTGAAGCCCTCACTTTAAGCCCTCATACTCTTTTGTTCTCCATTATTGCACCAAATTATTTAATTGGGTCTCTCTGATTGTGCACAGACACAGAAAAGAACACAGTCTATTGTGAGAAGCCCTACAACCATAATGCAGTATCAAATTCAATTCCCATCAAAAGTGCTTGCTGCTAAAAGCCTGTACTGTGGCTGCAGATTAATGAAGATCTGCATTGAGCAAAGTGGTGGTCGTAGAGACATTATTTTTCTCCAATAGAAGGCCTATTCTTGAAGAACAATAAAAGCATAGAAAAGCGTTAGTCTGCTTATGGATGGAAATAAATCAAAATGAATAAGAGGGTTGATGGAAATAGTCTGAAAGCAGTAGAGTGGAATTCTGAAAATACTGGTTTTGTTTTGTAAGGAGGTTTTTTTTTTTCCCCCCATCGTCTCTCAAAAATGCTTCTTGATGGAGGCTCAAAAGCCTTGGAGTGAAGGACAAATTTGAAAAATCACAAACTAATTGCAGAAAATCAGCATTTCACAAATGCATTTCTTTTTTGCCCGCAGAAATGTTGCAGAGCATCCGATCTGAAAACCAGAAGAAAATACAAAAAGGAAGGAAATGCGGTAATATTAGCTAATACAGGAGTCTGATCCAAGTGACAGCTAACAGCTCTCAAACAGCATTCAGTCACCTCCAGATGAACTCCTTTCCTCCATCCAGACACGATTTTGCACACGGGTTTTCTATTTTCATCTCCTTTCAGTGTCAAAATCAACTCTTTCCTTGTTTGTGTCAACTCTTAGAGCCAAAAGCCGGCGCTCTTACCAGCAACAAGAACACCACCGTTGACTGTAGCTGGACAAACAATTCCAAGCCATTTCCTTTTGGAGTCGTGGGGTGTACTCATTCATGTTTATAGGTGCTCTCATCTTGGCACTGAGCAACAAGCAGAGTACTTGGCTAGAGCTCAGTGCCAGAAAGTTATCGCTGTCAGGCTGCACAGAGAGGAGGTGATCACTGGTTGCATCACCAGGATAAGACAGGTGAAGAAGATGCACTCCTTCACCTGTCTTATCCTGGATTAAACTACATGAAGTGGCTTTGTATTATGCTTTAGAATAATTTGACACTAGACTAAACCTTGCTCTGTCTCATTATTCCTTAGTAACTCTCAGTATGAGCTCTACATTGGTGAGACCTTCCAGATCAGGTAATCATAGGAACATGAGCAGCTCCAAGGACTGACGATGGCTCCTCACGTCTGTGATCCTGCCCACATTAGGAGTTTATAACCCCCACGAGCCATGTCAGAGGAGTTAGCTCTTTGGGATGGCAGTATGCACGTGGTAACTGATTGCATGTCTGGCCTTTAAATACGTCTGCTGGACCCTAACTCAGGACTGGTAGAAGACCAGATGGAAGTTCTTTACTCAGCTTGCTTGATCAGACACGAAAGCAAGCTAAACAAAGTCAGGCAAAAGTAAGTTGAGCTCAGACATCTTGTTCAACCAGTGGATATTTCCTGGGAAACAGAGGTGTAAAACAACACTTAGGGATGTATACACCTGCTTTCCATCTAGCAAAATGAAGGTACAAGTGAAAATCCACCTCATACTAGGAATGAACCTCTACCCTTGGCTGTAGCCTAACTAATCCCTCCTCACTGAACACTTGAACATTGCATTTCTACTACCAAGTTCTCTGACCATTAATTCTTCAGTAGCTCTTCTAAGCTGCAGGACGTGAGGGCAAATAACCGAAGCTTTTCCTTGGGCAATTCCTTTCCCGGACCAAACTTCCCACACTAAATGCTATGAGCATCTCACACCTGCGCTGTCTTTGAAACTTCCATCCCTGTTTGCCAGTAAAGGTGCTTTGGACGTGGGGAGCTCTGCCCCGTGTTGGAACTTTGATATCACCCTCTGCACAGCCGCGTGGCTGCGTGTCATTCATTGAGAGTTTACTTCATTCTCCGGATTCATAGCTGATGCTCTCTGGACCATAAAATTTCAGCTGCAAACCCAGAACATCTCATTATTTCTGAAATATCGAGCTTGTATCTTCTTGATAAATAATTCCTACTAGTATAATGTATCAGACTAAAACATATTTTCTGAGGCCAGTGAGGTTAAAGCGGCAATCTCACCTTTTTTAATTTTTTTGCCCTGAAGACAGTGATTTCCATATATAGAGTGACCCCAGTTTGTGTTGAACATGGGGAATGAGGATGAAGCATGAAACGACACATATTGCTGTCAGAGATTTGAAATGAGGCCTGCTAACCTGTAGGCAGCCTTACAGGACTAATCAGTCCCTCACATTACCAAGGTATTCAGATTGCAGCGTGCAGCAGCCAGCAATGGCCGGGGAAGTTTCCTTTTTTTATCGTTGCCATTGACAAACATTACATTTTAATGCGATTCCCCCCTCCTTCCATCCACCCTCTAAGGGGAAAAAAAAAACAACCCACGAATCTTTTGACACCAATATCTCTGAGACACTGGTCTCATCTGGTTTCCTTGATGCTTGAAGAGTGGGTGCGACTGTGTTGATTTGCTTTTGAATATACATTAGTCAGCAGCGCTTAAAGAGCTGATAACATTTTTTTACTCTCTAGCTGACAACACAAACTCTTTTGAATTCATCCTGTTTCTTAAACTTTGCCTCTCAAGTAGCCCGCGACACCCGAGCTGGGTTTGTTTGGAGCCGGTGGAAGGAAGACGCAGGAACGACAATGAAAGCCCAAGTCTGTCTTTGCCTTGTGAGATTTGTATACTTTTTGTGAGTATTCTATGCATCAGCTGAAGCTTCAGCAGAAGAGCCTCTTGAACCCATAAACTCCTGACTTTCCCTTTCAGATCACAAACCCAGCAAAGACTTTTTCCCTTTTGTGAGGCAGAAGTTTCTGTGCTGATAAGATGCAATCCGAACGCGCTCTTTCAGACTGCTGTTGCATTGAGGGCTGCTTTATCTACAGGTAGGGGGGGATTTCTTGTGATCTTGGTACTATGTGATGACCCTGCACCTCAATGTTTTGTGCAAGGAGATCAAAGGAGCAAGGATAACTCCCCACCGACATCCCCCCCAACACAATAAATCTCCTAGCAAGTAGTAGCCATCGAGTGCACAAATCATTTCAAGGGATGATTACATTACCAGGCTTTTAGGTTGGAAAAGTCATGGTAGGAAGAGTTGGGTCAACATCCCAGGTTGTACTCCCCTCTAGTCCCAGTCTCCAGTCTGAGAAGAAATCCCCCTGGAGATGTACTCAACCACTTAGAGTGCTAATTCCTCTCCTTGGATGCTCTCACCCCTTTTGCAGGATTCTGGTGGGCCTGGTCCCCATGAGGATCTGTCGCTGATGCTGTTGTGGAGCCAACGGCTAGGCATTGAAACAGGCAGTGAGGGTGAAGAATAGGCACCAGTGCTGAGACCCCATGCATCACCTGCATGCTCAGCATCTCCAGCATCAATCCTCCTGTCTCAGCTTCCTGCCTCCCATTTTACCCTGTCCACAGCTCCGTGAAAACACGGGGTTTCTTCCTCTCAGCCATTAACCCCTTTCCTGAAGGACTAAAACCAGTGGTGATCTTTGCCTCTATGTGTCAGCAGGTTTTCCTGGCGGTATCTCCCTATTAGGGATCCTTTGCACGTGAAGAGTGGGGTTTGCACTGCAGCTCACTGTGCCTGGTTACAGGCTTGCTTTGTCTTGAACAAAATCAAACAAACAGTAGGAGTCAAAATCTATGTCTGTAGTTTGCATCTATCATGTCTGAGACTTTGTGGAGGATGTTTTGCACCCCCCTCATCTTGGGATGGTGCTGCTGCAGGTGGCTCAGGACAAGGTGATCCACCCTCTCTCCCCACCCTGAGCTGTGCATTCCTTTCCCCTCCCTTCTTCTGGCAGCAGTGCTCATCCAAAACTCTAGTGAGGTAGCTCCAGGCACAAAACTAGCCAAAATCTAACTCAGGATTAAAAACAATAATGAATGGAAGCTTTAAACTGTTGCAGAACCTGATTCTAAATGTGCTCAATAGCTCTGGGAGATAATGAGCATCCCACAAGTTCAGACTCAACCTTATCTCATTCTGGAAAGAAAAAGGAGATGGGGAGTATTTCCATTTCAGCATGGGGCAGGGGTGCTTGAGCCATCTCCACAAAAAGCAGCTTTGAAAATGGCAGTGGTGTGGTCACATCAGCACAAGGTCAGCCTGGTGAGTCCTGCTGAGGGGAGCTCAAGTCTCTTAACTCTAACCTGGCATCAGCTGGCTAGCCAAGGTCACATCAGGTCACAGGTCCTCCTGAGGTACTGAGTACCTGGCAGCTCTGAGGGGACATTCTGGCTGTGCTAGACACTTTGGATCGCACTGGGCATCCGTGTGTGAGCCACTGCACTGAGCACTGGACCTGCATCGGGATTATCCCACTGCCAAGAGCCAGTTACAGAGTGGATGCTCCTCAAGCTCACTGCCTCTGCGGAGATGTGCCCCCTCATCTTGTCATGATATGCCATTTCTCAGTGCTTCATTTCCTCTCAGAAGGATTTACCTGGAGGCTCTATTTACCACAGAACTCAAAAGCAGCTTTAGGGAAATGCCTTCTCCTCCTGAAAGAGAAAAAGCCCAAGTTCCCAGTGAGGTTTTACATGGGTGTTATTTTTTCCCCCGTGTGTAATATATGCAGTTGAACTAATTTTTTTTCCCCTTGAAATAAAAGAGCTTCAAAGGCAGTTTAAATAAATAAATAAGCTTGATGAAGTGATAGAGTTTTTCTGGAGGAGAGATCATCAACAAATTCATTTTATAATTTGGTTTGTGTGTTGTTTTTTTTCAAACCATGGTATCTTGTTTTTAAAAAGATGTTTGAAGTCCTTGAATCTGCCCCTTGGACCCATTTAAATCTCATTTCTAATCCCTTAGTCTCTGTAATCATATGAAACCTCTATTTTGGCATTATCATTTGAGTCCTAAGTATTTGCCAAGTGCATACTGTATCATCAAATATTTGTCATAGAGCTGTGATTAAGATGTAGAGCTCTCAAAAGAGGTTGATAACTGTTTATACAACTTTGGAGTAAATTGGTGGATTTAAAGGATTAGAGAAAAGATAACAGCTGTTAAATGTGTACTGATTTTTTTTTGTCTTAAGTTCTGTTGGGTTTTAAATACCTGTCACCAACAACGAAACACAGAAGGTGTTCTTGCACGTGTTCCATGCAATTCCCACTCTCCTGCATGTAAAACCAGAGCAGAATCGGGTATCGCTGTCGCCACTCAGCAGGGCATTTTATCTCCAAACTCCACCATTCAAGCTCCCAATAAAGTTGGTCTCCCTCCAGTGAGGCAGAAACCAAACCCACTTGCTCCCTGACCCCATGATCCGTGTAAGGCAGCCAACAAGGTCCTCCACAGTACAGGTGTTCATGTTCATTCTTCTTTAAATAAAGGCTCCAGGCATCAGCTCACTCTGGCTGCATCAGCTCTTTGCTGCAGTGAGTGCTGTGGAAGCCTTTCCCTGGAGGTGGAGAGGGGAAAGAAAGAGAGTAGGATGGGAAGAAACCTTTATGTCTCACCTGGGATGGCACCGGGCCATAGCTCAAGCACCTCTCTGTGCCCCGGGGGGGTTGGGCTTTGCTTCTGGGGACTGAAGAAGCCATTAAAAACTAGATGAGGTTTCATTCAGTGTCCTTGGTATGGATTACTCTTTTGTCAGATTAGTGGGAATTTATTTGTCTCGGAGGTCTAAAATTTTAAAAGCTCTTACAAAAGCTCCTTCACGCAGGTTTCATTTTATCCATGTGAAGAAGTGGGCTTTCACCCATGGAGAGAGCTTCTCTCAACAACACAAGGCTCTTCTAGTTCAGGCACTCAGCAGATCAACACTTACTATTATATCTTCCAGCAGCAGCCATAATGTGAGGGATGCTGTTGCAGAAAGAATGGATGAATAGTTCTCATTGTAACATCCTAGAGTCTCAAAAGGCAAATAGAAACAGCTCCTTGCAGAGGGGACCTCATCGCAGCAAACGGTGACTGAGGGTGTTTGCACAAACAAGAGGACTGTCTGCTCACGGAGCTGCTGCACTATTGATTGTGATCCAAGACGAGAGCTGAGTGGTTTTGCAACTGGAAATCAGGTTCTTGGCTGACAGCAGCTGCGAAAGTGTGAGACCACACCTCACCTGGTGTGTTTATACCAGGTGCTGTTTTACAAGACAGGCATTGGAGAGGTAGAAACAGAGCAGAGAGGACCAACAAGTACGAGAGGAAGCCTCAGGTGCTTCAGCAGGGAAGGGAGGTTAAGCAAACAGAAGCCACATCTCTGGCAAAAGAGGAGGCAGACAAAAAGGACCGAGCAATGCCTGAGATGCTGAGCAATGGCAAAAAGCTGGACTCTGAGAATGGAATAAAAGGTTGGAGGAAGAGAAGACAACGTTTTCACAATGTTTCTGCACACTCTTTCCCTATAGATGGCAATTAGTGTGAGGAACACAATGACCCGCAATTGTCAGGCGGCCCTCGATGTGTTTACAACACAATGGGTTGCTGCGTTGGCAGGAGAAACTGCTAAGCCTCTTGGAAACCCCCTTGTTAAAATACTCACACCAAACTGAGGGCAATATGACAGAGATAAAATCAGAAAAGCTAAGATGCAAAATGCATTTCAATTAGCAATGGATACAAGAGGTGACAATAAGTGCTTCAGCAGAGCAGAATTAGGAGGAGAATAAAGGGAAACCAGAGCATCCATTAGTAAAAGGCAAAGAAAAGCAAATAAGCAACAATTCGGAGCAGACTGAAGCGTTGCACATCTCATTTCCTACGGCATTCTCTCCCTTCCTCTCCCCTGCAAGTCAAATGGTGCCCAATTATTCATCAAAAAGTGACTCCAGCCAAGATGATGAAATTAGGTTGCATTACAGAATGGTTCCATTGGGTCCATAGTCAAGATAAAGGAGACCCAGTTCATGCTACAGCACCAAGTGTCTATAACTCCCTCCCAGAGAGGGTGATGGGGCACTGGAGGGGGCATCTGGGGAGGGGGGTTTGTGGAGTCTCCTTTTCAGGAGACATTTGAAACCCACCTGGGCTTGGTCTGGATGATCCTGCTGTGCAGGGGGATTGGACTGGATGATCTTTGGAGGTCCCTTCTGATCCCTGATGATTCTATGAAATAAGTGATCTGCGTGATCTGCAGTCAGTCCTGAGGCAACACTGAGCTACCAACAGAACAAACCACGTTGCCCACTGTTGGCTGTAGTGGTGACCATGGGGTTTTTTTCTCCAAACTGGGCATGGAAGTGCCAAGGTCCTGTGTGACNTCTGGGGAGGGGGGTTTGTGGAGTCTCCTTTTCAGGAGACATTTGAAACCCACCTGGGCTTGGTCTGGATGATCGTGCTGTGCAGGGGGATTGGACTGGATGATCTTTGGAGGTCCCTTCTGATCCCTGATGATTCTATGAAATAAGTGATCTGCGTGATCTGCAGTCAGTAGGCAGCAAACACTGAGCTACCAACAGAACAAACCACGTTGCCCACTGTTGGCTGTAGTGGTGACCATGGGGTTTTTTTCTCCAAACTGGGCATGGAAGTGCCAAGGTCCTGTGTGACTGACTCTACATTTACTGCTAAATTAATTTTCCAGGTTTATGGCAAAGTCACTTAAGTTACTGGGAGGTTTCCACTTACCATAAGTCAGCTGCCCTGCAATAACAGGCAGCACACCAGTTCCTGTGGTGGAATACACCTAGGAAAGTCTTCTCTCCAGCAAGCAAACGAGGGGTAAAGAGCCAGCCTAAACAGGGGGAATCTGCTGAGGGTAAAGGACTAATTAAAGTGAGGCAGCTTTGAGGCACATTCACACTTCAGCTAGTTCCAGTACCATATCCTTAGTGCTAAGATGCAGAGAAATATGTCGTAGGACTAGCTTATCCCTTCTGTGTTCAACAGGCTGTACTGCAGGCCATGGCCTGAGGCAGAACCACACGGCTTCATCGGTACCCCAAGGCTGTTCTCCATCATTCCCTGATCATGGTTACCAGTGAGCATTTAACTGGTGTCTCGGGAGTTGCTTGACTAGGGTACCACAACAGACACATTCTGGTAGGAGGCAGTGGTCAGTGTGAGAATATAGACAACATCTCCAGGAGAGCTGTGAGTAAAACATCAGAACCACCCTCTGAATACAAAAAAAGAGAGAAATAAACACTGAGATGGATTCCTAAGCCAGGTGGCTTCAAAGTTGAGTCAAGACCATTGGTTTTGGACTGTGTCTTTAGGAATACACATACAGTGGTGTGTGGGGAGACTTTTACTCTGCATGCTTTGGACAAATATGCTTTATTAAACTCGTATTGTATCAGCCTTTTAAGACTTCTGTAATCCATTTGAGTTTATGGGTTGTTTCCAGGAGGCTCTGATATGATTTCTGAAAGATACATAGAATCCTTGCACCTTTGTTATGGGGGATCCATGACAGCCTATTGTTAAAATCATCCACCATCCCAGGGTCAGACAGTGGAGAAATCAAGGTCTCTTAGAGTTCATCTGTGGGAGCAGGGCTTTTCTTCCTGCATAATTTCTAACCAGAAGCAGGTGGCTAGTGACTGCAGTACCTTCTACAAGAGGGGGCAAATGGCTCAGAGTAGGGGCTGGAGAAACTGAAAGCTTCGTGCTGCTAACTGGGATATCTGGGTTCAGGTAAGTGAGTGCAGGGGAGCCTTGGGTGAGCTGGGTGCTGGGGGTGCCATGGGAATTGCTGTAAGTCTCGTTGGAGTGGTCGAGGGAGCTCAGAACCAAGCAAAGGCTTCTGGCTGGGCAGGGCAACAGCTCCCCAGGCTCTGCCAGCATAGATACCCGGCTTCCAGACAGAGGCTGCAGCCTGAACACCTTGCTCAGGAGACCATTCCAAGCCATGTTCATGCAGGAAGAGCCCCTTTCAGCTTCCCTTATTTCCCCCTTCTCACCCTGCTAGTGTTGGTGTAAGCAGATGAGGCAACAGGAGATGTGAAAGCCAGTCTCCCAGCAAATCTCCCATGCTGTCTAGCATGGAACAATTTGGAAGGGTGCTCTTTGCTAGAGCAATGCTCCCTCAGGTGAGCTGAGCTCCGTGGGCTTTCTATGGCTCCAACTTCCCAAGTAACACAGCCCACCCTTAGATTTATTGCTTACTTCTCTCTTATTTAGTCATCTTTTTGTGAACAGATGTAAATTTAGATGGAGGTGGCAACAACAACCTTCTGCATACTGTGGGGGGGAAAAAACCCCCTGCACCAGCACCCAGCGATCTGCCTGGGTAGTTTGTTTTATCGGATTTCGTGCTGTTTGAATGGGTTGGCAACTGTTGGCCTGTCAGATTGAGAGGTCACTCACCAGCCTCCATCAGAGATTTGAAGGCAGTGCAAGTAAACTCCTCGTGTCAATTTGACTCAATTTGCAAACTAATGAGTTAAGCCCTCCCAATGTGTTTAGGGTCAGCTCAGATCTATTTGCGAAATGTTTGACTATTAGCATTTAAAGCTTCAGATGTGCCAAGCCCTATTTCCCCCTCCTACTCCCCAGCCCTCTCCAGGTTGCTCCCTCCTTTAATTTCCCTGCAGGTTTTAGAAAGGATGCATTAAATTAAAATCACTAGCTGTTTTGTGAGCAGTCTTTTGTGACCAGTAATGAATGTAATGAGTGAAAAAGGATAGGGAAAACAGGATGATTAAACGATGCTGGGCTGTTTTTCACCCAGCAGTTTGCAGTGACAGAAATGGACAATTGGGGCTTTTCTTTTCCCATTAATTCGTATCTGTGTTTGCACTTGTCACATATTTACTAAAACATGAGGTAGGTAACAGATGCCACCTCCTTTGGAGCTCAACCTGATTGACCTTATGTCTGAGAGTGCAGTTGTGCAATGTTGTTTTGGATTTTTCTCCATGTTGGACACAGCCCCGAGCACTGTGACAGCTAGAATTCACTCTGGTGTGCCTTTAGAATGATTGGTATCTTACCTCTTGTGTTTTATAAAAAGATAAAAACACCTCTCTTACCAGCACCAAAATGCAGTCAGGATTCAGGGTTTTTTTCCCCAAACTGCAGGCAGAACTAAGAGCTTCCCTTCCTAAGATGCATGTTGGGATTTTTCTGTGATAGATATTAATCAAATCTCTAGCAGCCGATCATTTTCTGAGGCAGGCTGTGCTGTGAGCATGTATGTGCATATGTGTGTGCTGATGAAACCAATCTCTGGATCCCAAATCCTCGTGTATTTATGCTCGTCAGACTGGCTTGAGTCTATCCTAAGGAACTTTTCCTGTCTACACCAAATCCCTTCATACCGTTTTCACATCCCTATGAATCCCACAAAACAACCATAGGAATGGTCCAGATTCAGTATCTTAAATGAAGCGAAGCTTGGAGAACTGCTTGCTCATCATGTAGAAGTGAAGTTCTGTTGCATCTCGGATGAGGATTTAGGAAGAGGTGGATCTAGAGTTCTTGGAAAGTACCTTGTGAATCAGTTCAGCCTGAGCTCTTGGGAATGAAACTCATAATGGCTAAATGAAATCACAGAGCATTAAGTCTATGGGAGCAAGAGAGTTCTCCATCCCGTGTTGTACCATGTGTGTGTTTGTACTTGTCAGTCCTAGGGACCTAAGAGGAGGCTGAATCAAGGAGAGGTGTAGCTGAAGCAATGTATGATCAAGGTCAAAATGTATGCAGAGTGCCTTCCCAGTAGCTCTCCCAGGGACAGAGAACAGCAGTATTTAATTCAGAATTAGCAGAAATAAGCTGAAGTTAGGCAGAGTGTAATGGGTTTGAAGATGCAGCTCGGATCAACAAAAGTCATGATTTTCAACACGACTTTCTTACAGCCCCTGCATGATGCGAAATGACAAGTCCTGTAGCTGCAGCGGGGCTCTAGTGAGAGTCACCATTGCCAAGTGACACACGCAGACGGCGACAATGCTGCAGCAATAGGCAACCTTATCCCACTATTAAGTAAACTTCACCCAATTTCCATTTCAATTTTATAGTCGCTGCCGACACAAGTCATTGAAATGCGCCAGCTAGCTTGGCAATTATGCATTCAAATAGCGCTCACAATTGCAAGGGATATTCTTGCTGCTGAACTTGCAGAGCTGCCATCCACACCTCACTGCAAAAGCTCCTTGAAAAACACACCCCGGTGAGAAAGTGGCCTTTCCATCCTGATTCGCCTCTGCTCAAAGATCTGTTTCTGTTTACCGGAGGAAAATGAAGTCTCATGCAAATAAGGCAACACCGGTAAATACTTTTTTGTTTTGTTTTTATTGAATGAGAAAACAAACTTTAATTTGAATACTAAACCATCCAGAATATCTAGCTGAAAACATGTTTTTATTATTTACATTCCTAGGTTTGGCTTGTTATGCTCCTGGCGTATCTATTCATATCTCTTGCAATATTTTTTCATTTCATATATTAATATTTAATATTCTTTATACATTGTTCAACCTTAATGGTTGTCTAATTTCTGTTTTTCATCCACAGAGAAGCTATTAATTTATGAGCATATAGGGCAGTAAGCAATAATTTGCATGAATGCCTTGAGCAGATATGCTTCCATAGGCCTCCCATAGCATAGGCTTTGGAAAGGGTGATACCATCTATTGGCCAAGCTTCAATGAACCCTCTTTACAACAAGAAGAAGAAAAAAGTTTTTAATCCATAAAAAAAAGTCTACTAAGTGAAAAATCAAGAGAGATGACAGGAACTGGATTGTTCCTGGGGTTTGTTTGGCTTTTTTTCCCCTCTTTATTAATGTGTTAAATATATTCCTGTGGTTTAGAAAGCATCACAGAAGCTGACGTTTTCTGTACATCCTCAGGATTTACAATAAGCATTAAAAATGATTCTCAGAGACTGGCTGGCCTGCAGGGACGTCCCCACTCCTGGTGTTCCCAGCCACAGTCTGGGATTCTCTTTTCAGAAGGTCAGTGATAATTTACACCCTGTGGTAAGACGAAGAGAATTCGGAGTCCTTCCACAGACAGATGTTAATGTAAAGCACTAGTAATGTTTACCATGTATTACTGTCCCCAAAAGAGGCAAAGGAAGCAAATAATGGATTTTATTTTGCTTTCTGTTGAGTATGGGGTGGAGAAAAAACATTGTTTGTTTGCTGGTTAAAGTGCATGTCTGCTGTCTTCACACACAGCTCATTAGAGCATGCGAAACCGTTTGCTCGGCATAGCTTTGTGAATACAAAACATGTTTGATTGGAGACTTTTCTCATGGACAGTGGATCTGAGGAAACGGAAACGCTTTGGTCACAACCCTAAGCAGAGCTGCAGACTGGGGGAGGAGTGGCTGGAGGGTGGCCTGGCAGTACTGATTGACTACTGGATGAACAGGAGCCAGCAGGGTGCCCAGGTGGCACAGAAGGCCAATGGCATCCTGGCTTGGATCAGCACTAGTGTGGCCAGCAGGACTAAGGATGTCATTCTCCCCCTGTACTGGGCACTAGTGAGGCTTCCCCTCGAATTCTGGGGGAAGTTCTGGGCCCCTCACTTCAAGGAAGAGATTGAGGGGCCGGAGTGGGTTGAGAGGAGCAGAGCCTGTCTCAGGAAGCCCTCACCACCCAGCACGTGCCCCCCAAAAAACAGCTGTCTGTGTCTGATCTGCAGGGTAGAACTACAATGCCAATAAGTTTTTGGGGTGCTCTTTGCCTCTCCCATGCCAGACTGCTCTATTAGCACACATTACATGCTAGGTGCAGTCCTTTGTCTCCACTTGAGACCAAAGCGAGTAGGGAACCAGACTCACGCTGTCGCATTCACTTTTGTAATGAGGTGGTGTTTGTTAACTTCATTTCTTGATCCTTCTAACCTGATTTTCCTGGCGCTGCTTCACTGGGACAGTGTCGAAATCCAGAAAGCAAGCACTTGATTTAGTTATTTAAACAGTTCTGTCTGGTCTTTCAGCTGGGTTGAGAGAGGATTCACCCATTTCAAAAGGTAAGGCACTGCTGATGCTACCATTTGGCCTGAGTGGAAGCCTATTTACTCAATGCTGCCTAGCTTTTTAAAAGGAAAGTGTTCCTCTGTATTTTTTCATTATTATTCTTTGAATCCTAAAAAAAAGTCCATGGCAGAAAATGTAATTGAATTAAAAAATACCAAGTGAAAATTTTTCTTCATAGTAGTTTTCTACTCAATGTCAATGACTGCAGAAGCAGACCTCTAGATGACACTTCTGCAGGGAGCTCTGTATTCAGTGTGCTCACATTACTCGGCCCCATGTATAATAATCTGTCACATTGCTTTTCCAACTAATCATTAATGAATTAATGAAAGGGTTTCATTCGTTTTGTACTCTGTAACATAATGAGATATACGGCATTTAAGGCTTTCAAAGATTTAGGGCTCTATTAATGAAAAATAATTATTATCCTACAACAGTAATTAAGTGTAATTTGCACGGAACTAACATTTTCTAATCCGTAAACATTAGCCATGTCAACAGTTCCTCGCAGAGCTGTTAACTGCTCTGCAACGTTTCATAAATGAACATGAATGGGCTAATGCACTGGCGAAGAGGGATGTGGTTGATAATGCTCGTCACATTATCTAGGCACAAAGGCTCTGGGCACATCTGGAGAGGCACATCAGTGCCTGCAGATGCCCATCGTACAGATTTGGGTGACTAAGTACCCCGGGTCCTTGGACTGAGGCAAAATGCAGAGAAGAGGGTGATGCATATTCTGGGAGCGATCTGCAAGGTGAAAAGTGAAGCTGTGTGTTGCACTCCTATGGATCCTGGGGACCCAGTGGAGGCTTCTCTTGTGCCACGAATGTTTGCCCAAGGGCAGTGCTGAGGGCAAGTGCTGGAATGAGTTTGATTTACCAGGGCTTAACAGGCTCCTTGTCAAGCAGTTTGCTTTAACTGAGGTTTTTATAGAGAGCCTTGTGCCTTGTCCCTGCTGCAAGCTCAGAGGACAACCCATGCTGTTTATGTTCAGCTGAGGGGCAGCAAGCAGTCCAAGTGTGGTAGGCTGGTGATCAAGGTTACAAGGACTAGAAAGGACAATTCTGTCTCTGTTTTGACCAATCCAAGAGTTGCCTGCCCTGCATCACTGCTTTTCAGCACAGGCACGCTGAATGAACATGCATTTTGCCTCTGTCCCCTGGACTGAAGCCACATACAGAGTCATGAAGAGCCCCCACAGGTTGTGTTTTCAGAGCTCTTCCATGGCTTAGCATGTAGTAGATGGCACAAACTGCCACCAGCTGGAGTATTCCCTCTTTCTATAGACCTGGGTGATAGAGAAGAGCAAACCTTACCTCTGTCATGAACTCTTAGCTAAAATATTAACGGTCTGATTTGTGGACTGGAAAGTCTAGAGAGAGTGAAGCTAGCTAGTTCTTAAAAGCCCACACGTGGCCAATAAATACTTGACAGTAGCTTTCACTGTACTACAGTTGTGACCCGTGCAAAGCATGCAGTTACCATCTGGTGGACTGGACCTTCTTCCTCATTACAGACTCTGTGCTTAGACACTGGGGGTCATCTGAATGTGCAACAAACTGGCATCGGGTGCTGTGTGCTTGTGGATTATATTTTAAAACTTAGGTATCAACATACTGGTGTTTTCATTTTCTTCTTTCTACTTCCATTTAAAAGGAGACTAAAGCTAGTAAACAAACACTGCCTCCCCATCTCATCTGTCACCCAACCTCTGTTTCCACTTACTCATGTCAGTACCAACCCAGAGGTGCTGTGAGACCAGCAGCAGGGCAGACAGCCTTTTGCACCGCGGGAGAGATTAGCATGTTCTGCACCGTCAGACCCATGGCTTGACTCCCTAAGAGGGACAAGCTGGATGCAGATGCAAGCCCACACATCTGTAATGATGAGCAGGATCGATGAGAGCATTAATTCTCCCAGTTGTTTAATGCAGTGGATGTGTTTCTCTAGAGAGCTGAGTTCAAATTCAATTTAGGTGACAAGTCAAAATGATGGTGGCCATATTTTTCTTCCCAGGGAGATATCTATCTACCTCCAGCTACCATGACATAATTGGCTCTATCTTCTCAAGACAAATCAGATCTGAGATTGTTAAGAACTGCTGGTCACTGAACCTTGAACCAGGGCTCTTTCTGGCACTGCTAGTTCCTTATAAGCATGACATTCATGAACAGTACCTCAGCTTAATAAATTTATTACAATGAGATATAACATCTGCTGGAGGGGTTCAAGCCTGCATCCGTACCAACAGCAGCAACTCTTGCTTGTTTTAAAAGGGATCTGGAGACTCAGTAATAGATTTTAACCAGACATTTTCTATAACAACTGATTAACTCTTAGGAGTTAATCGGTTTTACCTGCTGAAATGCACAGGAACACACTCCTGACCTCTGTTGCTCTGTCATCTCTGTCAGAGGCTTGAAGACTCACTTGAAATTAGACTTGCTTGTGATTTGAACCACCAGTTTTCTTTTGGTGGACACCAGGGCAAAGTAATAAGAGGCAAGCATATAAATGTCTCCTTCTCTAGATAGGACTCCTCCCGGATGCATGTCTGGTTCTGAAACCAGGAGCACCTCCTTTCTTCAAGGCCACCTCACTAATTCAGTTTGGGAAACACTGTGGAGCTAATGCTCTAAAACATTTCCAACAAGCTGATGGAGTCCTTTGTCTCAAGGGCTATTATGGAGCTGCTGAACAGTTGCCAAGGCAAGCAAACAGCAGAAGGGTTTGGGCTCACCTCACACTGCAAGATTTTCTGTTCTGTTCAGAGTGAAGATGGATACTCATTCTCACACTCAGTTCATAGCCCAGCTGCAACTGTGGCTCTCATCATTTCCCTGCCAACATGCGATGTCAGCTTCTGTGAGGACAGAGAAGAGCAAGGAGGGGAGAAAATTTACCACCTTGAGTTCCATACTTTTTGCAGCACATGTTGAAAATCATGTTTTATTCACTTGCAGAGACCCTTTCAAAGGAGTCTTTGCATATGCTAGCAACCAAATGTAATCTTCAGCATTCAGCTCCCCCTCAAAGTGAAGGACTATGTCATCTCTGGGTTCAGGAACACCAAAAGATGTGAATTCTTAGCTTTACTTGTAAAGGACATTTCCCACCTACTCTCTGTTTCGATGTACAAGGGTTGTGCTTAGCAATTCAGTAAGACCACCTTGACATTTAAACACATGTCACTCACTTCAAAAATGTTTCTAGCCCTCCACACTCCTCGACTCCATGGCCTCTCTGAAAAGGAAACGGAGCCTTTTAAGGGCATCTGTCAAATGTCAAGCAAGCATGCATAATCTGCAGTGTGCTCCCAGGGTAACTGCTGAATAGTTGCTGCTAAACCCTTCTGAAACTAAGGAAAGAGCCAAGCAGAACCTGTTGAAATCAAGTACAAAACAGGGCAGCGTTTAGAAATTATTTGTTGGTACAAATGCAGAGCCCTCCGCTGTGAAGCGCCTGAGTCCGTCGCTAGTGGCAGCAGACCAGCGTGGCACACAGTCCCACCACCAGCTGTCATAATCCACTCCTTGGCAACTATTCCTAGGAGAAGAAAGTTAGGGAGAATTAAACTAGGACAAACTAGCCACGGCCAGGAGAGGGTGAGATGTTTAGTAAAGCCTATGGAAAGACCCACATTAAGCCCACATCTTACAGCAGATTGAACTTAAACTGCAAAGCCCTTGAGAGAATGAGGAGAGAGTATGGACAGAACAGTTGCAAGACTTTTCTCAGCATTGAAATGAAATGATTCTGAGCATCAGTGTAGCACATAAATGAGAGAGATGTTGAGAGACTCGACATTTCCAACATCATAAAATAAATGGGCAGAGGAAGTTTTCCTTAGCTCATAATGATTTATAGGGTGAACTAGTAGCCTTCTCATCTATTATTCTTGGTAACAGCTCCCTTCCCACTCAAAGATGTATTCATATATGCAACATATCCAGTAATATCCAGTCAGAAGCTGAGTGATTTATCTCACGGTCTGCAAATTACATTAACAACATAATTAATAACTTAGATATAAAAACTGTGTGTGTCACAACAGTATGTCATGTAATCAATGGCAACAAATTATGTTCTCCGAAGTTTAATGATTCTTTCAAGACGGTGAATCTATAAAAACAGAAGAGACCGTCAACGGGGAAGTTGCATACATTGTCTGTCCTATCTGCAGGCTTGGAAACTGAGGTTGTCTTTATTGTCTACATTTTAACTATCGGAAATCGATCTGGGAACTTTAACAGAAAGGGAAATAAAGTATTAATGGCCAAGAAAAAAGTGGGTCTCTGTAAAATGTAGTCAGAATTGTCAGCTTCCCAGGCATTGCTAAATGCTGATGGCATAAAATGTTTATGAAAGCGTTACTGCTTGCACAAAAGCACGAGCACGGGCAGTACATTGAAAAATCCTCTTTGGAAAAGGGAGTGCTCGTCCTCCAAACGATAATGTACAGCGTGGATGGCTCCTGCAAAATCAATGAGCTTTCCTGACAACCCCAGTTCATTTCCAATGCCTTCTGCCAGAGGCGTTCATCACAGCCCACCCTGTTCGTTCTCAGGAACAGAATAGGGTAACACGTTTGGCTTTCTCTCATTGACTGGCTCTTGGTGAGCGTTTGCTCAACTAGTTTCCATAAGAAGGTGAGCTGAATACAGAGGGAAAAGCTGTTATCTAGCAACTGCTCTAGACTGCCAGGTTCCTCATTGTTTTTTGGCAACGTGCTTTTCCACTTGCACTGACTCAGTTCGGGCAAACACCCTCATTCAGAAGTCGGGGCTGTAATTCAGGAAATGCTTTCATGTTATGACAGACAGATTTTGTTATGAATTTTTCACTCTCAGATGGAAGGAATGACTGCCTTCTGTGTAGCTTGGAGGCACTCTGAAGTTTTTGGTTGTTGGTTTTTTTTAAAAACAGAATTAATAAGGGCTTCATGCCTTTTCTATGTTAGGTATCTGGAAAAAAACAACTTTTAGCTATGAGGCCCTGGAAGACTGCAGAACCTGGAGCTCCACATCCACAAAACCGTGTGTTGGTGTCATTAATCTTTAGATAGGTTTCTACAGTGTCCACTTCTGGGCTAATTACCCCACTTCATACTACTAGTGGCAAGAAATAAGCACTAGTAGGGTTTACTTCAACAGACCATTGTCAGAGATGAAGGCAGGGAAGACCTAATCCAAATTAACTCTAAAGAGTGGCCACTTCAGATACCTAAGTCTATCTTCAAGCTGTCTATAGTTATTCACCTCAGTGTCTCTTGTTTGCCAGGAGCATTACAGTTCCAAATGCCTTTGTGAATCTGGCCCATAATACCTCAGAGAAGTGCAGGTATGATGGACCTCCCTTGTTATGTTGATTAGGAGGACAATCTGCAATGCTCTCCTATGATGCACAGAGAACAAAGTTGAGCCTCCACCTACTCCCAGCCCCACCCTGTCCCTTGCCTCCCTCCTTGCTTCTGGCCATGGAGGGTATTATAGCTTGAGCAGCTACAGAGCAATAATTACTATTTGTGTACATTCTTTTCATTGCCGTATTTTTTAGAAGCTACTCTTGATCTTGTTCAAAGCATGACGCACAGAGGATAACTTCTGGGACAAACAAATGGCACCAGTTAACAGTGTAAGCCTCACTTTCCAGTTGCATTTGCATGTATTTGTGTGCTTTCCAGGGCAAAGCTGCAAACTAGCTTTAGCTGCGCAGCGATGAGGTTGGAGGGAGGGACGGAGGGAAGGAGAACAATAAGATTTCAGATACCTAGAACAGGGAGCATACGATTAGACAAGAATAACCCACATACACCAAAAGCCAGAGACAGCTAAGGATCAGTTACACATTGAGCCTCTAATGATCTACTTACATCAAAAGCCCTTTCAAGTCACAGAAACATACCTGCCCTGTAAAGGCTCCTGAGCTACAGGATAATGTAATCATCCGTACAATATCCTTTCTCTTTTGTGAGTAGTTTAAGCAGAGAAAAGGAGCAGCTTAGACTCTAGCATTAAGCCTCATCTCAAACAATAACTGGGAACAATAATGTCACCTTATGTACTAAAATGTGCTCTGTGTGTGTGTGTGTCTGCGTACACAGAATGACTCCTGGAATATTTGGGCATTCCGTGCACTGAGTCAGTATTTTTTTTGGAGGGGGGGGGTTAAAATAAATTATTAATTCCTGGTGCTCATTGTGTAGTTGTGTGGGAGCAGGGGGGTAATTCTCCAATCAGTTGAATTAATCTTATCTGTTTCACGAGCAGGTATTTAGATGAGCTTTGTCTCCCTAAACCTCTTAATATAAAGAGTAAACTAGATTGCCTGTGAGTGTATTGACTGTGTTAAGAATGCTGGATTGTATTGCAAAGGAGTTCAGGCCTGTAATGTTATCACTCAGCAGGAATGGATCCCATCAGAAGGCACATGGCGTGCCATGACGTAGCCAGCCTTAGACCACAAAAGCAGACTTTTCTCTGTGAATTAGACAAACCACACAAAAGGCAACAATAGCTAGCATAAACACTATTTAATACTATTCACAGGCTATTGAAGAGATGGGCGTTGACTAAGAATTGCAGCAAAGCCAGTACATTGTTGTCAGATGAAAGGACGCCTAATGAACAGGAAGCATCATTTGAGCAGGCTGACAGTAACCATATAACTGCAGGATTGTGGGACTGGCATTTACCCCATGGGTCTTTACAGTCAAAAAAATAAAGAGAAATTAAAGCATAAGGAATCCTTTTTTGTAGGCACTTAAAGCCCATAAAGCAACACAAGAAAGTGGACAATTGTCTTTTCACGATTTGCCTGTGCTTCAGCTGATCGTAAAAACAGAACTTTCGGGGTGCAGTAACTGTGGGTTCCCCCGTCGTAAAAAAACCCTTCAAACAACAGAACACTTTGGGTATTTGCAAATCGTCCTGAGTGACTGTTTTTTTCTTCCTCAGCCACAGTGGATCAGACTCTAGCCATAGCTCCCTCAGTAATGGCACCACCATCAACCCTTTTGTACTTGCCCCAGCAGCCCGGCTAAATAAACGATCCTGCAAGTGGACCTGCTTTATTTGCCAATGGGCAACAGCAGAAGGAAATTCATTAAAATAGATTCCTTTCTGATTCTGACTCTTTTCTCCCATCCCTGTGATCACACAGAGAAAAGAGCTACAAGTCGTTTCTGCTTTGTGTTTTCAGCCTTTTAGATCCTTCCTTTAAGATGCCAGCAATACCCTAAAACTCCCTTCTGTTGAGACTTCAAGGGAGCCCAAAGGGACCTGGGTTCTTAGAGAACAGAGGTCCAAGAGCCGAATTGTGTTAGTGAGAGTTTTTCTGAGTAAGACTGAAAATATTTCAGGACTGGCATGTTTCAAAATGTTCTTTGGGAAAAAAGAATCTGGAATAGTGTCCACAGAAAGACCTTCGGGCCACTTAGGCCTGTTATTTGGCAAAAGGCTAGGATGAATAGCATTGTGGCCAGGAACAGGATATTATGCTCTGAAACTGAAGAACTGGCTCTGTGCTGTTTGTCACTGCCTGAGTAGGGACAGTAAAGTGTTATACACACACACACACACACATATATATGCATATGCATATATACACACACATAGATGTGCCTGAGCTCCTGCACTCCCCATTTCTCAGCACCCTGCCCCTATAAATCACTCGGTGCACACAGGAGGCTGCGAGAAGGATGGATATGCAGCCCTTTGCTCCCACTTTTGGACATTTCAATCACAAAAAGCCCCAAACCAACATTTTTGGCACCGAGACAGCGAGTAGGAGGAAAAGCAAATTTTGAGTAACCAGGGATTATATTCTATACCTTGATTTGACCCCCTTCTCCACTAACCCCTATCAGCTTTTTCAATAGGTGCACGGTAACCCATTTAAAGAAAGAGAAAGTAGCTGTTGAGGGAATGAAAACCTAAGATCCTTTCCCACATGAAACAGCTGTGAGAAGGCAATCCGAGTTGAACTGTGTTTCAGAGGATTCCAGCTAAATTGTCCCCTTAAGGATTTAATTTTCTTTACAAAAATTCAACTACTTGAAAATTAGTTCTACATTAAAAATTCTCTGAATGAACAAATGAGGGATCCAGCCAGCTCCTGACTCACTATCAGCCCAATTTACCTCGCCCACACAAACCTTTTGATACGTTCTGAATCAGAGGACTGGCTGTGCTGTTGACTTTATAAACTGTTTATTAACTGACAGAAGAGGGCCAAGAGGAGCATTCAGATCAGAGCACGCTGTGCCACCACACTGGTTTTAAACGTCCTCTTTATGGTCGTATAAATGTAGTTGGAACGTACATTAAAAGAGAGAAGACAGTTTGCACCAGTCAGAGGGACTGATCTGTCTAGCTTTAGGAATATATAAAATAAGATTAAGAGATTTAAAATACATAAAATAAGATCATAAAAATTGATTGAGGTTGAGCTGGTACCTTGGTGAGCTATCATTGAAGATGTTCTGGGCAGCACAAACCAAGTAGGATGCGCGTGAGGGTGTTTTCAGCTTTAACCACTGAGTGACTAGTCTAGTTTACCATACATTCATGGCTGGAAAAGAAAAGACCCAAAAAAGAAAGAAACAAAAAGAAAGAGGAGAAATAGAAGTTGAATTAAATGCCACGGATGCAGTATAATGCAAATCTCAGTAATAGAGCATAATTGGTTTAGCGGAGAGATCCAATGCCATAAATACCCATTCATAATCATATACAATTAACATATCAATAGTTCTTTTTTGGTGTTATAGTCCATAAGCTAAGTTTGTTCTTCACTCCAAAAGTCTGGCAAAACCAAGCTGTTAATTAAAAGCTTTTCAGAATTTGGTGCCACGTTTCGACTCCTCCACAAATAAAAGTCTGAACCGGTTAGAGTGTCCCACTGCTTCACAGGCAGGAGGAGACCTTTCTTTTTGCCTGTTTAATACCACGTAAATCTTAGAGAGGAGAACACAAGCAATCTCAGGCCTTTCCACTGCTGCTGGCTGGGTGAAGCTGCTTGCGTTGTGCTACAGTCATGGGACTGTGAAGCAGAGACTTCAGCTGTTTGTGCAGCTTGTGCCTGACTGAAACAACTACCTGATAACCTGAAAAAGTCTTAAAAGATCACAGTCCCAGCTGAGGATTTATATACTTTAGGTGATAATTATAAGCATAGGTTACTCTCCTATACTCCTGGGAATTCATTAATGCCCTTCTTCTGTGTATATCAACAGTAATTCAATTCTGGTCTCTCAGCAAGAGAAGAGAGCTCATTAAACAATGTCAAAGAGATTGCCAGTTACCTGCAAGAAGGCTGAGAGTTTCCTCGGTAGTCCCAAATTAAAGGGGAATTAGAAAAGCTTTAACCAGTTGCACAAAGGGCTGAAATTTTCACCTCAAAATCACTTCAAAGAAAGGTGGCTGTCTGAGCAGCTGGAGTCTCTGCCTGGCTTTGAACACCAGACTTACAAACAGGCTTGCTTTCCAACTTTGTGCCTTTCCTGGGGTTCGCCTTTATGGTCAACTTCACAAAACATAACACCTCAAAACAAACACCAGCCCCTTCTCGATCAACTGCTTCTCAGAGCTCGGGGAGCCTTCCTCCACCACAGCTCCTCTTTTTGCGCCTATCCAACGGCCTTTTCTTATTGCCTGACCAGCTCCAACTTCAGCAGAAGATCTCTGCTTTCTCCGGAGGCTTCACCTGTTGGAGAGGAAGGTGACTAAATGGCCCAGGTCACTTTGATGCTGCTGATCTCCCCCTTGTCCAGGCCCTGCTATGAGAATGTGCAGCAATGACGGGTTGGTTTTTATTTCACTGGTATATTATTTTTCATGAAGACTCCACTCAAAGGCCTGGGAGCAACTGTGTGAGAACACCTTATCTTCACAGCCACACGCTTTCATCCTCACGTACAAATCAGGCAGGCAAACCCATAAGGAAAAGCATCTGTACTCAGCTCCAGCAACACTACTGCTTTCTGAGCGGGCACCTAGATCACTACGTAGAGTGTGAGAACACAGTGACCCACCAGTACCCTCTCTCGAAGGAACCATGTCAAGATCCAGCATCCAGGTATATTTTTAGGAGAGATGATGCCTTTCTTGCCTGTTGAATGTTGCTATGCTAGCAACATACACAGCTAGCTACACTAGGAAGCCAACTTAAACCCAAATACGGGTTAGGACAGGTACCACAGGAGCTATAAAACATTTTCTGAGTTAATGTCCCTTGTGGACTCTTGGTTGAAATGAAATGGGACTTAAAGACAAAATAATTGAATAATGAAATGTCACCTTTCACCCCCTTAATTCTAATGCCATACTTGGGTCTGTGGGCTTTCTCAGCAGCATTTCAGTAACAATGCTGTGGGAGGAATAGCAAGGTTGATTGATGGGGCCAGCGTTGCACTAAGCTAGTTGATTATTTCATATTGGATGTCATACAAAGATATCTAATGGCACTTAAATCATTAGCTGATGTAAAACAGAGAACACTTAAATCATGAGATAATGGGTACAGAAGCTGTAATAGTGCTTTCTAATCTCTGAGTCAGCTGAACTTTCAAAATCGAACTCTAAATCCAGAGTTTCCAAATTCTCTGACACAAGTTAAAACTGGCAGGCATGGGAATAAAAAAGCCATCCTGCTAGTCAACACTGCAGCCTTATAGCCACGGATCTGTGATCTTAATCCCTTTCTAGGACCTGATTACATTCCTCGCTATTGTAAAGTGATTTTTATTTTCAGACGTAGAATCATGTACTCCTAGTGGAATTCATGCTACACACTGGTGTGCCTGCCCTGTCCCTATGAATGAAGCCTCATGGCACTGAAAACATAACAGAACATAAATAACAGCTCTGGTGTGTGTGTCCTCCACTCACCAGACAACGTGGGCATGAGCCTTTGTTCAGGTAAGGCCATGAAGAGACTCCTGGGGTGTAAGAGCAGTGACGCTGGGATCCAAAAGGGGAGAGGGTGTGCTAAGTGCAGATCTAGCAAGAGAGTAAATATCATTCCTTTGGGAACACAGAGAGTGTATTATGACCCACACCATTACAGTGTGGTTCATAGAATCATAGAATAGAATCATGGAATGTTCCAGGCTGGAAGGGACCTCCAGAGGTCATCTAGTCCAACCTCCCTACACAGGCAGGGACATCTCTACCTTGGTCAGGTTGCTCAGAGCCTCAGCAAGCCTGACCTTAAATGACTCCAGCAATGGGCCCCTCACCACCTCCCTGGGCAGCCCACTCCAGCCATCAGCCACCCTCACATTGAAGAATTATTTTCTAATCTCCAGCCTAAATCTCTCCTTTCCCAGCTTGAACCCAGTGCTCCTTGTCCCATCCCTACAAACCCTTCTGAATTGACCTTCCCCTGCCTTCATGTGGCCTCCCCTCAGGTACTGGAAGGTCAAAAGAAGGTCCCCTGGAGCCTTCTCTTCTCCAGGCTTGAAGTTCAAGGCCAGGCAGGACACTGTCTGTCTATGTTTACACAATGTACACAGCATGGGGTGTAAACAGGCAGAGCCTGCAGAAGAGTGATGGTGTAAAACAAAGCATGGAGAAAGGGAATTGTGGAAAGATCAGAAACAGGAGCCCCGAGAGCAGGGTTGGGATGAGTGTGGGAGGGAGTGAGAAGAATGGAGATGGGTTTGGAGCAGTGGAGGGGAAGCGGATTTGCTCATGTCAGCCCATCTGCCCACGCTGTGTGAGGAAGATTTGCTCTGTAAGAGTGAGACAGAGAGAGTGAAGGTTCAGGGGAAACAGCTGCTGAGCAGACTGAAGGGCGATTGAGAAGAAGGCTAGTAGAGAAGTTTCAGTGAGGACATCCACATTTAAAGTTACTGAATCTGAAAGATTTTCTGCTTCTCAAAAAAAGGGGGGAAAGGAAAGGAAAGGAAAGGAAAGGAAAGGAAAGGAAAGGAAAGGAAAGGAAAGGGAAAGGGAAAGGGAAGGAAAAGGGAAAGGGAAAGGGAAAGGGGAGGAAAAGAGAAAGGAGAGGAAAAGAGAAAGGAGAGGAGAGGGGAAAGGAAAGACAAAACTAAAGAAAAGGAAAAGAAAACCAAAAAGGGAAAGGAAAAGAAAGAGTGTTTCACTGCTGGCTATGCTTTACAGCTAGCTGGATCTACTCAAGCCCTGATTTTATACTTGGATGAGTTTTCCCCAGTCCTGGACTGGGGTCATACTTGAAGCCTTTATTTCTTTGCACCTGGTATGTGGGCAACACAAGAGAGTCCTGCTTCTGCTGCCCCTAACAAGAAGGGCTATTCATCTAGAGCCCTTTGACACCCTAACCCTCACTCTGGGAAGGGCCATTTGGAGCACTTCTGTTCAGACCTTCCTTTTGTCTTAACTTCCTTTCCTCCTTAGGATTCCCCCCCCCAGCCCCCCCTTCTTTTTTTCCCCCCAAAAGACACAGCACAGTCCAGAAATTCGCTGCTCCTTGTCTTGCATGTCTGGAATCCTAACAAGTCCAACCACAGGAGTTAAGCCAAAAATTTGAATGGAGACAATTAAATTCTTCAACACTTGCAAAACTTAAGGAGTCATAATTTATACCGACTTCTAAATCCACCCCATCTGTTCGTACATTTCTAACAATGTGATTTGTCACAGTAAAAAGTAATTAAGTGAAATGTATAAAAGCAAGCATCGTACTGCTTTACACATAAAATATATTTTATTATAATTAGTCACCTGAACAAAGGATGATGAAACGATTACGAATGGCAGCACTTAGGGAATTTACCAACACAGAAGACGGAACGCCAGCGAAACGTTCTCTCAGCGAAGGAGTGATCCACACACTGCATTTAAATAGGAAAGCTGAGTTTTCTTTAGGTAATCCAATTGTCTTCAATAAACAGAAAGTTTTGCGAGAGGAGAGCGGTTCTGTACGGCGTTGGGGCCTGATTCAGAATCAATTAAAAGGCTCCTGCTGATTTCAGTGGCTTTCAACCAGCTTCCTCAGCGTGCCACTGTGCTGAAGAGCTCCCTCACTGAGCCAATAGAAGGAATCAATGGTCCTTTACACTAAGAGAAGAATAACCCACCCGGATTAAATTGATCTCACTGGCTCAGCTATGTAAAAAGTTCACATTAAAGCTGCCCATTATCTTATGAATAAACAAACCTTTCGAATGCCGCTGTTGTCTTTGCCCTTTCCACGATGTTTTGTTGTGGGTGCTTTTGCACTTGGCACTCGCAGATGCACCTGTACTGTTTTATTTCTGAGGTAGGAAACAGCAAGCTGTTGGGGGAAGTGTAATGCTTGCAGCCGTGGGGAGGGCTTGTTTTTTAAATGTGCACAGACCAAACAAGAAAGAAAGGGAAGGAACTCTAAAAACATAGTACTAAACCCAGATATCATGGAAATCTGTTGCAGGGGAAAGAGATGGAGTTAATGCCATAAACTGAAACAGCACTAAGAGCAGATGAACGAAAAGAACACTCAGCTTGAGAATGAGGACGAGACCTATTTCTATCCTGATTCAACCAGAAACAGACTGTCTCTGTCAGTCATTTAGCAGGAGACACCGGTAGTTACCAAAAAGCTGTCTTCAAGGGAGCAGCTCTCTGTAGCCTCCCAGAAGAAATAGACAACCAGACAAAGCCATTTAGGCTTGATAATGTCTGCCCTGCTAATTTTAGGATGCATTTCTAATATATCTCAGAAACTTAGAACTTCTTTCTTCCCCTAGAAGCATCTACAGTCTCTTAAATTTTCTTCTGCTCTGGGGAGCCAAAGGTTCTGTTTATAATGTTGAAAAGACAATATCCAAAGAACTTTTGTTTGAATTCCTGGCAAGATAGTTTTATTCCTTATTTATTTCTCTTAAACTAAGAATTTATGTAGATGTAAGTTGCCAACTTTATATTACGCTTGTGCAGGCTCTTTGTTCCTTTAATCAACACTTACTCTTGTGATGTAGGAAAAGGGCACACTGCAAGAGAGGAGATCCTAGTTTCCCAAAAAGTAGCAGACACACACAAAGCAGTACACACACACAGAAACACACACATACAGACACAAAGTAGTACACACACACACACACAAAGTAGTACACACACAAAGTACTACACATACAAAGTAGTACACACACACACAGACACACACAGACACACACAGACACACACAGACACACACAGACACACAAAGTAACACACACACACA
>VZRI01007205.1:174591-208256 GCA_013397515.1 Upupa epops
CACACACAGACACAAAGTAGTACACACACACACACATACACACATACAAAGTACACACACACACACAAAGTAGTGCACACACAAAGTAGCACACACACACATGCAAAGTAGCACACACACATAGAGTAACACACACACACAAAGCAGCACATACACACACAGTAACACACACACACAAAGTAACACACACATGCAAAGTAGCACACACATGCAAAGTAGCACACACACACACACAGATATGCAAAGTAGCCACACACACATGCATAGTAGCACACACAAAATAGCACATGCAGACACAAAGTAGTACACACACACAGACACACACACACACAGAGTAGCACAGACATACACAAAGTAGCACACACACACACAGACATGAAGTAGTACACACACACAGACACATAGTACACACACACACACAAAGTAGCACACGCACACACAAAATAGTATGCACACACAGACACACAAAATAGCACAGACACGTATAGAGTAGCAGACACACACAGACACACAGACACACACACACACAGAGTAGCACAGACATACACAAAGTAGCACACACACACACAGACATGAAGTAGTACACACACACAGACACATAGTACACACACACACACAAAGTAGCACACGCACACACAAAATAGTATGCACACACAGACACACAAAATAGCACAGACACGTATAGAGTAGCAGACACACACAGACACACAGACACACACAGAGCATCAGTGTTTCTTGCCATCCTTATTCTGACCTACTTGTGCCAAACCCCTACTCCATCAGTGTTACCTACAACTAAACACGCTGCCTCCCAGAACATCACTTTATTGACTCCTAAGCAGGAAAAGAATGCGACATTGTTCGGAACTCAAACATCACTACAATATTTCACTTCCAGCTTTTAAAAATAAAAACCAGACCCCCAAAGCCTTCATTATTTAAGTTGAACAATGAAACAGTTACTGTGTCACTTGAAGCCCCGCTTTGCTCCCGGTTGTCCCAGGACAACCTTTTTTTTTCCTGGAGAGTGCTGAAGAATACCCTTTATAAGACACAGACACATGCAAAGCAAGGCAGCTTTAGATCAGCCCCAGGATTACAGGTTGCTGTGGAATGAATTAAAAACAAGAAATAGAAGAAGGGAAATGCCAGGAGAACACGAGGAAAAGCAGTTTCATCTCAGTGTCAATGTAAGTTACTGGGAGACAGTTTTAAAAGGTCTTTCCCTTCCCTATTACCTGGGAAATGTTCAGCATGAATTAAAATAACACGTGAGAACGCCTCAGCTTGTGCTAGTGAGCCAGAGTGGTGTTGACAGGGCTACAGAAGTTCACTAATTAATTCATTTTCTGCTAATATCCACCCCAAGAACTCTACTTCAGCTGGTAAACAACCAACAATTGAGGGAGCTAAACTCAGGAGCTAAATACCAAATTCAAACACCCTTCTTTCCTGCTGGGGCTCAGCAGCACCAGAGCTGCTCCTGTAGGCAGCAGGAAGGAGTTCAGAGCAGTGGAACCTCGTGTCCCCACTCATCACCCTCAGCCACGCAGTAATGTCACAGAGGTGGCAAGCCAGGAGCCATGGCAAATCAGCCTTACAACCTCCTCAGTGGCAGGGTGACCCTTACCTTCTTCCATCTGATCTTACGAAGGGAGAGGTATAACTTAACCCTGACTTTTTATTTCATCTTTCAAGGAGGAAGAACGGTTCATCAGGTGTGTGTGTGCACTTATGAGATTTGCTCTCCATGCAAAATACCCCTCTCAGGGGCCACGGCTGGTGCACTCCCTGTGTGAGCTCCATACTAAACCCAGCTGTGACAGCGACCAGCGCTTGGACCTTTTATGTGGCTTGAATGTATATGCACATGACTTGCAAATCGTGGCTCATTCCTTGGCACAGTATAGATGATAAAATCCTGGTCCAACACTTACATAGCCACAAGAGCAGAAAGTCCTATGACTTAGGTTCCCCCCACCCCTTTCTACAGTAATAAAAAGCCAGAAGTTTAAAAAAACCAAAGCAAACCCTGCTTTTCTGAAACAAAAATGTATTCCAGCCCCCTAGAATTTCCCAGTGCCTGGGTAGCAACCATTGTGTATCTTTATCTTTTCCTTAAAGGAATAATAACAATTTTACAACTCACAGAGCTGCCCCAATTCATCGCTGCACTCATTTGCATGTACATTTTACACCCATTCTTCTACCCTTTATTTCTGTCGTCTAGATGGTTAACTCCACAGGGAAGGGATTATATCTTTTCTTTTTCATACAGTTCTAGGCATAATGCTCCCCTACTGGTTCCTTTGGACATGACCATAATATCAATATAAATATTTACTATCTAGACCAGCACCTAGGAAGAATTCTCCTGAATAGCTCTCTAGTCATAGCCAGTAAAAGTTTAAAGAGCCTGATCCAGCAGATGTGTGTGAATTGCTCTGCTGTATTGACCCAGATGTGTGTAATACCTGGAAGACTTGCAGCCACCCAGGTTACCCGCTGTAACTCCTCATCTGCTGGCATCACCAGGGCTCTACATCACTGCTAACTATACGTGCAGTAGGTTATGTGCCCCACACTGTGTGAATGATTTTCCTTTTCACAGGACTCACCATTAACAAGGAGAGAAATTATAACCTGTGTCTGGGAAGCCCTCTGCCTCTGCAGTCCTCCTCCCTTTCATTTGCAGAGTGCCACACTAAAAGCTGGCAAGACAGACTGTATGCAAAGCCTTTCTGCAGTAAAGGTAGGGCACAAGGGACTACTTGTAAATGACTGATTCTCTCCTTTCTGCTCGGTTCCCAGCTATGCCTGATGTATTACGGTCTGCTGTTACAGGGAGATTATATACTTGCCACATGGTAAAAGTTTTCATGACCACTGACTCGACTTTCCGTAGTTAAATCCCCTGTTTTTCTAGCACACACAGGCACTCGTGTCCTTTGAAAGTCAGGCTCAAATGAAATTCAGGATCAAATGAAAATAATATTATGGCAGGTGTCTCGGGTCCAACATAGTTTTTCTTAGATTGATAACAAGCTCTTACTCCAGGAAAAAAAAACCCCAACAAGGTCTGTCATGCCAGTAATCCTTTATTACACAAGGTTTTGGGTAGAACTGCTGTATGAACAGCAAGGGAATGTGTTTTCTCCTTTGATCTCTAAAATGGGTCTGTCTCTGAAGTGTTACTACTCCTCAGTGCTGAAAATCAGGTGACAGTCCTTAGAGGCAGACACTTTCCTGTGTAATCAAAGCCAGGGGCAGACGGTTTGCACTTGGAATGTCATCAGATGCCGCTGCTGATTCAGTCTCTTCTGGAGACTGCTCTGCAAATCCCCCGGCTGATGTTTTCACACCGGTAACCACAAAGGCATGACTTGACATCCTGTTATCTGTGTTATCTCCGAGGCTTTCTGACCACATGGCAGCCTTGGTTCCTAAAATAAATGCAGGGATTTGGACCTGCCGCTAGGATGGAGGTGGCAGCTGGATTGTCCCTGTTCGGACGTCCACAGAACGCAAAGAGCTTGGTGTAATAACAAGAGTTCTGCTCAGCGGGTAGAGCTGAATGGGAGGAGAAACTGCAGAGGTTCGTGGGCAGCTTCCATCTGTTGGGCAGGCAACTCCTGCACCAGCTTCCTCTTTTGAGACATTTAGATGGCTGCACATAGCTCTGAAGTTTCATCTCAGGCAAGGGAGAAACATCTCTCCTCAGACTGCTTCTTCTTGTCTTTCTTTGACATCTGGATAAAAAACACCTTTAGCTGGCACAGATGTTTCAGGGAGAAAAGTGACTCTGATGTTATGAGCACTTTTTTAGCCATCCATTTCTTAACTGAGGACTATACACCAACCTTGAAAGAGTGCTGTGATGTGGAGTAGGCAGGAGTCGATGCTCCAGTAAAGTAGTTCTGCTGCTTGCTCTCTCCTTGTCGTTCAGCTATCACTGAACGCTGCTTCCAGTTCTTGTGGTTCCCATTGCTCCCCCAGCAATATTTCCCTGATCTTCCTCACAGTTCTCCTGAATCAGTCCACACGCAGAGTGAACCACAGAGTGAAGTCATCCAGATTGTACCTCAACCGTTGCAGGAGACATTCTTAAATGCAGATAACTCTGAAATAAGACTGAAAATACAGTTGTTGTGGTAGACATAAGCTTTGAGTTGATGAATGAAAGCGGTTGACTTCTAAGTAGTAACCCAACTTCTTCTTTGTGCTTAAGGAGAACCTTTGTATTTGATGTTTTGATCCCAGTCTTTGGTTCAGCACAAAGAACCTGGGTCTTCAGCTTCTGTTGTTGTGGATAATTGGTGTCTGTCCAGAGTCACTACCTATCACTTAATTTTACCGTGAGGCTGAGATGAGCTGCCTGCCTAATTTCTCTAAACTAGTGGGACCTGGCTGCTTTATTCTATTAACATTTCATTAGCATGTCTGCAAGACTGTGTTTCAACATCTTCAATCTAGCTCTTGAGTGGTCTATAAAACTAGCTGGAAAATAGTGTTATCTTCCCTTACTTTCACGACAAAGGTCACGGGCTCACTGCCTTTTGACTGTGCCTTGGGAGACTCCTGGAGAGGTGGTCATAGTTGCCCAAAGTCACTGCTGATGAGTGTGTGCTGGGCTTCCCGGGGAGGCCAAGCATCACAGGTGGCAAACTCGGGCAGCACGCCTCGGGCTGGAGCCTGGATGCAGCAGGGTGGGTACACGCCATGCACAGGCGTTTGGCAGCTCTCCCAGGTCCAATAGTCTAGACGCAGCCACTGGCTTAATTAACAGCTGAATAAAGGTTAGGCTGAAGCTTTAATATTCCTCAAGTACTTTTCTTGCTTGCTGGCAGACTTTCTGGCCTGTGTGGAGGACAAACTCATCCACTGACATACTCCAGCCTGACACAGCTGCTTAACATGGCTCTCTGGTGGGGTTCACAGCCTAATGAGGAGCACATAGGGCCATGTCAGCTACCTTGGGCTACCTTGCCTGCCCTTCATGGCCTCTGCACAGCAGGTCATCTCAGTTTTGTGCCACACCACCTAGCTCACGTGGATGTCTGTAACATTTAAGATGTCTAATGATGCTAGACACGTGTTCTGACACATGAGTGAGTTGCTGTGTGTCTTTTAGCCACGTTTCTGTAACACAGGAACAGCAAAGGACAGTTTCTGCTCTTCAGAGACTGCAGACTCAAGTAGTGAAGACTGGCTACACGCATGAACGTGGGAGCTGGGTCAGTGTGATTTAGCCTTTCCTGCTTTAGGTATTGGTACTGCCAGACCAACCAGGAGCCACAGCCTTAGGTAAGGACCTGGTTATGATGAGTACTGCACAGACTACAGAAGTTAGCAATGCTTTTGCTCCAAGGAAGAGGCAGAACCTGGGGAAATAAAAAGAATCAGTGTTGACTGATCTTAGCTTTTAATAGAGAGCCAAGGCACTGGAAAAAGTCCAAGAGAACCTTGCACAAATTTATCATGGAAAGCAGAGTGTTTTGCTCTGTCAAAACTTGGGACAACTTAACTTACCCATAGAGACAAAATATTGGATGACAGTTCATTTACCAGTGACAACAATAAACGAGAGAAGGAGTAGGTAAGAAACAAAAGGTCTGCAGACCTGGCTAGATGGGAGCAGGGCAAGAAAAGTACTTTCCTAAGTTCACAGAAAACAGCTCTGCAGGATCTGCCTTTAGATGGAAAAGCTCTGCCTCCTGGGGTGTAATGTTTTTTGCCATAAGTTGTCTTCCCTCTTAAATAAGTATTTCTTCTTTCTTCCTCATCCTCCTCACTGTGTCCCCCTCAGTGAAGCTCTCTGCAGAGGAATGCTGGATTAAATTCCCTGGCCCAAGTGGCAGAGTGCTGATTTTGCTCCCATTCTGTGAGACAGGACAAGAGCTTCTAGTCCTCTTAGCAGCTGTTACGTCGAGAAATATTTAGAAGATCATTATTAAAACACAATCAATCCACATTTCTTCTTCTTGAGTTGCAGTCCTAAAAGCCAATAGACATCACATGGACAACAGAAAGAGCTCACAGAGTGATCAGTTTTCTTTTCTGCTGTCTCTACACCAATAGTCTTAAAAATCTTACTCAATTCCCAGTGGAGTCTCCTTCTCTGGAGATGTTCCAGACCCACCTGGATGCGTTCCTGTGTGACTTGGTCTGGGGGATCCTGCTGTGGCAGGGGGATTGGACTGGATGATCTTTTGAGGTCCCTTCTGATCCCTAACGATTCTATGATTCTATATTTCATCAGCCTTCTACTGTTGTAGCTCCCTTCCACCTTACCAGCACACAGAAAGCCAGGCGAGGAGAGCTACTTGCATCACTCACTGCTAGAGAGACCCTCTGTTGCACAGGCAACAGACTTTGCTGAATGCAGTTGTTTGTGTGGGCATCTCAAACACCCGATGCACCTCACACACCTCAGTTTTCACTCAGGATTGCAGAAGCCACCATACCTGGAGGATGTTGCCGTTTGCACGAAAGCAATGGCTTTGCATGTGAAACTCAGCCTTAGTTCTGTCAGAAAGGAGATCCCCCTCTAAGAGTTCACTTTGAAAGGAAACCCATCAGTGAGCGGTACTCCGCTCAGAAAAAGAGCGCAGACATTTGATTTCCATGAACACCGCCTGCTCGGAGCTTGTAGTGAAGACTTCCTCGCTTGCCAGACAGTTGGTGGAGTCAGCCATGCCAAACTTGGCACATATTTAAGAGATATACAAACACAGTGGATTAGAGGTATTTATATTTCACCCTTCACCTCTCACGGGGGTCACGTTCTCAGAAGAAGGTGACATCATTGTGAAACCTTACCCTGCTTAAGCCCCAAGAAACATGTCTCCTTATTTAAAGATCAGATTATCCCTTCTTCATTGTTTTGCGTTGGATTTTGTTTCTTTTCTCCAGTTTGGGGAAGGGCAGCTCACTATTTTGAAAAGGTGATGGAGCATGTCAGGATTTAAGGAGTGAAAGGGAAGAGATTGGTTTGGATTTTCTGCCTCTCCTTTGTGTGCTCCGAAGCTCAATGCACTTAAAGTGGTGACTGCAGGTACACGGGCAGAAGAAAGCTTTTGTGCTCTGATAAACCCCAGCATTTAGCTTGGACTATACCTCTATAGTCAGAACACAGGAAAAAGAAGTTCAAACAGCTTTCTAGCCGCTTTCCATTTCAATGGGCATTTATTAGCAATATTGCTGAGACCCAGAGATCAGCATTTGAAAGTGCTGATGAGGAGTTTGATGCACATGCAGATAACACAGAGCAAAGAGCAGTGACAACTACAGATGCCCCTGCTTTAAAGAAAACTAGAGGACTTGCTGTTGCTCCCATCTGAGTTTATAGTTTTCAGCGAATGGTAGCTGGGTGCTCATGTATGGGAACCAACTGCAGCCTATTCCTTCTCCTGCTGACAGCTCTTCTGGGTTACTTGGTGCTTCACTAGGCTCAACAAGCTCCTCAGCTTCAGCAGGCTCGTGTAGCTGATGTGCTTCTGCAGAGCTGCTGAAAATGCCAATCTCTCAGTGTCATCTTGATCTGAAAGTCTGCAGACTAAGGAGAGCAGATCAGAACCCCACATCATGAATCAAAGGAGCTTCTCATGCCAAGACCGTTTAGCAATTTTAAAAAATACTGTTAATATGAATTCATTGTGTTTTATATTAATGGATGTGACAAGCACAGCAGGTACAATCATTTCGGGGAGAAAACAGCTTCAAAGAAAGATGGGAAAGCAAGTGACTCAGTGAGGTATTGCCAATCCTGAGGGGAACTCACGTCATTGACCATGTGGAGGTGACAGAGTATGGCTTCAATGCGGTGTTGGAAGATTAATATGAGAATAAAGTCATCTTAAATGTCTGCTGAGAGCACCCGCTATAATTATGTGAATATTTTGGATACTGTCTTCTCTCTAAAGGTGGGTGAATCCTGTCATGAATATTAGATCAAACATTTAACTGGATGTGCTCCTGCCAGACTCACACCTCTCTTGCACTCCCTTTCCAAGCAGCACAGTGTATTTTAATTTTACTGACAGAAGCACTTGAAAAATAACCAAAAAAGCACATTTCAAGGCCACGTATTGAAGTGTTCATTGGGAAAGGCATTATAATTTAGCATGCAGGACTATTCATGCTAGAAATGCTTCTGTATCTATCTAACTTGAGCCAAAGCAAGCTTGGAAATCAGATAAAAAAGAAAGGGAACTTAAGAATAACCTTAAATAAGCAACAGCTTTCATGACACCTTCCTAATCTCAATCCCTCCCCTCACTGGGTCAGTCACTAACAGGGAATTAAGACGGGGGGAATCTCTGTGTGAATTCTGATCCTGACCTTGATTGATTCCCCAGATCAAGTCAGTGATAAAATTTCCATTGCTCTTGGAAGTGCTGCATCAGAGCCTTCAGCCGGGTAAGCAAAGAGGGAAGAACAGCAAGATACGTGACCAACCAGTGCTTACTTACAGGAAAGACCCTGACAGGGAAGAGCAGATGCTTAGCACCCATTGAGCTGCATCCTGCTCTGGTAGATGTCTTTGTTTCCAATTCTAAATTCTTACCATTTGTAGGAAATAAACGGGGCTATTCTGGATGTTCTCCTTTGAGTGTCGCAGTGTGCCATCTAGTCCCCATACTAGGAGGGGAGACACTTATGCCAGAGTCTTATTTTGACCTTTTATCCTTCTTCATTTCCCTCTGAAGGGAAATTAAAATGAATTCCCTGGGTTTGTTTTTCTAGGATGAGGACAAGTTCCTCAGGTAGTACTTCTACAGGCAGAACTTCCTTATGGAAGGGAATGGAGCATAAATCGACATCGATTCCAGTGTGATGCCTTAAATGTATTTGACATCGACAGGTACTCCTTGTGTTGGCCGTGTTTACACGAGAGTGTGGTGTTTCTGTGGCAATTCCCACCTCCTCTATTAATTCCTGGAGCAGCAGCTGTTCTACTGGTTTTGTTCCCTATGTGTAACACAGGGATTCCTGTGAGCCTCCAGAGGTGGGTTTGTCCTTACAGAGTTCCTGAGTTTTTTCCACGTGAGCATCCAAACTGTGTTCAGAAAGAGGAGAAGGTAAAATTCAGGCTGAACCAGCAGGTTATTAAATTCATTTGAATCAGTTATAAGGGGAAGGGCAGAGAGAGTTGGGTCTGGTGAAGAACATCTGCTCAGACAACAGCTCTACAACAGCTCAGGCACTGTAACCCTGCTCCAGTTTGTAGAAATTACTATGGAGAGGTAAAGTTTGGCAAACTTTTGGGTCACAGCTTTCATCCCTGTAAATCAGTCTGGTATTTATCTGGCATGAGGTGCCTCCCCCCCTTTTTCTCAAGCTAGAGATCAAGAAATGAGGAAGCAGATAGGCACAGAAGGTCTGCTTACACCTCAGCTGGCCCCAGGAATCCTCCAGCTTTTCCAACTGCACTCAGTTCTCAGGAGAAGTGAAGTCCTGCAGGCTTCAACAGCTTGAAAACCCAAGACTTGTGAAGCTACAGCCTGGCTTTGCGTATTGCACTGTAGAAAACAAAGACAATTAAACCCCCCCAAATGCACAGGACCCTCCCAAACCTAAAAATAGCCAAGTAGCTCATGTCTGGTTAAAAGCCTAACCTCTGCTCTTAGACCACAGTAATCCTTCATGGAAAGTTAGGGAAGGTGAGCAAGGGAAGTCTCCCAGTGGCGGTGTTGGAAAAATTCAGACTGTAATCAAATATGGAAATGGTATTGCAGAGATTTCTCCTGAGAAAGCGACAGTTGTCACCAAGAAATACACTGCCAAGGCCTGACGTAGTCGGGTGCAAGTAACTCACCCATCCATCACGACAGCATCTATGCACACACCTAAATTCTTCCTAAATTCAGTTTCCAGGATGGGATCCCTGCAAGGCTGAGGGACACAAGTAGCCTCGCACCGTGCCAGTAATCCCATTATCAGGCAGAATCAGGCCCTGATACTGGTTCTATTCAAAATGCAAATGGGCTCACACCACGAGTGGGTTAAGCAAGGCACATCAGGAACATTTGGAGATTTCATATTGCCTAGAATGAAGAAATGAGATTGCATGGTTGCCTTTTCCCGGGTTCTGGGAGGGCTAGCTATGCTCATGTGCTGCAATTTCCAAATCATACTTGGTTCCCAAATCCTTCTATGTGTTTTTTCCCAAAACATCTCTATCTCTACATTTGCATTTTAAAAGACTGTGGATGTTACACTTACAATGGCTATTATTTACATTTCAGATTTCCATATATCTGCACCAACTGGCTTTGCTGGATCCCTGATCCAATCGCCGTTTCCATTAGCCATCCTCTCCTGCTACAAAGATAATTCGCTTTACCTCCAAACTTTGCTGGTCGTGCTTTGTATGATAACTCATGTCCTACTATCCCCCACAAGTTCAGTGGCTCGTTAATACAGCGCTTACAGAGAGGGTGCACTACGTATTGATCTAATTAAGCGTTTTTGAATCAGGACAACAATAGTAATGGGATTAATTATTGTAATTTGTGCGGCAGAAGTATATACATAAATAGGCAATTTCCCCCCCCCCCCCCCCCTCCCCTGCAGAGCCGGCTGAAAATGAGTTTCAGACATTAGGGGCTGAGAGACCAGAGAGCTACAGCTGCTGAGCTAGTGTCCCTCCCATAGTCCTGGCCAGCAGCTCTGACATCTCTGCACAAAGTAATCACAGATCACAGCATTTAATCACTGAAAACAAGCACTCCAGAGGACAGCAGTGTCAATATCCCACTCTCTCATTATCTGTTTGGATTGCACATCCACACTGTCAGATAAACAGAGTGGAAAATTAAGATTAAAAATATGGTAATTTCATTTCAGGCAGCAGGCACCACTCACTGCCCCTATTATGCTATTGATTACCTCTGAATTCAATTTTTCTTTCAATGCAAACTTTAATCTGTTTGCTACCCAGCAATTCAACTCCCCAAGGGCTATTTGAGAGTAAGTAACCATTTAATCTGATGCTAACTGAAAAATCACCGTCCTTAATGAATTGTGTAAATCATTCAGCTCTAAAGCACCTTTGACTTCTATTTCATTTTTTATTTTCTACTCAATATAGGAAGGGATCGGCGTGTGAATAATTACAAAGTGGCAAGTATTTTTAAATAGAGCAAATATGATAAAAACCCTATTATAGTGGGGCATGTGTAATGAACAGTACTTTTTAATTTCAAAATAGCTATTCATTAAAAAAGAATGGGAGATTAAAAAGAGAGGCTCAAAGCTCAAGGTAAAAGTTGATAGACATTGTAATTACATGGTTAATTTCAAAGATTTATATGCTGTTATGATTTAAAAGGAATTTTTATGACCTGACATTTTCATTTGAGAAGATTTTTTATTTAAAATTAATCTTCTAGCTCCTATTCTTAATTATTTCTTGGCAAGCGATAAATGGGAATACAAAAAATGCCCTATATCAAATTTTCAGCAGAATAAATGCATGTGAATTTGTGAACAGCAATAAAGTGGTCCTGCTTACCGTGGTTGAATCACTTTACATTGAAATCCCAGGCTAAAATAAATTCTTTGTGTATGGAAATTATTGACACTTTCGGGAAGGCTGTTAAGCTGCAGATTCACACCGTGACTTTTATTTTCCCAGGTAAGGAATTCAGGACACTACAGCTAAGCTCAAATTGCCTTTCTACTTTGCAATTCAGTTTGGGGCACACCTTTCCTCCTCCTCCTCCTCCTCCTCAGCTTTGACGAGTTGTCTTCCCAGCTCCCAACAAAGGGACTGGCAGTCTGGAGAAGGGCTTTGCCTCCCAAATTTCCTCCAGCTTTGGAGGTGGGGAAGGAAGCCGGGCGCTGACTCAAGCCAGCCGTGCGCTCAGGTGCTGCCTTGCGAAGGCGGCGTGTCTCAGTCCCAGCATCCTTGGGCAGGACAGGGCAGGTGCCCCCGGGGGATGCTGCCCTGTCCACACCTCAACCCAAGGTCATCTGACTCAGAGCAGTCATGAAGCTGGGTGCTTAGCACAACCAGCAGCTCTGCAACATCCTTCCTTGACACCAGGGATACCACAGCCCAGCACGCCGGACCGCCTGTTACTGCAGCAGTTGGGGACCGCTCTGATTTTCACATCCCCGAGGGATTGCACGTCCTTCCACTGAATCCCACATGGGATGCAGGATAAGAGATATGGGATGCAGAACACAGGATGCAAGACACCACATATGGGGGGGTGTTATGCAGGATGTGTAAGTCAAGATGCTCTTCCCCTCACGGTGCAGCAAGCACACCCCAAATCGCATCTCCATCTAACACACAGCACTGTGGGCAGCCATAACAACGAAGCTGAAGGCAGCTCCCACTCCCAGTCCTGATCTTGGCCTTCCCCCTGCAAAGCTGTTAGGCAAAAACTTGTGGGGACTGGGGATTTTTTTGCGTGGCACCTGCCAGAAGGTGCTGAGTGCCCTGACCTCCTTCTGCAGGCAACCCCAAATCCACATGGCTCCACTGCTTTCACATGGAGCAGTACAGCTGCCAAGGGAGACTTGTCAGGTCTGAGGGGTTGGCAACAGCTATTTTCTATAGAGAAGCAACACACTGAGTAAGGAGAAGACCAGACTCTGCCTCCGTGACTCTGCACAGGGGGAGCCCAGAGGTGGTGGGGTGGGAGCTGTAATGGCTTGTTCCTGTATCACCTGCACCCCAGCAAGGGCTAAAAGCCAGTGCCTGCTGTGCTTCCTTGCTCAGGAGAGCAAGGCTGGCTGCGAGTGCCCAGGGAGTTGTGGAGCTCCTGTTGCCATGTTGGTGCCAAATGTCCCAGGAGCACCTGCTTGCTGTCAGCTCCAAAGAGACAGTGGTGGTGATGGCGGTGGTACTCAAGGTGTCACACACAGCAGGTTCCCCGTGGCCCTGCTGTGCACACACAGGTCCACGTGTAGCCACACGCCCTCAGCATCCTCCTGTCTGTTTGCACACACTCATCACAACACAGGCAGGGTGATCGGTATGTGATAAATTGCCAAGCTGCATACTGATTTACTTTGTTATGCCTTCCAGACATAGTCATCTGCATTTTCGGTCCCATCTCATACCCTTCTCTCTTGACTTTACTCTCCCTATTTCCAAGTACACAAATTACAGCCATGTAGACTTTTTCAATTTGACCTTCCAGGGAAAAACCCTCTCCTTCCCCATCAAATCCCTGATTCTGCAGGTGGTTAACCCTCAACAGCAGTTATATCCTCAGCCAGCCCAAGAAGTAACTGCTACCATCACCACCACCATCACACGTCCTGCCACCAGCAGACATCCAGCCCTTGCATGCAGCAGGCGTTAGACTGGCAGTCCAGTACAGAAAGTGACTGAAACTTGCCCAAGGCTGTTGGGCTAAACCCTCCCATTAGGCCTTCCAGCTTCTCCAGGACTGCAATAGCCAAGGCTTAATACAAGGTTCGCTTGGGACCAGCCTGAAGATTTTCCATGCAGTAAGGGAAGGCTGGAGAGGTTTCCACAGAGTGAGGGGGGGAATTTTAGCTTCGCAGCAGGATGCTTGCTCATCATGCTGGAAATTCCTAAGCTTTCTTATAACATAGAATTATGACAGGATGATGTATGGTGAAAGGTTTGAAAGGGAGGAAAAAACCCTCAACCCTATTCATGTGGTTGAGTCGCACTCTGGGTTTTGCTAGAGATACTGTACAGAGTTGAAGTCAATAGGGCTACCGACATGAAGAAGATGTTGCTGGTGTTTACAGAGCCCCGGGCCATCTGGCTTTAGAGGCAGAAGGCTGGAGAGCCAATATCTTTATTAAAAACTCTCTGCAATTGTTCCAAACTATTTCTTTAATAAAAGGTAGCGTATACAGGACAGCCTGCATGGATGGGGCAGAGCATAAAGGTTTTGCTGGCACTCGTTTGGGAAAGGGTGCATTAGACTGGTGTCTTCTGACCCAGAGAGTGATTGAAGAAGATCGTACCACACAGCAAGTGCTTTGTGGAAACAGTGGAAGGCTGCACTCACTCAAGCCTGCCTGGCAAGACATAGCCCTCAAACAGCCTGATTCCCCCCTCACTTCTACCAAACCTTAAGGTTTAAGGTGAATTTAGGGCAGTTTTTCAATCTTCCAGCAGTGGGACTGGTGTTCAGGGTATTGCTGGAGCTGAATCCTATGTGTCTGAGAAATTCAAACCCTTAGCACTCAGACAGAAAGAGACGGTCAATCAGCGTTTTGAACTCCTTAAACACTTACATTCTGTTTGTACACAACAGAGCTGTGTTCTGAAAAGCCAGTACAAAATTCATTTACATGAGAGGGAATCACTTCTTAAATCACTCCTGAGAATGAGACTTCATCTTCTCAGGCTCTGGGCAATTTACATTTTTCTAATCTAATCAAACGAACCCTGTAAGATGCTCAGCGCAGTCCTCTGAACCCTGTGCACCCTGTGACACAGCCACGGTGTGGAATTTCAAAAAGTGGCCTTTTTTCCTGTACGGAAACACTCCCACGGTAAGCATGGGGCTCACGTAACTGTGGGAGAGAAATGGGCATCATAGAATTCGACGTTGCATACCTGCTACCTACACGGAATGGACTCCCTTCCAGAGCCTGGGCTGGCAGGTTTTCACTTGGATTCTGTGCCTCCTCAGGAGCTCTTTCCTGACCTCTTCAGCTACTGCATTACAGAGCCTCAACACAAAAAAAGAGAGGCAGTTATTAGGTGTTTGGTTCCCAGGTGTATCCGCTCCTCATCTGAGCTACAACAGCTTGTCTAGGCAAGGGGCAGCAGAGATCCTCTGAGCAAAGCCCCGTGCAGATGAGGAGCGCTCACCAGCAGTAGATTGTGGTATTGCCTGTGCTTTTCTGGTCTCTAACCAAAAAGCAGCCACCCCCCCTAAACTGATCACAGTCTCACAGTGATGATGAGGCTGGAAAAGACCTTAAAGATCATCCAGTCCAACCTAAAACCAACGAAGTAACCCTAGACATCTGCCATCTAGCTCATGCCACTCAGCACTTCATCCAGCCTGACCCTGAACACCTCTAGAGCCGGTGACCCGACCACCTCCGTGGGCAGCCCGTTCCAAAACTGGATCACTCTGTCAGTGAAAAACCTTTTCCTGATGTAAGTGATGGGCACATTCACCTTAAAATGAAACACAGGGAGGGCAACTGCCTTTCACTTCCCATCTGCTTCTTCCAGACCTGATTCTGTGATTTCTTACAGCAACAGGATGTCACATCCCGATCTCAAGATAAGGGAGTGACTCAGGTTCACGGGTTCACTCGGGGTTGAACTAAGGATGCTTACACCACAAGCCATGCCTTGGCCAGAAGCGTTTGTCCAGCCAGGGGGTTGTGATCTCTTTGTTTCTAGGCGATGCTTTTCTGTTCCGCTCACATGCACTGAGACACTTTACAGGGCTTGGCACTCTGTCGGGGTGCCCACATGTGCACTGTGCTTGAGGGTCTGTGTTCCCCCGCCAGGTGACAGACACCCCTTGCAGAAACAGAGTAAAAATGCTTCGACTCCTTCCTCAAACTTGGTACGCGTTGCTCACTCGCCGAGTAAAGATCATTTGCTAGCCAGAGACCCCTGATGGAAGTTTCTACTACCTGCAATACCTAGGCACAGACGCAGTGAATGAGAGCTGGCTTTCAAGAACCTTCAGTGCCTCTGCCTCATGCAGCAGGAAACAGGTCGGTTGGAGATGACAGAGAGCACCAGTTTAGGCAGAAGTTCCCACACTGTAACCTCTCAGCCCAGAAGAGGTTCCAGGCTACCTTGTTCTTGTCTAATGTCACCTCAAGACTGTTGGCATAATAGGAAAAAAATGTGTGTGTGTGTACACATAGTTCCCTTTATTTGTCCTGTGAGATTTCTCCTCTGGGAACACAAGAGAGTCCATAATTGATCCACTTTATTACAGAGGTCAGTAGCGATGGCCTGTCACAGTCGGAGAAAAATGCACGTATGCAGAGTAATTTTAAATGAGAGCCTTTCACCACAGCGGTGCTGAAAAACTGCCTCCAGAGCTGTTATGATCCATCACGGCAACGAGCACTTGTGGACTTTTACATCCACAAATTAGATGTTGTGCACGGAAACCAGAGGCAATTGCATTCCGCGTGGTATGTGGAGCCTCAGCCACACAAATCCAGCCTCAGCACACGCCTCCCAGCTCTCGAAAGCCCGGCGTGCGCTTGTTTATGTCTTTGTTTATTTACAGGTAGGGATGAAGCTATAAAAACTGTACATAAAAATAAAATTAAAATCTCAAAGAGCGGTAGAGACAAAATAATCTTCGGTTTGCTTTCCTGAAAAGACTCTGTGAACTTTGGTCTCTGAGGAGAAGCTGAGGCAGCCGCCATCCTCTACTTTGGAACCAGCAGCACGCACACAGACACGCACACACTCAAAAGTCTGAACAAGAAGAAAACCCAGGGGGAAAGAAATCCTGCATAGAAGTTTGGATAAAGTATCCTCCTCCAAATCCCACCCGGATGGGAGCCTCACAGCTTAAGTACCCGCAGTTAGCAAGTTGTTTCGGCTCTCCTAAATCTGGGCTAAACTGATGTTTTTCGACACGCTCACTGACTTTTAGAGGTGAGGGAATGAAAATCTGGCCACATGAGAAAGAGACCTCAGAGTGCCTTTCTGCAGTGGTTTTGTGGTCACAGGACAGCCGGGTCTGCCACACCGCCTCTCTGCATGCAGCTTAGTGGAGCACGTTACCATGAGTACAGCTCCAAAGCCTGCTGTCCCCCAGATCTTCGTCAGTGCCCCACGTTCCCTGCCACTGTATTGATAACAGTGGAATAGGTAGCAGGAAACTTGGAAACTAGTTAAGGCAACTGGTTAGATTCTAAACTACTCAGGAAATAACATTGCAACCGTTAACTTAGGAGCACACTCTGAAACTGATGGTGTGCACAGGGATGATGCTTGGTTTCAAAACAGATAAGAAGCAGAGAATCATAGAATCATTAGGGACTGGAAGGGACCTTGAAAGATCACCCAGTCCAATCCCCCTGCCACAGCAGGATCACCCAGACCAAGTGGCACAGGAACACAGCCAGGCAGGTCTGCAAGGTCTCCAGAGAAGGAGACTCCACAACCCCCCTGGGCAGCTCCGGTACCTACCCTGGGAAGAACTTCCTGCTGACATTGATATGGAACCTCCTCTGTTCCAGCTGGCACCCATGGCCTCTCGTCCTATCATCAGGTGACCTTGAGAAGAGCCTGGCTCCATCCTCCTGACACCCACCCCTCACACACTGATAGACATCAATGAGGTCCCCCCTCAGCCTCCTCTTCTCCAAACTCAAGAGCCCCAGCTCCCTCAGCCTTACACAATGTGTAATTAATGTGTGGGACCTTAAGCCACAGATATCACTGAAGCCAGAAAAATTGGATATAGAAATGGGACAGTGTTTCTGTGGAAGGCATGAATACTGAGAGCTTGGTGTATGAGAGAGAATAAAAACCTTTCCGAAACAAGGAGCCTCATTGTACAGGCAAATTTACTCTGCATTATGTCCACGTCTTGTAATTGCAGAAACTTCTGTGGAGGAGTTCAGGACCCCTTCCTCAAACAGCAGTCCTATGGCTGGACAGGCTGGTACAGCGGCTCCCCTCAAGTGGCACAGGCTCAGCATGTCCACACAGCCTCACTGGTAGAGATCTGCTCTGCTGTGAGGCATTGGCCTTCAAGGACCTGCCCTCCCACTCTCTCTCTAGGCACTCAGAAGGCTCCAGATGAGCACTTACAGTCAAGAAGAGACCATGAGATGATGAACTGAGGTCTTGGGACAGTAGAAGTAAAGCAAGAACGTTGTGGCCACATCCAAGGAGTACATACATGGACTACATCATGCCTCACCCATGTCTGTTACTTACGGGCAATAAATAAGTATTAAATGCTGAATAAATATTAAATCTGCTAGACCACACTTGTGGAAACCTCAGCAAAGCGGCCCAGAGGTGGAATACCTCTGCCATATGGGTGGCTTGCTCTTCAAATTAAGCACATGGATGAACAGCAAAGGAAATTCTATGGGCAAAGAAATGCACTCCAGCAGGCTGTCACTGTAAGAAAACTCCCGAAACAGATGAAAACATTAGTTTGGCTGATAAGAAGCTGTATCAACACGCACACGGGTACCAAACTGAATCCCCTGGGGACACGTCAGGGAATGCCTAAGCTTCGAGCTGAAGCACGGTGGGGAGCGGCAGATAAAGCAGCGAGCAGTTGAGAGTGGCATAGCTCTATCTATCGGCTAGGCACAGCGCTTGAGCTGGGCTGACAGGTGCAACTGAGTCACTCGAGCGTGGTGTTGCCCTGCCCTAACTGTACTGCTCCTGGTTTCAGCCCTGAATCTCCAGAGCACCAGCCCCTGCCAAGAAAACTTGAACAGCCAAGTTGGGATCAACAGAGGAAAGTCACGGCAACTGACAGGCAACACATAAAGACACCCAGGACTCCAACACCTGCCCAAGCAAAGGGCTCGCACAGCAGCACCACACCTGACCCTTTCAGCCTCTGCCCACTGTCTCCCACACCTCACATAACCTGGGGACCTCTCTGCGCAGTGAATCACCCTAACTGAGCTGGTAGGGAGATGCTCCTCGCCAAGGTGCACCCAGCAGTTTGGATTAAGGTACTTCCTTAGCAGCAGCACCTGAGCAGGCATTCCCACCAGGTCTCCTCTGCCCTTATTGGGTGTCTGAACCTCCAGGCTGTGGGTTGCAGATGAAGTGCTTGCACAGTGCAAGCCGAGATGCCCTGGTAACACTTTCAGAGAGGGAGGTTACAACATCAGAGATAAGCAGTCCAGCGGAGCACCACCTTCACTTGCTTCTGTAGGGCCCATCCAGCAGTGCCCCATGTGCTGAGTCCCAGTAGAGTGTGTCTTTCCCACTCAGAACACCCCAAAAAGGTGCTGGCTAACTACCCCTGCAGCTGGAGCTGCCTGACCACATACCAGATGTGGTACCTGTGCTCCACCTCATCGCTTCTATGGACCGGGCCACACAACCTCAACACTGTGTGCAAGTGTCTGTGAGTTTGTCTCAGCATTGGGGCACGGAGCTCAGGACTCTGGAGTACAAGGAGCAAAGAATCTTTCCATTCCTAGGTCTAACCCTACAGCAAAGCTATACACGGGTCACTGCCACGGATGTCTTAAAGCCCCAAAGATGGACATGCTGAGGAGTGGTAAATATAGCCCTGGGACTAACGGAGAGCTTCTCAGGGTGAAATGTGCCAGCCTGCAGTAGATCCTCAGCATGTAAAGAATCAATGACTGTAAACCAGCAGTGGAAATTGGAAGAGGCAAAGCACAGTGCAGAACTGAAAAGAAATCACTGAGCAACTAATGTGATAGAGGAGGAATTGAAATGGAGAAGCGCATCCTATTTGTGCAGCCCAAAGCAGCTGGAAGCGTGAGATTTTCTAAAAAAACCCCAAAATAAAATACTGAAAAGTAGTAAAAAGACTTTCCCTTCAAAGATGTTGAGGGAAACCTTCACACAGCTATGGCAGGAAAGGAAAAGTTGGCCCAAGATCAAGTTGCAAAGGAACTTGCCTCCAAATCAGAAAGGCGTCACAATGATAAATGGGAAGAAGTTAAACCTCCAGATGCTGCGCCTCTCCTCAGCCCTGCTCTGGACAGATGTTTGATGTATTGTATCTCTCTGTGACAGAGACCTGAGGGTTCTGAGGTCTTTTTTTATTATTATTATTTAATATTTTAGCTAAACTTGTATAGCTTGTCATGCCAGCGAGGTATTTTTTAATTAAAATGAAATGTATGGATGTGGGGTGAGCCAGAGTTTATGAGGAGCTTCTTCATGGGGAAAATGAATCAGTCCAGGACTTGCAAGAAGGATTCAAGGCTAAGCTCGAGCTTACTAACTCAGGAGGAATGTAAATTAGAGTGTACTTACCAGGCAAGGAAACCTGGGATGGAAGTCAGGTTCTCCAGCCGGGAAGGGCATCCACGCTTGCATTTCTGCATGCCAGGCAAAGCGGGTATTTCCCAGCAACGGGTGCAACAGGGATGAGAGGAGTAGGGAATAACATTGAGGATAGAGACGCCAGAGCCCAGTGGCAGTTAGAAAGCACTCCTGTGGTTACCTCAAGGAAGGATCCCATAGGTAGGATCATGGGGTTAGCAGGTGCTGAGCATGTGTCCCAAGGAGGAGAAGGTCCAGGCTGTGCACATGCCTGCTCCAGGCTGGAAAACTGATCCTTAGTTGCTCCTGGACAGGCTCTAATGGTGGGCAGTGGCTGGCTAACCCACAGAACTTCAAGCAGGTACTTTTCCCTTTACACATCTATAAAAGATTATCTGTTGCCTACATGTGATGACCCTTTGGGGCATTTATGGGCCTCACGTGCTGTGTTCTCATGGCTTTCCTCTGGTGTTCATAAAAAATAACACTCAGTATGATATAATTTTTTATAGAATGCATTTAGTAGTATATGATAACAAACATTAATACTAAATAATTGCATCTTTTCCCATGGTTATAAAAGCAAAGGCATCGTTAAAGGAGCTTTAAGGTGGGGTTAAAATAGCCCCACCATCAGCTTTCCAGCATCAGCAACACTAAGCCTTATTGGAACTTTATTCCAAAGTGGAATCGTTCTCATTGCTTTAATTCCTGCTGCTTGTAATGAATTCTTCTCTGAGGGGGGGTTCTAATCCCTGAGGAATCTGACCAAGAGATGGCATTACACCTGAGCGCCAGACTAGGATTACAGACTAAGGAACAAGGGAGATGATCCTCGTTTCTAAGACAGTCATTTATAATCATGCAGCAGGAACCACGAGAGATATAACTGATGGTCTGGCTGATGCGGTGATGTTGGGTCATAGGCTGCACTTGATGATCTTAGAGGTCTTTTCCAGCCTCAATAACTCTATGGATGGGAAAAGCAGAAGATGAGAGGTGTTAGTTCTTCTTAAAAACACTCAACAACCTTTTCTTTTCGTATCACTCGTATTAATGTCCTGAGCATACGTGTTTTTAATTACTCTGGTCATTGAATAATGTTCCTCATTACAGAAAAACAGCATTTTCTGTGGGCTTTCTTTTCATCTCTTCTGCTGATTTCATCCTGAGATATATTTGTGATAAGCACTTGTCTGCTCTGACATCTTTTCTTGATAAACAATACATATGAGTCATCATTTTTCAGCCTTGTTCTGAACCATTTCAAAATTAATAGACTAATTAGTAACCTGGTAAACTATTACCATAACCATTAACAAAAACCCAACCACTTTGGTGTGGCCAGAAATTGCTAGAGAGATAATATCCATGACAGTCTTTTGCAACCCTATGCCACAACCCAGGACATGAAAGCTCCTCTGCTATGTGCTGAAGCACGCTCTTGCGGTGGGACTCAGAGTGCCAGAGACAAACCCGTGACTCATGTTCCTCGGGAACTGACAATCCTCTCCTCAAATATCTCACATAGCTGGATACCTACTCACCCCACTTAACTTGAGGTGTCTGGCTGAGATCCGTGGAGAGGCGCAGGAATGCTTCTTGCCCCCTGAAGGTGCCTGGGGTGGCAAAACTTCTCCAAGGGGTGGCCTAAGTGTAGGGATGGGTCTGGCCTGAGCTGGGCAGTTCTGTTCAGGTGCTGGGCAGAGGCAGAGCAGCACTACTTCAGCACAGGTCTAGCTAAATGTCACCAACTATTTGTGCTGTTGCAGCGCTGAATATCCCCTGGATATTCAGATATACTGCAGAGATACCTAGACGCTGTCCTGGGTCTTTCCACGTTTCTGGGGTTTTAGAAGTTCAGCAACAGCAGTTTCTGCATGAGTGCAGTGCCACTGAGGGTATTTTAATACTGACAAAGCAGAGCGACAGCCACTGCATGATGATCCTATATCCAGCTTCATCGTCAGTCTCTCCCCACTACCCAGAGTGGTAACCAGACTATATTCCCATCTATCTTGCACAAGATGAATATTTCTAAACTGGCTACCCCAGTCTCCCAGTCTGCAGCACTGGCTGTGTCCGCAGCATGCAGATTTCTATTCAGTCTCCCACCTTTCAGAGGTAATTTTTCCTTACCTTTCCCTAAGCAGCAGCCTCTCCAGAGGTGCCTTTTCCTGCTTGGCCTTCTCAATTACCTTTCAATTCATGTGCAAACAGGCAAGAGGGAGCTCCCCTCGAAGGCTGACATGCTTCTGCCTGCTGAGGGCTCCTCTGTGTACAACTCAGTGCCACAACCATCCTACACCACTCACCCTCTGTCTTCGCATAGGGCTGAAACGCTCTCACCGGCCCCATTACACAGTCCCACAGTACTGATGAGGCTGGAAAAGACCTTGAAGATCATCCAGTCCAACCTAAACCCAACCCAGTAACCCTAAACATCTGTCACGTCCACAGGGACAGCAGCACTGGTGGCGTGACTAAAGGTGAGCTTTGCCTCCATCACGGTCCTCACCCAGGTATCTCCAAAGCAATTCCACCTCATCATCAGAAAACCAAGGAGAGGAAGCAGCTTCACCATCGCGTTGGTTTTGCTGTTGAAAGCCCCACATGCCCCCGTGGTGGCACCCCGTGTGCCACAGCCAGCCTTTGGACACTCACCAAAGCATAAGGAGAGATTATGTCGAGCGTACACGCTGGGTATCAGCTGTGAAGACACTAAAGATTGGCAGGACAGCACAGTTCATACTGCGGGCTGGCCAAGGAGCACCCCATGTCAAGGGCTGTGGGTGGATCGAGGTGCTACCCGGCCTATCAACTCAATTTATTCAACACACCTAGAGAGAAGAGGCATGGCAGAGAAGCTGATGTCTGTGATTCTGCGTCCTCAAAGGCTGGCTGTATGGAAGGTAAACTCTTTTGGGGCTTATTTTAAACCCTGTGCATTGAGTACTCATTGCTGAGGAACTAGATCCCTTCCAGGAGGGCTTAGTTATCACATGCAAATACACACAGGGTGTCACAGAACCTCTTTGGTTGAAGGAGACCTTTAAGATTACCAAGTACAGCCGTTAACCCAGCACATGGTGGACACCCTGAGCTACTGTACTTCTCAGACTCATAGGTTTCTGAATTGTTTGCAAGCAGGAGTGCTGTTGCAACACCAATACGATGGGGACCCCTGACCATAGCACAAATGAAGAGGTAAATGATGCTGATTGTCCTCAGCGACTGGAGAATGCAAGGACTAGGGCTCCGTACCCAAGAGCAGGAGGGCTCTTGGCATGGTTTATGCTACAGCAATGTCCTTCGTGCAGTTACAACATTGATTCTAAAGCTCTAAATTACAGCCCCGTGAAGCCCAGGAACCAGGGTTTCATATCTTCCATCAGCGAAAGGAGCCTTCCTGACTGCGGTAGTGTCTTCAAGAAAGATAGGAGAGCTGAGTGTGGTGTGGATGTGGTCACGGGGAGAGCAGCACTCGATTACTCATGAGAAAGATGGCAGCGGTGCTAACTCCCCTTGAGTTTCCAAATCACATTTGGCTTTTCCAAGAAGTAGTGCTAGCATTTTTTAACTCTGGGGAGGAAAGGGGCTCCCATAAAGCAGATCAAAGGGACAGAGAGCCTCACTACTCACAAGAAAGATCCTTTCCATCTTTGTGCCTCTCCTGCATAGGGAGAAGTGGCAGACAAGTTCCTGCATCTCCTGCGGCAGAGTAGGCAAAGCACAGCACCTGAGAGACACCGTATCAAAGGAACCAGCCACCAGGCTAGCATGAGACAGCGCTCCATGTCACCAGCCCTGCTCCGCCTCCCTTTACCCCAGCTGGCACTGGTTTGCCAGCTATTATCTCGCATCAATGTACTTCCACGGGTTTCAATGGGAAGGGTTAAGATGGTCCCTTTCAGGAAGAAGACAAAGGGCTCAAGGAAATAAAAGGGCCCAATTACCTGAGCACACCAAGAAGTATGAAAGGATGAATTTAAAAGAGTCTGTGTGGTGTGTTGGGTTCTGTCATCAGATGACACTGCTTCAGGCAGCGGGAGCTTGGAGCAGCAGCTTTCTGCACTGGGAGTCTGCCCAAGTGAAGCCCGGGAGAGTGGAAGTCTCTGTGGAGCTGAGTGAGCGTTGATGAGTCTTGGCACTGGCTGTGTTTAGGTGCTGGGGTTTTCCCTTTTCCCAGTTGAGAAGGCAAACTCTGGGGTTCAAACCTGTGTTTTTTGCAGCTGTCTTAGAGAAGGATGGAAACGCTGAAGAAAAGGTGCAGTAGAAGAAGGAATTTTCTATACTAAAAGCAGACCAGGTGATGTATTTTCCTCTCAGTTGCATCCTGCAAGCATGGACAGACCCAACACTGAGGGAAATTTTAGCTGCTCCCTTCAGGACCTCCAGCTGGGAAGGAGAAAAGAGGCACAGATCCATCAGAAAGTCTTTATCACAGTATCACACAGTCTCACAGTGATGATGAGGCTGGAAAAGACCTTAAAGATCATCCAGTCCAACCTAAAACCAACCAGTANTGCCTGACTCCAACCCCCTTTTAGGTAGTTATAGACAGAGACAAGGTCACCCCTGAGCCTCCTCTTCTCCAGGCTGAACAGACCCAGCTCCATCAGCCTCTCCTCGCAGGGCTGACCTTCCAGCCCCTTGACCATTTCAGTTGCCCTTCTCTGGACTCGTTTATGGGACTGAATCTGTACGCCTGATGCTGGGGCAAGTGTGGTGGTCCTGACCAAGCCTTCAGTCCTCCAGGGGAGGTCATCTCACTGTGAAGCCAGCCTTTGTAAAGGGTTCCCATATAGACAGCCACCTCAGCAGTAGGTAGATGCTGGGCACCAGGGAGCCAGACAAGCAGTGTAAGGGATGAGTAGGAACCTATCAGAGACACTCATGGATCATGGAGAAGTAGTCCTTTTCTCTCAGTTTTCTCTTTCTCACCCTGCGATGGGGAAATCCTGGGAGATTACAGAGCATTAAAAGATGGATAAAAGAGCAGGTTTAATTTATAGGGGAGCTTGAATTTTTAATCCTGTGCCCCAAAGAAACCACTGCCTATGGTGACTAATGAAGGCAGGAGACCTCCATAGCAGCCCTATATATCTAAGCTGGTGAATAAACAAATGCTTTAGCCTTCTCCGCCCAGGAGGCTGCAATTCCCCACAGGAAGGGCCCTGTAACATTAATGCAGAGACCCAACCTGCCTTTTTATAAGAAAAATTAATAATTCCCTTAATCCATCATCAGGAAATGGAAGGCTTTGATGCTTTAATTCCTTTCCTGTGACCATAGCAACAACAAAACAGGAGGAGTCTGTGTGTGTGTGTGATCGTTTTCTCATCCCTGAGAATGTGGGCAAATAGCACATCAGTGTCCTTTGCCCATAAGACACTCTTAGCTGGACAGGAGCCCAGACTGTTTCACAAGAGGCAGGTGACAAAACTGGGTGTCCAGGGCACGAGAGTACGATGATGGGAGGGAAGGTGGAGTGAGGCTTTAGCAACCTGGCTCTGCTCAGAACGAGAACGCAGAGGGGCTGTATTCACCTCAGTCCCACCATCCTTGAAGGAGGGAAAGCCAGTTCACACAAGTTGTGCTGAGGGCATTGAAGCCCACTGATGCTCAGAAAGAGATCCCTGTTGAGATTAGCTTGGGTTGCCTAACTTCTCCACAACAAGGACAGAGCAACAGGTCTCAGTTCTTGGTTTGCAGCACAGGCAACTACAGCACCAACAGTTGATAGTGCACAGCAGTGCAGTAGAGTCATAGGATGAATTGTTCAGGTTGGAAAGGATCTTTAAGATCATCGAGTCCAACCATCGACTCAGCTGTACCAAGCCCCTCACTAAACCATGACCAGATCTAGATGACTTTTAAACACATCCAGGGCTGGCGATTCAACCCCCTCCCTGGGCAGCTTGTTGCACGTGTACATGTGCATACACACGTGTCTCTCTTTGTACACAAGCATGTAAGTACCTGTGGTAGTACCTGGGTATTTATACCTGCTCTCACATGTTACCATCTCTGAAAGAAGTTTCTAGTACCAGGATGGGAAATCCTTCACATGACATGCGTGGCTGTGATCCACGCTATGCTCTGTGCATCCTAGAAGGGTGTTAGCCATCGTGGGCCAAAGCCATGCCGAGGGATACACCCACTTCAGAATGTGCCCAAGTGCAGCACAGACCTCAAACCCTCCAACTCACAGTGATAAAGAAAACCTCTGTGCCCTTCCTTGAGGAGCACAGGCTCACCCCCTGCATCCACAGCCTCGTTGTTACAAATCCTGTTGGTTGGAGTAATGCAGGGCCCACTCCTGCCAGCCAGGGTTTAAAAGAGTGATGATTTCAGCCTTCTGGTTCATGACTCAAAATGCTGGTAGAGCTGATGCTAAAAGCATCAGCTGCTGGGACTTCGCGTTGGTTACTCTGCAATAAGGAGAGGCTGGAATCCTAGTACCACAAAACCTCTGTGCCCTGTTGGTTGGAGTAATGCAGGGCCAAACTCCTGCCAGCCAGGGCTTAAAAGAGTGATGATTTCAGCCTTCTGGNTTGGTTACTCTGCAGTAAGGAGAGGCTGGAATCCTAGTACATGAATCAGGATGCCTGGTGTGAGGGAGGCTGATTCACCCAAGTCTGACTTTGCCAGAGCATACAGAGCCAAGGCTCTTCCCAAGTAAAGATATCAGAGCAAGGATCTAATGTGCATAATCCTCAAACTAAGCAGCACACTGCTCAGCTGGGAGGAATCTGTGTTCAGCTGCTGAACATGGACACCATGTCTCCTCAGGTCCTTGACTCAAACTCTATGGCTGGGGTAAGAGTGTGATGTGATGACAGGTAGGCACAGGCACAGATTGCCAAGCTTCACATGGGCAGCGCGGTGTCTAAGGGGCACATCTGCACTGCACACTGGACACTCTCTGTGTTCACCAGGCTCTGCTGGTGACAGAGGCCGGGACCATCCTCCAGCACTCAGCCTGTTCAGTCTTTGATTGTCTCTGGCCAGACTCGTCCGGTAGGCACGATGATGATGGTAAATTTCACAGCTCCACGAAGCAGCCCTCTTGAAATAAAAGCCTGTGTAGTCAAAGGAGAAAAGCGCCTTTGAAGGACACTGAGCTTGTTTGGCTGCTCCTCAGGGTTTCCTCACCAGTGGGACGTCTCCCCAAGGATCACGTCCTACACAACTCTATGGTTTCTCCAGACAGATGCTGCCGCCTGTTGCGTTTTACTGGATCATTAAAACTCAAGTCAGTGCTTGGCCAACAGCACTAAGAAATAGGAAATAGTCGCTGCAACCCAGCATTTCATAAGGCTGAGAAGTAATTCCCAGACAGAATCCTTCCCTGGTCCTAAAATAACGTGAGGTTGTTTATATTCAAAGAGCAAGAGATGCTGATTAGAACAGCAGCGCCGTTCGCACGAAACCGAGGGTGCAGACAGACCCTAAAGTTCAGAGACAGCAACTTGGAGAAGATTTTCTCTCTGAAATAGAACACCTGCATTGTTGTTAAGATACCTGAGAGTGGTTCAGTTGCTCTGACGTTGTGAGATGAACTTCCCACAGCAGAATGACAATTAAATACCATTGTGTGCTCAATCTGCATTTCTTAAAGTGCGTGTGGGCCCATATAACCTCTAGGGAATAGTTATTCACTGCAGATAGCTCCTCACTAACTGATCCCCCTTCAGCTCAACATCCTGCCTTTTGTATTTCATTCCACCTCCAGAAGGCAGGTGTAAAAACATCACAGAATCATAAAGAGTTCTAGAATGGTTTAGGATGGAAGGGCCCTCAGGGATCATCTAGTTCTAACCCCTCTGTCATAGGCAGGGACACCTCTTACCAGACCAAGTTGCCCAGAGCCCCATCCAATCTGGCCTTGAGCATTTCCAGGGAGGAGGCATCCACAACTTCCCTGGGCAACCTGTTGCAGTGCCTCAGCACCCTCACAGTGAGGAATTTCTTCCTAAGATCCAATCTAAATCTCCCCTCTTTTAGCTTGAAACCATTCCCCCTTACCCTATTGCTAGATGCTCTTATAAAAGTCCCTCTCCAGCTTTCCTGTAACCCTCTTCAGGAACTCAAGACTGCTGTAAGGTCTCCCTAGAGCCTTCCCATCTCCAGGATGAATAGCCCCAATTCCCTCAGCCTGTCTCCATAGCAAAGGTGCATAAAGTTCTCTTCGTGTCTCCATAGAAGTGGAGCTCCAGCCCTCTGATCATACTTGTGGCCTCCTCTGGCCTCACTCCAGCAGCATCGTGTCCTTTTTGTACTGGGGACTCCACAACTGGATGCAGTGCTCCAAGAGAGGTCTCAGAAGAGCAGAGAATCCCCTCTCTTGACCTGCTGGTGACAGTTGTTTTGATCCAGCCCAGGATACTGTTGGCCTTCTGGGCTGCCCTCACGCACTGCCAGCTCATGCTGAGCCTCTCATCTACCAACACCCTCTAATCCTCCTCTATCAGGACTGCTCTCAATTGATTTGCACCAAGAGTATGCAGCACAGATCTCAAACAGAGAAGTGTTTGAGAACCTCTACTGGCTACCATTTAGCTGAGATGCCCATTTCACAATCCATAGTACCTACAGATGATGGATGAGCTGGTCTTGGACATCCAAGAGTGTTGGGAGAGTGAACTGGAGGTATGAATTAACAATGCACCCTGAACATCTGTGGGAGTGTGACAGTAAGGTCCCACAACACTGTCCTGCTCTGTGACCTGCAAACTGGGGATGAGGGTACTACAGAGGTCCAAGTCCTTTTGAGGCAGTAGCAACCTATTTGCCTGGCTGTGTGGGCAGGGCTGATGCACCCTGTCGTTCTGGCAAAATGAATGTTCTCAGGACACTGAGAGAGGCAGAGAGAGATGTATATGTTGTTTACTGTTAGGGAGATTAGTTTTAGCACGTGTGTGTGTGGGCTTAGAGGATTAAGCATGATTGTGCATTGACAGTCAATACGATTTGCATTTTATCATGTGTAAATGATATTAACACAGAAGTCATGATGCAATGCCTAGCAACTTTCATTATCCCTCATTAAAGCAGCTCTCCCTTGCAAGTGCAAATGTACTGGAAGGCTGACCTAAATGTAGGAGAAGCTGAATGCTGATCCTTATCTTAATGAACAAATACAATTAGCCAAGTGTAAGAGTGTCAGGTATTGAAATGATCCTCGATAATACCCTCTTTCTTTTATTTTACTGTGATGAGCATCTCCTGATGCTATCAGAGCGCCATCTCATCACAGCACCTTACGAAAACTACCTGAGGGTCCGTGAAGCATCACATCAGGGCAGTCAGGCTGGGCTTTCTCTAATGTACACTAGCCTTTCAGGACATCCTGGGAAAGGGTTCTGTTTCCTGGCTTTCAGCGTGGACTGCCTCCTAGAGCAGGGAAAGCTTCAAACCCCTCTAACAAGAGCTGCTGTCCCTGGCATAGTAGTGACTAACAGTGAAAAATACAGAGAGAAGGGAACCAGTGTGGCTGAAAACCAACCTAATCAGATGTTGATCATTGCTCTGCTGTCAGTTTATGACAATGAATACATGAATGAAGGGGTCTTCACCGTCCTTTGGCATCCTTTGTCTTGACAAGAGTGCGGTATCACAGTCTCACAGTACTGATGAGGCTGGAAACGACCTTAAAGACCATACAGTCCAACCTAAACCCAACCAAGTAGCCCTAAACACCTGCCATCCAGATCATGCCACTCACAGTGTCACAGTGAGGACTGTGACACCTTTTCCTCTTCTTGGTTGCCTAAATCTCCTTCCATTTGCAGTACCCGCTGCAATAAGCCAAAGACTTTACGCTTTCATGACCCCACTGCTGAGCTGGCCTCCACCCCTCTGAAGCGAGGTTTCTGCCTAGAAAATGAAGGCAGAGCAATAGATTTCCATAAATAGAATGTTTTAGAAACAGGTTACACACTACATTTTCAGGATTGCAACCCGGCATTTGCATAAGTGTTAGCTGCATGATCTCACCTCTGAGTACGTGGTGGGAGAGTCGATGCCGATCCAGGCTTGATTCCATTGATTACAGGGCATCACATGCAACAGGTTTATGCTTTGGGAAGCAGAGATTTCTTGCCCCTCAGTTAGGGCAGGGGGCCACTTTTCTTGATCAGAGCGGAATGGAGCAATGGAAGCTTGAATCCTGGGGTGTTTCAGCATCGGAGAGACTCCTGGGACTGTCTGGGCTTTTCCAGCCAAAGAGCTATGTCAGGAATGATTGCCCAGACAATTTCAAATGAGTCTCAGCACAGTGCAACGATTAAGACTGTTGTGAAGGTTTATTTCTAGTCTAAACTCTTCTAAGTTTTCAAAGCAATAAAGAGTGTCTTACGAGCTTATGCAATTATGCAAGTAGGTCCTGTCTGATCCAGCCTCCACCCCCAGTATCATTCAGAGACAAGGTATTTCATCTGGATTTGACAGCCTGACTTAAGTTCAGCATTTAAGGTTAGAGTTGGGAGAGACGTTTGGGCACTGAAATCCCTGACCTTTAGGTCGTTTGGCCTCTAGTACCTTATGAGCTACGGAATCCGTGTGCAGCTGATGGTGACAGTTGAGTGTTTCAGGGTTGAATGCAACCGAGCTGGCAGGAAACAGTGGGATCTTCTTGAAGGGATCCTGCAGCTGCTTTCACTCAAGCAACAGGAAAAGAGGAGGACAAGGGAGCATCTGCAATTACCTCTTGCTCCAAAAGCCCCTTGAGGCGGGAGTGAGGCAATCCTGTCTGCTTGGGATCCACCGTCTGAAATCTCCTGGAAGACAAGGTTTGGTACCTACGCCCTTTCTTTCAAAAGACTCCACAAAGATCAGTCTCTGAAAAACAAAGCAGGAAGAAGAAAAGGTGGTGATAGCTTTTATTATATAATGCTTCGGTATTCAAAGTATATGCTGAGGAAGTGGGAGGCATGGGTTCCTCTCCCGCCTCAGCCCCAGGGGCCCAAACCCACATCTCCCACATCCCATGAGAGTGCCTCAACAACCAAGCTGGAGGCTACCTGGGGCGGAGGATCCTCCTCCACCCCTGCTTTGAAAGTACTCCATTCCACAGCTAGGAATTCCAGACTCAGGACACTGGGGGTGGAGGTGGGGGAGAGCAAGGAAGGAGCACATGTCCAATACTCTCAGATGTGAGAGCAGGAGCCCTGGCTTCCTTCCCCCCTTCAACACAAGGAGATTCACAGACTGACTCTGGGTTACTCACCCAACCTCCTCCTTTCTCTTCGGCACCATGGCTGTAGGAGAGGTTCTCAGAAGGTGGCACTGCAATGCATAGAGAGAGAGTCTTCTCCCTAAGGCCCCTACCCCAGATATCTTTGCCAGAGGGCAATTTACTGGTAGACAGCAGTTCTTTGCCTCTCTCCCACTCCTTCTGTGGGTGCCCCTACATGTGCCCTCTTTTGGAGCTGGAGCTGCCACACCATTGTGTGGAGAGGTACCAGGTGTGGCTACCAGGGCTTTTCCCCACGCCAGGGAAGCTTAGGTGGGTGAAAGACAACAGACTGCCTGGTCTTGCCAGCTCTGGAGACCCCACAGAGCATGGCTCTGGGCACTTGGGTAAGCTCCAAGGTAAAGAGTCAGATGTTTCCAGGGTTTCCAGGCAATGACAGGGTTAAGCATCAGAACAGTCGAGGTCTCCAGACAAGCTGCCCAAGCTCATGGACCTGAGTTCAATTCGTACCCTTTGGTTTGGATCCTACCTACAGCAGAGGAGGTTTCTTTCTTTGCAAGCAGGCACACTGGGTGGCAGATGTCCCCTCCCTGATGTCACACAATAAATCATCTCCTCACTAAAGCTTGGGATCAAGGGCTGTCCAGATAAATCCAAGTGGGAAACCAAGCTCTTCCGTTAAATTTAAGGTAATGGATGCTAGGAAGGGGACAACCTCAGCTTGATGCTAGGAAGGGGACACCCTCAGCTTGATTCTCTCAGCTGTAATACAGTTAGGTGTTAAAACTCTGCCACAGCGGCGATTTCTCCCACTGTAAGATCCATTTTCCAGTTAAAAAAACAACAAGATTTTAAAAATAAAAAGGAATTACACAACAGTCAAAGAGCAGGGACCAGTCTTTGCTACAGTCCCCTCAGGATGGGCAAATAAAAGCCCTCAGCAGCTACAAACAACAGTAACCACAGTGACAGTAGCAGGGCTTAACTAGCACGTAAGCCTGGCAGTTCTCATCCGGCAAGAGAGGATGGGAACTGCTCCTTTCCAGCACGGAAAGGTACACTACGCATCCCAGTGCCTGACAGGTTACCTCAGTATCGGTTCCAGGGAAAGGATGGAATGATAATTTCTTCTTGAGAAAAAAAAACAAACCCAAACAACAAACCCAAACCCAAAACCCTGGAAGGAAAAGCAGTCTTTCTGGTAAATCTGTGACAACAGCATCAGCAGCTCTGACTGGTTTGATGCCCATTCCTTTTGGCAGCCCGGCAAAACCACCTCCCAGAGATGTACACGTCTCTCTGTTAAGTAATCCCTGTGCTCACACTTGTCAGGGCAGCAGAGGCATCTCCACTAGCTGATTAATGAACTTATTAGGAGGTCCTCGTGAGGACTGCAGGCTGTTACTCCTTCCTCGAAGGGCATCCAGGAGGTTCTGTGGGCAGCTGCTCCAGCAAGTGCCCCAAAAAGGGGATAAGAGAGCAAGGTTTTGTCTGTGAGACAGACACCTCTGAGGGAAATACTGTTGTGGCTTTTCTCACTCTCCAGGAAGGTCTCCCTACATATTTCTCTTTTCTGAAGGGCTCCTGCTCCAGAATAAACCTGATTACTCAAAACAGGCAGAGGTGCCATGAGCCAGGCACTCTAAGGACAGCACCTGAGGGGCACAGGCTCCAGCCATGCCTGGACAGGATAAACACCCCCCACTTACCAGCAGCACTTGGCCTTTCACTTGCTGCTCTGAGCAACGAGAACTGGTTCAACACAGCGTCTGTCTCAACTTCTAAGTGCAGAAATGCACAGAGCACATAGGCAAGAAAAGCAGTGCAGGGACACTCCATCCAACCCTCTTCCATCTCAGCAACTCACTGTGCTCTGCACTTGCCTCTTGGCACCTTCCTGCTTCCCCATAATGCAGCCTTCTGCCATGGTCTCTATCATTCAAAGTCATGGGGATCAGGAGAGGTGTCTAGAGACTGGAGGTTAGCAAATGGCATTCCAATCTTCAACAAGGGTAAGAAGGAGGACTCAGGTAAGTACAAACTGGTCAGCCTCAGCTCCATCCCAGGAAAGGGGATGGAACAGTTTGTCCTGGATGCTGTCTCTAGGCACATCAGGGACAAGGGGGGCATTAGGACAGTCAGCATGGCTTCACCAAGGGGAAGTCATGCTTGACCAACCTGACAGCCTTTTATGAGGGCACAACCAGGTGGATTGATGAGAGCAGAGCAGTGGCTGTGGTCTGTCTTGACTTCAGTAAGGCATCTGACACAGTCTCACACAGCATCCTCACAGCCAAACGGAGGCAGTGTGGACTGGATGATTGGGTAGTGAGGTGGATGGTGAACTGGCTGCAGGATGGAAGCCAGAGAGTAGTGGTCAGTGGGACAGAGTCTAGTTGGAGGCCTGGATCTAGTGTAGTCTCCCAAGGATCAGTACTGGCACCAATCCTCTACTGACTTGGATGAGGGGTTAGGGTGCACTGTCAGCAAGTTTGCTGATGACACAAAGCTGGGTGGTGT
>VZRI01007205.1:208563-328930 GCA_013397515.1 Upupa epops
ACAATGGGCAATGGGTGCCAGCTGGAACAGAGGAGGTTCCATATAAACATCAGTAGAAACTTCTTCCCAAGGAGGGTAATAGAACATTGGACCAGGCTGCCCAGGGGATTGTGGAGTCTCCTCTGGAGACATTCCAGACCCGCTTGGACCTGTTTCTGTGCCACTTGGTCTGGGTGATCCTGCTGTGGCAGGGGGATTGGACTGGATGATCTTTCGAGGTTCCTTCTGATCCCTTATGATTCCCAGCAAGAAAGGGGAGCAGAGACTTTTCCATGAAATGATTTTCCCTTCCCTATCAACCCACACGCACGACGTGAGATGCCACTCAAAGGAACTCTAACTTCTCTGACGTGGCTCTTTACAAAAATGAAGGTGTGTGCCCAACCCAAAACTTCACATTTTCGATTTTAAATGGAAACTGACACCAGCTGCTACGAGACAACACCAGGTCGTACAGCTGATCTAGGATGCTAGGAAGGGGACACCCTCAGTGTCACCTCCTCAGTAGGAATAGGACTCCAAAAACCAGTAAACATTAACCACATGCATCAACGTGTGATCTCCACAGAATGCTTCCAGGTAATTGCAAAAGGATTTGTTGAGTAATTCCAAAGGGAAAAAAAAGAAAGAAGAATGATTGTCAGGAGACGACCTGGTTGTGGGGAGAGGCACTTAATTCACTGCATGAATGACTCACGGTGAATGACTTGCATAACTCCACTCACGGAAATCACTACTCTGCAAAAGCACATACATGTTAAATCAACCAAAACACAGAGCAGTCCATATTCCTGCGACAATACCGTCTTCTTGCTGCTACCGAATGAACCAAGATCCTCTCAGCTGGGCAGGGAGGAGGAAAGAAATCCTCTTTTTTGGGCCCCTGACAATGTTTTCAAGAGGCGATGTGACTCCGCTGGGCATTTATGTTGATAAGAAACCCCAGACCTGTGATCCTCAAGAGCGAGCACTTGTGTACAATGCGACTAATAAATCGGAGGCTGCGTTTCCCACCCAACTCTCTTTGGTGCCCTAAGGTAATGATGGTCTTTTCCTGCAAAATGCAGAGCTTCCTGAAGAATGCCAGCTGGCACGATTTGCTTTCTTCAGGCTACTCTCAGGATAACTAATCCTTCCTTCATTTGCTATCTGTGATACAACTGGCACCTACCAAGCTTGCTGGAGTTAAGGAAAGGGATCTATTTTTCATTGCCCCATCTCACTTTAATTTCCCCTCTTGTCCCCAAAACTCAGCAAAGAGAAATCCAAACCAAGCCAGGGCTGCTTTGCAAGCCTCACGTGCCTGACTCGACGCACCGCCCATACTCAAAGCGGCGGATTGGGGTAGGAGTGACCAGGTGATACACATCCCGTGGCTGCAGCCACGCAACTGGAATTGTCCAAACTGGAGCTTATTCTCTGGTCATTGTCAATCCTCCATGTGGAGGATCTTCAGCTCACCACCAAGAAGCGTTCAGAGACTTCAGGCACCGTGTGAGTTAGCCCAGCATTTCCATCCTCAGTGGCACATCTGCAATAACCAGAGGCTTACACACCCTTCTGAGAAATGCCTTTTATTGTATGACAGGAGCTGTCAACGTGAACATCAACAAAAGAAGTCATTCCGTAGCGGTATCAAAATCCAGTTACGACACAAACACAAAAAACCCGAGCGAAACCAGAGTTAAAAGGACCGAGAAGCTGTGCGCTGTTACCCGATGTAAAACGTTCACGGGGAGCCACCTTCTTCTGCTGAAGGGTTTGGTGCTCATCACCATCACACGAACCAAGAATTTCAACTCTTTCTGTCCCCCCCTCCCCCTCAAAATAAAAACGGGGGGCAAACTTTAAAGTCAGGTATTTGGAAGGGTCAGATAAACACAAAAAGCAGCACTTGAGGAAGGAGGTTTCTGCAGCATTTAAGTCTTTTGTCCTCTGATTCTTTCGGCTGTCTTATTTAAAACACATAATGGCAAGGTTGAAAGAAACTGTCGCTGTCGCTTAAGCAAGCAGCGTTACTGATGCTACTCAGAAGGGGGCTCTCCCTCTCCTGAAGGGCAGCATGGATGGGATCACACCAGGCTACATCTGCTTGGCTGTTTCAGTTCACTACTGACAATTTTGCTCTTAAAATGAGAACAACAACGTGCTATGATCCACCCTTGAGAACCACCGGGTTTGACCCTCCCGGTGGCCTTTGGAATAGGGATGGAGCGGATACACCAGCAAGGGTACCTGAAGAACAACTCTTCAGATCAGAAGTAGAGTCTGTTTCTTGTTTTTCAGAGCAAACAACTAACTGTTCCGTTAGTGATGATGTTCAGTAGTACTGTGAGAATGATATTTATTAGAAATAAGACTCTGGAATTCTTCAAGGCACCTCATGAAATATTTTAAAGGCTTGAATAACTCAGAAGACTGAGTTCTTTATCCAAGATCGCTAGGAAGGAATGCAGCTTAAGGTAAGCAGCTTTGCTATTTCCAAGTAAAGCACGAACCTGTTCAACGTGGAAGTTCAGAGTCATTTAAACTTCTCTTTAAAAGGAAACATAAAACCCCACCTTGGAAAAATAACTTGTTTGGAAGAGAACTTCTGGCAGGAGAAAGGCCTTTCTCATCCTTGATGCGAGGAGCTGCCGTTCGGGAACACGGCACATTTCACTCAACCCAAATTAAACAGGTCAGTCGATTTCAACCAACAGGCACCTACAGAAACCATCGACAAGAAACCCAAGCGAAGAATCTAAGCTCCCTATTCAAGCATTTGTGTCACTTCCAGTGAACGCAAGGGGTTGAGGCGAATGACAGACACAAATGACTCACGGTCAGTCGTTCTACTCAGCAATTTATGGGTTTCAAGGGTGATTTTTGTAAAAATAATCTGTTTTCTCCCCTTTTGACGTGCGATCCCTACGGCTAGCAACGTCCTGCCACGACACGTGAAGCAGCGGCATCGGCATTTTCAGAGATACCTAACATTTTTGTGCGCGTTCAAAAAGCTACGGGATCAAATTAATTCTAGCTTATAGACTCGAGAGCTAGATCTGTCAGGGTCTCATACCAGTGAGTCTGCAGCAGCCGCCGTTTTGGAGCTCTGCTCTGAAATATAACTTACCAAGGATTCATTTCAGAGCTGAAATGAACTAAAACTGTAATTATATCCTTGGTTTACGCACGCCGATCTCCTTGGTTCTGATAAAAAATAAAAACTCAAGGTATATGGCCAGGAGAACATACTGTTCTCTGGGGGTACTTAAAAAGTCTCACTGATTTATGCACCGAACTTACTCCCTGCTAAGAACTATTTAGAAGCAAAAAGAATTCACTATTATAAAACAGTTAAACTCTGGGTCATGCTAATCAACGCAAAAGGTAAGGGAACAAGCACAGACTCCAACGCCTTACTGCTCAGCTCACCCTAGCTCTGTTTTGGACCACTCCATTCAGGTCTCTCCATGACAGAGCTTGAAAAGAGTTTGCACATGGTTCAGGCCAAGGATCCCTTCCAAAAAAGGCAGTTACAGACAAGACCATACAAGGTTGAACTTTCTTCATGTTACACAGTCTACATGCTACACTATCCCACATGACCACACGCTCAAAGACTTCTCTACATCTTCACATTCCTCCGCAATACAAACACCTACTCACCCGAGCTGCACTACAGCCTCGCTTCTGAAGGCTAGAATTGAAAAGGAAACCACAACAAAACACACGGGATGATAACTGCACGCTGAGCTCTTGGGTAGACTGCCTGAGCCTGGAGAAGAACAAGGGGTAAGGATACAGAAAAGTGGATGTGGCTGGTGTGTCCTGAGGACTAGTCCTAAGCATGGCTTACACGGGCCAATCTGTGCCACGTGGCTCTGGGGACGGGCAGCTGTCCCTGATAGTCTGCTATTTAGCACCAGAGGTAGCACAGCTTTGTGCTGCACATTACTGCATGAAGCTGAGTTCGTCTGATCTCAGTGGGACTTGTTAGTAGTGTTGCACGCCACTGAAGAGGCATCAGAACCCACCAAAAGGAAGCCAGGGACAAGAGCACTTAGTTGTGTAGCTGCCTGCTAACCACACAGGAGGGATTACCAGCAAAACCAGACACCCAGTGGTTCTTTCCCCCCACCCCAACTCAGCAGGGGAGGCACTGCAGGTACTAAGACATCCTCCCCTCTCTGCAGGAAAGCCAGCCTCATGAGCCCTTGCGCTGAGGCACAGCCTTTGGTTCCCAATCACTTCTCAAAGAGGAGAAAGCGATGTTGTATTTGAGTCAGTTATTTGCTGGTAGAATTGCCTGAGGTGAGAATCATTGGTGTTTGCCTCACTTTTAGACCACGGGGTGAACTGTACAAAGGTTACAGCATCTTCAGTATTTTATACAAAGCACAGTGTTTTCCAGATCCCGAAGAGATCCATTGCCCTTTCATCTCTTCTGTGCCCTTGAGACAGTGAGATAAATACATTTATTTTCTACCGAACCTCAAAGAGTAGGAATCTTGCTGAACATGAAAAAATCTGAAGCAGCACAGCACTTGCTTGATGGGATCGGATTTTTTCACAGGGGAACAGTGCCTTTGTATCGAAGTGCTTTGCTGAATCAGGACCCAACTCAGGAAAACCCAAACCCCCTTGCTCTCGCCGCATCCTTCTACCGGCAACAGCGGTTCGAAACTCCAGGTTGTTCTTTCCTACCTGCTCTGGTAGGATGCTAACTTCAAACAGCTTGAGTTGAACAGAAACCACGATGCAAAACTGCCGATGTGCTAGGGTTATGTCTTTTTAAGGTAACATTGAACGAATTTGCTGCGTACCCTGCAGTTAGAGCTTTGGCTTGAAGGCACAAATATTAAGGCACAATAAATGCAAATAACGTATACATCTCCATGTGTTGTGTTGCAGATAACTTTGTACTACACAGTCTTTAGGCGTAATGTCATGTCATTCAAACGTCTCCTCAAGTTATTTTAATACCTTTTTTTTCATTGATAACCTGGAATTTCAAAAAAAAAAAGGAATGTATGTTAAATTATTTAAATATTTCTTCAGTGCAAACGTGGTGATTTTCTTCTAAAGTACAGAACATCGAGATTTGATTCTTCAGCATTTGGATTTTAGCAAACGAAAACTAGTATTTACATTCATCTCGAACAGCAATATTCCAACTATTTACCAAAAAAAAATACGTATTTAGTACTTCTTGCTATGAAAAACTGGAAGTGTTTGTTTGGCTTGTTCAATCACTGTTTGTACTGACCCGCACAGCTACTTCTGCCAGGTAGAAAGACAGCTGCACTAGACAACTAAGTTGCACTGCACCAAATCTGTCCAGACGTTGTTGTCATGCTAAAGCGACGCTCAAAACGGTTTTGGTTTTTGCTTGCTTTCAAAATGTTTCCAAAACACAAAAAGGATGCATTCCAAGGTTTGGTAAGGAGCTCCAAATATGCACCCCAGACCTGCCAGGTGTCCTGCACCCGTTTAAGTAAGAGATCTCTACCACGTAGCTCTCAAATAAAAACTGACTCGGCCTATTTTCCTTAGTAATACAAACAAAATCAGTTGGAAAGAAAACATATTGCACTGAAATTAAAGAAAGAGGGACAAGAAACGTTTTCTTCTCAGCGTTTAAATAGGAAGGATGTCCAGTGCAAAGAATCGTCCCCTCCCTTTCCACTCCTGGTTGACGCTTGCGAACGTAGTCACCGATCTGGGTTTCCATTCTGTGGCCAACAGTTCAGGGTATCCGGAATCACAGTGCCGTTTCGGTTATGCATAATCCAGAGGAAGGATCCAGGGATGAGTCCGTGGCAGGCTGACCGTTCTGAACAACTTCAGGGTAATTCTTACTGAAGTACACCTAGGGACGACACCAGACTCTGTGAGCCCTCATGCATCAAACCCTCCACAGTTTCAAATCAAATCTCTGGAGATAAACACAGTAGAGGTAAATACACTTCAGGAATCCCAATGGGAATGCCGGTGAGCTGCAGTCAGTAACTGTGTGCCCACTGCAAAATTAGTGCCATTAGTGCATGAGCTTACGTTACGGCACAAAGCGTTGAGGAAAATCCCACACGATCTGCAGGCCCACTAAACCCCTAGCAATTCAGATCAATCGATGCGTTTTATAACTTTACATTAAACTGATAAGTAAAATCATTTTGCTAGCTCAAAACATGGAGATAAATTAAAAACAGGGTGACAAAGCAGCTGTGAAATGTTGCGTCTGCACAAGGCTTTCTCATTTTCACCCATAAAACGGACACAATGGATTTGGATGTTAATATCAGGTTGTAATCCCTGTATTTTACAAACTGTGATTGACACCCATTGAAACTTGGAGGTATATGTATGAAACGTCCCGGCGTTTAATTTGAGCTGCAGAGCAGTTACAGAGCCTATAGAAATGTGATCTCTGGATAGCAAACCACAATCATCAAAGAAGCAGCAAAAGCTTTAACAATGACTCAACCAAGCAACTTCTCTAAAATGTAAGATGATACCAAATAATAGGACAGTTCTTTGCCAAGCCTTTGAGTTCCTGAATTCTACCAATTTCTAGCTCAACTAGAAGAGATACAGGTTTCCTGATAAATGTATAATCAGAACATAAAGGAAATGAAATGCTGTCAAGTCTCACTGTTCCACAATCATCAGTTTTTAGTAGCTGTATCATATCTCTGTTCCTTGACAGATGCGCATAACAAAATGAAATAATGTCAGGACTTGTGTGCTCTTATCTAAAAATGTGTTGGGGTGAAAAAGGGCTTCAAATGCAATTTTTTTTTTGCCAAAGAAGAATGTGAAAAGTTTTGTTTGAGTCTTTAAAACCAGAAAATACACTATCTTCCCGAAGCTGACATGTGTCACGAGTCAGCGCTCGTTGTCGGACTGCTTTGACTACGGCTTATGAAACATTTCTCCTATTTATGGGAGTTGAGTGTTGCCAACAAAGTTCGGTTTGGTTGATAATCATGCCCTCCTCACGTACATGAACACGTGTGTAAGACACGCGGTACAGAAAGGAACCGTTCCTCTGACTATCACAGTCTCACAGTACTGATGAGGCTGGAAAACACCTCAAAGATCACCCAGTCCAACCTAAAACCAACCCAGTAACCAAGTACCACCATCGCCCCCTGTGCACGCACGCTAACGCAGGCTATATGCATCTTCAAAACCCACTGAGGTCTGATTTGATTCACCCCAAGAACGGGAAGCCCTGCTAAAGGCATTCCTTGGCAACCAGCCACAATCAGCTGCAACAGAGAGAAGTCAACCGAGTGCCCGCCTGCACGCACAGTGCAGACGGCAGCCCCAGTGGCACATTCTCACCCCAGTCCTGGTTTGAAACGATAACCCTTGGGCAGCTTTGTAAGGGAGATTTGAATGGGATTTCTTTTTAACTGAAGTTAACAGAAAACCTTGGCACTTTAGGCTACAGACACATTGAAATGGCAGCTGCTTTTTAACTGAACCCTTGCCATTCCCTCCCTGAGCCCAACCACTCAAGGTTGCCCAAGACTTCATACGAGTTTCTTCCAACCGAGCAACCACCTTTTAAAAAGTAATGACAGAGGTGAGATAATGACAGAGGTAACGACACATCTGTCATGGCTTTAAAATAAAATAGCCCTTATTTTCCCCTCAAAATAGGAAAAAAACAGTTCTGCTGATGCCACCAAAGCCTGCAGAAAAGCCTCTCAAAAGCATGGAGAACACAACTCATTTGTTTATCTCAATTAACTGAGCACTGGGTGTTTTTCCTCTTTTTAACCATTGGATGACTGTTTCTCACTGTCCTACAGATCCTTCTCCTAATAGCTAGAAACACATCCTGGTGGAGACAAGCCCAACTCTGCTGCGCTCAGGCTCACGGTCCAGTTAATGTGTACTCACTGGTCTCCAGTTTGAGCTGTGCCTGCACTGGTTTTCCCTGGCATTTGCACAAAAAATGGGGTGTACTGAGTGACCAGAAGAGATGCACAGATAGCGACGCCGGATCACTTTGGAAGCTTGAGCTGAGGTTCCAGCAACAGCTCAGTCTTGCAATGCTTAGCTAAGAAGCCCACGGGATTTTCCTCCAAAGCAGTTTTCTTCAAAGATGTCCAGCTTAACTCTTCCAGTTTGAGACGCCTAGTCCTTCTTCCTTTGCACTTAAAGGCTACGTGCAGAACCGCAATTTAAAATCTCACCTTACTCAAGACTGTTCCCAGTACAAGTTAGTTCTGCGCGAGATTCAGGTCCCAAAATGCAATAAATCAAATCACCATTGCCAAGGCATGGCCCGTGGCCACGTTCCGAGCCATTTTACTTCACAACCCACTGCAACGCCTTTTGAGAAGTATGTATATATGTCATATTACCATTTCTTTTCATGTGCAGCATGCTGTTCTTCAGCAAGAGACAAAAAGCTGTTCTTCATAAAAACAGCTCTCAGTAACCACAGTAGGAATGCACGAGGCCAACAGTAATACATGGAACGGGCTCGCTAGCGTAAAAAGAGAAGCCGTTGGAATCAGCTTTTCTGACTAAGCAACTTCTGCGAAAGCACGCGTGGAGCACAAGGGACGGCAGCAACAAAACATCCTGGAACTAATGTCCAAGCCCTTCAAACAGAAAGGACTGGGACTGCGCTGCTGGGTAGCTGCAGACCAAAGATGCAGTCTCTTGACTCCCATATTTTTGGGCTGAGTGTGGATAAGCATCATGCTTTGCATTCTTGGCAGATGCTAAAGCTTGTATCTGCCTTCTAGCCTGGGAGTAAGCAAACTTTTTCATCAAACCACATTTCAGCAGAGGCTGGTTCCTGGAGCTCTTCCCTTCCTGTACAAAATCCCATAACATTGATGTGGTAACTGCAGAGGACTCCATGGGCGAGTAACATCAGGCAATTATTTTTCTATATTTTCAATTATCTTTCAATGCAATTGTGCAACCGGGGAGGGCTGCAGGAAAGGAAGGAGAGACAGCATGACATAGCTAAATCTCTGCAGACGACAGCTGGACAGCTTCACCTCTTGCCATTCCAAGCTTTGGGAAGCTGGCCTTCACTTTACACACCCTGGTCAGAGGAATTTAAAGCAAGACTTTTAAACATAACATATACAACCTCCAGACAGCCATGCACATACCATGAATGCATGGCTAACCTATTCCTTTCTAGTGGAAGGAACACAAGCAGCTACGCTGCAGCAATGGAGAAGGCCAGCAGCACCCAGTAGGTACCATAGTAGAAGTAAAGGCTGGTTCCTTGGTCGTGCAATTAGTGCCACACGTGAACCGACAGCGTGTGCTCTTAGCAACAAAGCTTCACTTGAAAAATTTTAAAGGCTTTCCAGCAGTTCTAAAAAAATTGTAAGAATATTAACAGTTGAGACAGAAATCTCTGCCCTAATCCTCAAAAACTTGAGTAAAACAGCCTCAGGATACAAACATACAGCCTACATGACAGCACGATTTCCTCACGTTTCCCCAACTTGCTGGAATTGCATCTCTTTCACTAGGAAACGGCCAGGCACCTGCCACACCGTTTCCAGCCTTTGTGTGGCTTCCTATCCACTGATTCCTTGGGAAACAGACTGGCACTCCTGTTCCCCTAGATCTGCTCCACGTAACCAGCAGCTTGAGGAAAGCTGAGTACAAAGAAAGGAGGAAAAATAAAGACTAGGGAGAAGGCCTTTGCCTTCTTGGCTCTCTCAGGTCACCACATGCCTAAAATCTGTGCCTTACTTGCACGCTGAAAGCTACAGGACTAGGAAGCAAGCTGCTGCCGACTCTCAGCTGAAGAAGTGCTGAAACTTCCTAGGCACTGAAGACACAAAACCTTGCTCTGGACATTATGTATGTGGTAAATCGTAAAGCAAAAGGAATGCAAGCCAATAGCTAAGCAAAACGAGCTCCTCAATCACTGATCGTGGTTTTAAATCTTCTTATCTCTGCTTCAGCTTTCTATCTGAAAAGTGGAGATGATATAACCATGCTTCTGAGGCATATTATGAAAATTAATCCATTGATGTTTCTTAAAACACTCTGATTGCCAGAGGAGCACTCACAATTACATTAATAATTCTGTACTCGGAGTAGGATTTGAATAGTAAGCAGTAAATCAGGCGCAGAGCCTTCTAGGGAACAAGGAGGCAACAACATATTCAACAGCTGTTTCTTAATGGAGCCCTGTTCACCCTGTGTGTGCAACAGAGGAAAAGTCCTCTGCTCTGTTCTATAAAGGAAGTAAGAGAAAGCACAAACATAACGATGTGATCTCACGCCTAGACATCCCAACACAACGTGGAGGTCCTGAACCTCACGTTAGGTCTTTTAAAAACACAGATGTAAAGGAGAAATGCAGGACTCTGTGCTCCCAACATGTTTTTACTGCCAGTTTTTCAGAGATCAATGTGCAGCACAGGCGAGTATGTCTTGTATTACTGACAGGGGCCACTTGGGTACATACAGAAGGATGCAAGAGATCCAGATACTCTTTCAACTGGGACCATGCAAATACACTCATCCCTTGGAAATCCGTGCACATCCCACTGAGAAAAGCATGGAGAAGGATGGCTTTTCCTTGAAAAGCTGACAGCTTCTTTAATGGAAGGCTTAGTCTAACACTGACTATGCAAACTCGAGATAAACAAACCACGGAGACAAACTTAATGATCCCTTCTTCTCAAATTACCCGTTTCGCTGTTTCAATCAGAGAAGCCGCTTCGGTCTTGCCCACTTGTTGCACCATTTTGTAAAACAAGCCGTCCTGTTCTTGCAGCAAAACGTAAGGCTCACCGTATTCCTTCAGTCTTCCTGCATCTAAAACCTGTCAAATCAGCAGAAACCAGGGCGTTAACACACAAAGTTAAAAACCAAACACGAGAGGCTGCAAGCGAGGTGGAAACGTAGGCACTTGAGGCACCAAGATGAATTCTGCATCCTGAAAAATTAAGCGATGTCCTCTCCAAACTAGCACAGCACTTCTCCGGTTTGGAGAGCTGTTGTACAATTTTCGGGTGCCCTACAGCAATTCCACCTATAGGAATCCAATGCAAAGTTATGCAGAATATGGAAATACAATGTTTGTGAAGCGAACAAAGCAGATTATAAGATTCATTGTGTAAGAAAGAAACAAAGAGGCCTAAAATGGGCTCTGAAGTAAACAGCTGTGGGTAAAAACCACGCACTAACCACCAAGACGGTTAAGGGAGAAATAAGTAGGTCTCCTGGATTAGAGGAGGTGAAGATGTAATTAAAGAAAATGAGGGTGCTGCTGAAAAGATAAACAATTTCTTGCATCAGAGCTCACCAACTACTATTAGAAAGATACTTACGCCAAATCTAGTTCTTATACATAAAAGCAGATGCCACCAGGAACACACGTACCCCCAAAGAGAAAAAGCCAGAAGAAAAAAGCCAGCAGAGAAATGAACAAGACGTTACATCAGTAAGCCACGGAGGATTTACATAGACAAATATCAGACAAAAAGAAGAACAAAGCGACTGAACCTCTACGAAAACATTCCCATAGTAGCGATCCTACGTAAGGACTGAGTGGCACCAAGTACTGCACTTGTATTTTGAAAAGCCTAGACTAGCACGTATGTTTGGGGGTAAGACAGCAGATCAGTTAAGCAATCAGTAAAACACGAGTAGAAGACACACGGCTCACCGGCTCACTTCCTTCCATCATCTTAGCTAAAGTAAATGGCACCTTCCAAAGCTGAGACACTTCTCCACGGAGCAGAAGCAAATGGAAAGGAGAAATGGTTTGTGTGGAAAGGTATCTGCTGTGACTAAAGACCAAGGGATGCAACCTTTTCAAGAGCCTGAAAACAAAGATTCAGATGTAAACTGCATTTTCCTTTGTGGAAAGGCGAGCTGGTGGGAATCACATCACCCGGGGGTAGGTGCCAGCTCTGCATGTGCTAGTCGAGAGAAAAGGGAGCTACCAGAGAAGTGACAAACCTGCACACAAAGCAAAAGCGTGCAGGGAAGCCTAGGCCAGAGGAGACAGAGATATACCTAGCTAAGAGAACGAGAAACACAGGAGCAGGGAAAAGTCAATATTGACAGATGCAGTGCTCTCAAACACTTAACTGTCTAATAAATTAATGGCATTGACTCAAGAGAAGAGATCTGACTCTCACCCCACAATGTCAGTACTTCAGCAGCTTCTGTGGAGGAGCAGTAAAGTTACAAAATAAAAGAAGAATTTATGTGAGAAAACAAAGTAATTCAGAAAATGTTGTTGTTCTTACATAAATAACAAACTGAATGCACATGGCACACTATTGAAAAAGATATTGCCACAACAGAAGCACTTCAAGGACTCAGAAACCGAGCTGTAATTGTGGTGTGCATACTTGCAAAGAGAAAAAAGTTAATGAAAAAAAAACTGCAGCTGTTGATCTGAGGGAAGAAATGAATAAAAGGTATCATGAGGACAGCTTCCAAAATAACACAAATAGCTCTGCAAACTTCTGTTTGAAGGCACAGGCTCCAATAGGCGTGGAGACAGATCCAAAGTCCCGCGATCAAACTTTCCAGCGTGCACTTTGCCTGTGCAACGCCTTAACGTGAAGCATCTCGACGGCAGAGAGCTCTGTGGGTCTCCAAGCAGCCAGGACCCCCTCCCTGCTCATGACACAACCTGCAGTGCAGCAGGATAGCTGAGAGCTCTGTGGAAATTGTACGCTGCCATCGACTTGTCTGACACAGGGACTCGGCACAAGGGGAAAGGCCCCCACTCCTCTGTTTCCGGTTCAATTAAGTACATGGCATTTGAATGGAAAATAACTCAGCCAACAACAGCAGCATAATTACATCTGATCTTCTGAACGGTATGCACAGAAACTTTCAAGAAGTTATACAGTCTCACAGTCCTGATGGGGCTGGAAAAGACCTTAAAGATCATCCAGTCCAACCTANTAAACCTCCCCTGATGGAGCTTAAGACTGTGACCCCTTGTCCTGTCTCCAGTGTCCAGGGAGAAAAGACCAACCCCTGCCTGACTCCAACCCCCTTTTAGGTAGCTACAGACAGCGATAAGGTCACCCCTGAGCCTCCTCTTCTCCAGGCTAAACAGCCCCAGCTCCATCAGCCTCTCCTCGTAGGGCTGACCTTCCAGCCCCTTTCCCATTCTAGTTGCTCTTCTCTGGACTCCTTCCAGCACCTCAACATAAAGCTTGTACCTTTGGAAACCCAGCTTACACGATGATGATGATTCTCCTCCACAAGTAGGTTCCAGTGCTGCTTAGTACGTGGCTGCAGAAAGTGCTCGTGGAAAAGATTGAAACCACTGCCTAAGCACAGCAGAGAGCCACTGAGCATGAAACAGATGTCGTAGTTCACCTGCAAAGGTCGCTTGTGCACATGCTGCTTTTTCAGTGTACTTAGCCCTGCCCCGTTTAAACTGAATATTTAAGGATTAATGAAAAGGATCATTTGAAGCACATCTTTTCAGACGCTGCAGTACGTCACAGTCAAAGCCGGCTGAAAAACTGGCAATAATAAATTCATTTATCATATGTAGTTCCCCATAATAAATAAACTGAGTTGCCAGAGCGCAGGACATCTCTGGCGCCTTGAATAAGCAAAGCATTTTTCAGCCCAGCAGCAGATTATGTAACCGCTCCTTCAGAAAGGAAACAAAAAGCATCTGTCTCTCTCAAGTGAAAACCTTTAGTTAGAAAGCAGAGGGTTCACAGAAAAACGCAGTGGTTAGGTTTTCACAGGATTTTTGCCAACATCTGAAACACCCTGGAAAAGGGATAATCCTTCTCCTCCAGGGAACCTGGGAGGGGGAAAAGGAAAACTTGCTTCTTCCTCGCTAAGTTTGAAATGGGCACGTCCAGAAGATGACCAAATAAAACAGAGCAGCTACTTTGCGTCTCCAAAAATCCCATTCACATTTTAAACAAATCATGAGGCTATTCATATCCTTTCGTTGGGAATAAAAACTTGTGTTATGAAAACAGGCAGAACAAACAGAGAGAAAACAAGCAGTGCTACTTTAAAAAAAAAAAAAGAAGTCTTTATTTGAAAAATAAATTAAACTGAACAGACAATATAATTCCTGCAAGTCAGGAACACCCTATAAACCCTATTCACCAAGGGAAAACACTGTTTCTACTAACTACTGTCATCTAGGAGACAATGGAGAATATTTAGGCTGATTTACTTGTTAGTTTATATATTTATATATTAAAAAGTGCTTAGACAAAGAGATAGGTAGTCGTCTTTGAAGAAATACATGCTGATAAAATTTAAATAAATAAATAGGTACTTTGGCTAAGGCTTTGCATACTCTTACTCACTGACTCCAAGCCAAATTAAAATCATTAGGACTTCAAAAAGCCAGCTAATCATTCAGGAAAGGTGGAATCTGGTGTTTACCAGCTGCATGTTTTCTGATCAGCTAGCATGCAACACTTATCACAGCACAATATGACCCAACTGAGCCCAGTTGTGTTCCAAGGCTGCTGTACCAGTGAAACTTGATATAGAAAAGCCAGAGAAGCTGGTGAAATCAGATCAGCAGGTTGATTAGGGAGGACCCATGCGGGATCATGAGACTGTGGATGAGCCTGGGATTTCATTACAGACTTTAGTGTAGATATTGACAAAGGGGAATTTTGAACAAATCATTCAGCTTTTCAGCTCCTCAGTCTGACTGTTGGTAAAACACACCAAACAAACCCTCAGAAGAGTTCAGGGGGAGTTAACTGCCTGTGAAATAATTGAATAGCCCAGAGGAAACTAAAAACAAATGCAAAAAAAGCTATATATACTCCGAACAGTCACACATAAACAGGGGCCAGATTCACCTCTGTCTTCCGCCAGCAGCTCTTTTTACCTCGCCTGCACTGCTCTTGCCTTTGTAAGTCAAATCGTTACGACTTCAACAGCATCTTCTCAAATGGAAGAGTAACTCCCAGCAGTACAGAACTTGCAGAATTAGTTGCTGGTAATTACACAAAAGCAAGCAGATGGGAGAATTCTCATTCAATGGAATTTGGACACGGACTTGTGCCAGGTGAAAGAGCTCTTTACTTACAGCTACCCCAATTCTCCTTACTCAAGCAGATGCCCCATTCAGGCATCTTTAGTTCAAACAGCTTCAGGGCTCTGGGGCAGCGATTGCTCCTCCTCGTGATTTTTTTCAGCTTGGGTAGAAGGCAGCAAAGTGCTGAAGAGCACTTTGTGTTTGGCATGGAGACACACGGTAACACAGGGAGAGTGGCAGAGCAGGACAGAGCAACAGAGAAGGAGGGTTTGAATTTGACTGCCCTGCAAAAGCAAACGTGAAAACAGAGTGTGAGCCGATTCAAACTTGTTTATGTCAACTCCAGCTGGCACAGAGGGACTATCTGCTGAACTCAACTGTACTGTGATTTGCTGACTATAAAATACTTGTCCATTTTACCTCATCTGTACTCTACCTGTATCTTACCTCCACTTTAGCTAGGTTCCCCCCATAAACACCCCCAAACTTTGCAGTACTGCCATTCCGTACCCTCACAGTTTAGGGCATTAACCATGGCACAAAAAGCAAGGGAGGGAAGACAAAAAGGAGAGCATAAAATGGGTACAAAGAAATTAAGAGAGCCGTTCCACAGAGCGAGAAGTGAGGCATGGAATGACAAGGCTACTACATCCAGATCCCCTGTTTCCAGCAGACCTGGGGCAGCAAAACCATGGCAGAACCTTTCCCCCCTTAATGATTCCTGCAACTCATCCACATATAGGGCTTTGGAGAAGCATTCAGTTTATAAGTACATTGAAAATCATCTTTGGGGATCAGTGTAAGTAAAGCCAGTGCCATCAATCACAGAAAGAACAGAGGCTCTTAAAAAGGCTGTAACAAATAGCCATAAGTACATGGTATCTGTAGACACACACAAAACAGTTTTAAATCCTGCTTTTTCTAAATTTCAGCAACAAAAGCAGAACAAACCAAGAGAACAATAGTTATAAAACATTCTGAGGGAAAAAAACAGTCCAAGGTTGGAAGTGCTCAGCAACAGAGGAGAAGGGCATGGGAATTTATTTCAATTATTATTGAGGAATGACTAGTATTCCTATTCACGTTCATCTTCACCATAAAGCCAGAGGGAAAACGGGACATTTAAGAGTTGATCATAAATGTTTTTATTTCCTATTCAAAAGGAAAATAATTCAAGCAAATTATCTCCCAGGGAATACATCTGATTTAATTTAGACTTGGAGAAGACATCACCAAACAAAAAAAATTATTAAAGTTCAAAACTCTGCTAGGAGTACAACTTAGAACAATGTTTGCCTCAGAGAGCATACATCAAGTGAACTTCAACAAAGTCCTGGGAAGAGGAGATTACTCAGGAGATGCTTCTGGTTACATCATTTTATAAGAAATATACTTATCTGAGACAATGCATAGCTGTGTGGGAACGACCCAAGAGCCTGTTCTCCAGTTGGCATTAAGTTCAGATGCAAGCGTGTTCTGTCTCTGCCGTCTCATCATGGTTTGTCAAAACAGATCACAAACATGTACATACTTCTCTGAAGAAGCTTTTCTCAGTATCAAGCTATCTAAGCAGGCTTGTGAATATCAAGTAACACCGAGAAGTCTGCAAAATTAGGCTTTACTCGCATATTTTTTCATTTAAAGGGGTTTTTCCCCCCTCTCCCTGCTCTCATCCCATGCTTTCCTCCCCCCGTTTACAAAACCTTTCAATGGTGGAGGTTAATTTGGTTGTCTTTTGGGGTTTTTTTTTGTGTGGATGGTTTTTAGTCTTCAGGTTTAACCTAAGCATTCTACAAGCTCTCTCAGCCTTCCTACACAAATCGCTCTGTCATTAACTCCAGACGAATCTGGTGTCGAGTAAAGCACATTTCATATACCAGGTGCACAAATCAGAGCACGCTTGGGAATACACCCACTTGCTTATAACCTCAATTATTATTTTCAGATTTTCCAACGATTTCACCTTTACAGCAGAGCGCTGGATTGCTGTAATAATGCTGTATATCTGCCTCTGGTCACCGGGACAGGAAACGAACTCCCTGCCCAACCTCCCCTGCTTCACACAAAAGGCAACCCAAGGCACTTTGTTCTGAGGAAAGGCTGAGGGAGCTGGATCTCTTGAGCTTGGAGAAGAGGAGGCTGAGGGGGGACCTCATTCCTGTCTCTAAATCTGTGAGGGGTGGGTGTCAGGAGGATGGAACCAGGCTCTTCTCAAGGTCCTCTGGTGATAGGGCAAGGGGCACTGGGTGCCAGCTGGAACAGAGGAGGTTCCATATCAATATCAGCAGGAATAGAATCTTCTATAATTCCATAACCAGAAATAGTGGATTTCTTTAAACTGAAATAATTCCTGAGCTATAACTGAGGGAAAAGCTGCCAGCATGCAACACCCATAACCCGATAAATTATTCCACGTAGGAACTATTATCTTGACTTTCCTTGCAGAGAACTAAAGATCTGCCTTCTTTTGCTCCGTGTCTTGGTTATGTCACTATGAGCTGCCTGGACTGTGGTGGGAGAAAATATTAATTATACACACGAGTCTTAACCTACTGACAATCAATTCCAATATTAATATTCAATTAATATTTGATCAATAGTCAATCAATTCAATATGAATGCCTTCTGTAACTCTGTGGAGGAATGAAGGCTGTTACCCCGTCACTGCAGATGTTCCCTGCATTTTTCAGTTGCTTCGCCTCAAAACATCTGATACAGCAGAGCAAGATCTACCTTTCCCTCAGACACTGTGAAGGAACCTAGTGCCAATTCTTACCAACAGCTGCGCACACTGACAACACTCATTCCTGATCAATCAATCAGCAATAACTGTTTCCACGGCTGCAAAGCCATTTCTCAATTGGGCTTGCAGAATGGCTCCAATTCAGCCAGAAGATACACCTCAGATTAAGAAATACCCCAGCTTTTCAGGGTCTCAGCAAGCTATGAGGTATTTCACGTTGCAGGAGGTTAAGGAATATTGTTGTGGATGCCTGGGCACGTGTCTTGGTTTTATCTGTTTCTGATGACAATGAATTTGTGGCTCAGGACACAGTTTTGCCTTATCAGAAACTCTGCTCCACCATCAGCATGCCCCGTGCTCATTTGCTTTGACAGGGTAATATAGGATTTCCAACAGAGCAAAAATCCTTCTCTAGAGATGTGCATGCATCTCTAGTATGGTCTGAATCCCACACCATTGAGAGATGGTCTGAGTCTCCTTCTCCTTACACTGGTGGAAACACATTCACATACAAATCCTGCACAGAATGAGAGATCAAGGTTCAGCAAACGTTGGCTTCACTTCCTGCAGCAGTTCAAACCCAGATCTTCCTGTGAATGCCTCTAGCTGAAGTACTGCCTCCATAATTAGTTGTTCTATTTAGGCAAAAAAAGAGCATCTTAGTGGGTAGCCTTCTTGAGATGGGAACAGCTTTCAAGAACACAAAGATAACTGGTTTGGAGATGTGTAGCTTAAAACCGGCGATGAGAATTGACAATTCTAGGATCTTTTCATGATCACTGGGATTTTGACTTTAGGGGCAGCTGAGCCAGGTGTGTGACACTTACAATAGTCACAGGCACTTTACTCCAGCTGACACCACTTGCCCCGGTACTTAACAGTGCTGCATAGCCTAAATATCAGTGTGTCTTCTCTTAAAGACACATCAGCTACTCAGCTTTGAAAACAATGTGTTCCCTGCTGATATTTGCTGAACTCAAATATTAAATTCCAAGAAAGAACGTGGAGTATTCTGGCTTTGCCTTCTCATTCGCTAAACACCAACCCAGTTTTTCAGAAGATGGGGAAATGCTGGAAATCGCCTTCATTCGGGTCCAAACCAAACCCGATCATTTCTGAAAAATCACCTGCTAAGCGTTCAGTTCTTCCAGAAACTGCAGGTCTTGGGTTACCAAACGAAAGCAGAAAGCTAACGGTTCACAGACCCTTTGCTTTCCATCAGTTGGCCAGATGGGCTCCAACCCAGCCAAGACGGCAGGCTGGCATTAATCACACAGAGCATCTGGTGGAACCGCTGAAAAACTCCAGAGTCTCCCTGAGATATTTAATCAGCTCTTATCGCTGAGCTGAGAGATGGGCTACGCTTTCACTTTTGACTGTTTGGATCCCAAAACTCTGGATATGCACATGATTTAGCAGTCACCTTACGGAACACACGTTGTTGTGTACATCCTGATGCTGAGACCCAGTGGTCTTTCACCTTCCCTCTGCAGGGCAAACACCAACTGTGTTTCTGGTAACACCGCTGCACCATCTCTGACTGGATGGATGGAGGATACTCGTGTGCAATACTAGGTCAGACAGCAGAACTCCAGAGAGAAACAAGCACTCAGACTTCACCTGCTAGCATAGCATTTTCTGTCTAGATGCTGTTCACCATGCAAACCACATCTCTCTCCAGAGTTTCTTTTCTGCTTTCAAGATATGTCTACCTGCTCTGAGTGGACTGCTAGCCTTGCTAAGGTTGGATGTCTACAGTGCATGAAACTTGGTGCCTGATTTATGAGGTCCATACCACAGGAAATGTAATGTCAAGAAAACAGAAACCCTGGATGAGGGAGGCTGACCAGAAAGACGTGGAAAATCATTTTCTATTGACCAAAACAATCCAACTCCTGTCTGGCTGTGCAGCACACTGCATCGTTACCCTGAGCATTAGTCATTTCAGAACAGAACCACAACAGGTTCTTTATTTTCCCATAAATAAATCTCTGTCCATGATTCTCTTAATCAAAAACTTCCTAGTTGAGTTACAGTTTTTAATGACTAGATCAAGTTCTGCTTGCATCAAGAGTTTCCATTTCAAAGAAGTATTGCACTGATAGGAAAAGCCTCTGTGGAGAAACATCCTTGTCACTGGAAAATGCACGAGTATTGACTGCTCTGTGGCTTTCCTACAGAGAGACCACGGCATAGCAAACGGAGTAACCAACTGCATCGGGCTCTTGCTAGATGCATGTACTTCATTTGCTACTCATCTACCATCTCCATGGATGAGCCTATGTTTCTGTGTGCTTCTGGTTTCCCTCCTGTAAAACAGTTTCCAAAAAGTACTTCCTAACCCGGAGAAGGAAGGAGAAGGAGCAGGTGATGGGGATTTTACAAGACCCCACTGGAAGTCTTGGGAGTGGTGCCTCGTGGCTGCAGCAGGCAGTTTGCTGAGCTGCAGATGCAATTCACATAAAAGGCCCTCGCCCTCTGAGGTGAGGACAGGACAGGGAAGCAGCTGTTGTGGTGGTGGTGAGCTCTGTGGAATGAGGGGCCGGTGGAGCAATCCTGAGCTGAGCTTCTGCCAGGACATGTCCTCATAAAGGAGGCAATTGCAGCATTCATCCCGTCCTCTCCTGCCACAAAGCAAGGTGGCTGCCTATGCCAAAGGGCTGAAACTGGGCACTGATGGCACCTGACGAGAGCAGTCACAACCTGGGTTCGGGAACTAATAAATAAGGAGGAATGAGAAAATGGCCCACGAGGAGACTCTGGAGAAGCAGAGAGGGAAGAAAAAAAATCCCCTATGTTTGCAAACCGCTGGATTATAATTTTATGGTAGTATTATTTGATGGTCTGACTTAGCAGGTCTTTCCAACTTCGGTTCCAGAGATTGTACGGATACTTCCCTATCTCAGCCAGGTGTTTGAAGTTTAATTAATTAATGTTTGTAAAGAGCGTTACAATTTCCAGATGAAAGGTCCCATGCAAGTGCAACCACTATTACTCATTGAGGTGATTGGGTTAGAGAGTATCACGTTACACAATACAGCTCTTCCCTCAATGATTTTCCAGTGTTTGAAGTTCTGATAAAATGTGTTTATCACTAAGACAGATAGAATGGAAATGCTCTGAAGGCGTGACCTGGATTATGAAACCAGAGGTATGGTTTTGGGAATGGAACAAACGAGAATTAAAACAACTCCCCAGGCCAGATTTGTCTACAGTTGTATAAAATGCATTCTGGTCTTTTTTTTCCCCCCCTCTTCCAGTAGGCTTTTCTTCTCTTCTAAAATAGAACCAGTTATTACGATGGGTGTGAGCAGACATGCAACAGTTCACGTTCAGTTCCTATTTCCATACTCAGCCAACTTGACATTTTCTCATGCCTTTCTCAACATTATTTTCTCATTTTTAAGGGTTTTTTTTCCATGCTTGGATTAACCCCGAAGGCAAACATTTTCTTTTTGGACAGTTCTGCTTTAACCAACAATTATACTGAATTAAAGTTCAGGGACAATGCCAGACTGCAGACAACATAGTTAAGACAAGGTTAACATTCATAGTCATTTAGACCTAGGATTATGTCACTATGAGCTTTACAACGCTCAACAATGACACATGCCAAGCTCTGGAAGTGGAACGGACTGCATCAGCACCAGTTGGAAGATAACTGCCTGGCAACTGGCTGTCGTGAAAAGCAGATGGGGTCCTGGTGCTGCGTGTGATAAAAGGAGTCAAACAGCACACCCTGGTTATCAACAGGAGTGTGGGTCAAGAGAACTGCTCAGATCAGATCAGGCCTGGGATAGTGTCCAGTTCTGACCCCACAGATTCAGATAAACCGGTGCAAGCTCAAAACACTGCCACCAGGGTGGACAGTGGACTGGAGCACCTAACTTGTGAGGAGAGGCTGATGGAGAGGGGCATGTTCATCCTGGAGGACAGGGTACTAACACCAGTATTCCCACACCTCCGAGGAAGTTACTGAGAAGACAGAAGCAGGCTCTTTAGTGAGATACTCAATGGAAAATCAAGAAACAAGAGCCATAAACTGAAGGCTTTAACTGGATATAAGGAGAAAAAGATTTCATGGAAGGGCAATTAAGCACTGGGGCAGGTCTCCCAGAGAGCCTGTGCAGTATCTGTATTTCAAGGTTTTCAAGACCCAATTGGGAAAGGTCCTAAGACAACCTGATCTGAAATTGCTGAAGAACCTGCTTTGAGCAGGATATTATTAGTCTAGAGATCTTCCTTCAGTCTGATTCAATAGGAAGAGAGGGAAACCCTAGTTCATTTACATTCAGGTTGCGTATACTCGCTGAGAAATGGGCTTGGATCATTGAGATTGAGTTAAAAGTTCAAAAGGTTTGCTCAAAACCAGTTTGAATACTAACTTCACTCATTATTTGCTGAAAGATAACTGTTAACTCCAGCTGCCAGGTTTCATCTTTGATTTTCCCTCATTTTCTAACAAATTTAGGTAGCAAATGACACAAATGTGAAGCAGCTTCTAAGCGAAGGCGTTACTGCACCCAGAGTTTTCAGTGAAGACAGAAACAAACCCAGGGTTTTTAACACTACCAGGTAAGGAAGGAGAGTTTACTCCACTCACTGCCCTTTTACAAAAAGACTGACATCAAGATAAATTTGAGGATGAGGAACACACACTACTGACCACCCCATTTTAAAATACACCAAAAGCTTCAGCAGAGTCTCCTCAATTTCTGTGATATTGAAGTAAGCACTTGAATTTCCACAAACACTGCTATTATTGTTGAAGGCCTTCATTAATAGCCTTCCAGAGGGATAATTTTTGCTTGCAATTTTAACAGGCATTCATCTTTTTTCTTCCAAAATGGTGCTATATTCCCACTGGGGGTTACATGCCTGAGTAAACAAAGCAATTAAAAGTGCAACAAAAGCACACCTGCCATAACTCTGCTCATTCTCAGCGTGCAATCATCTTTCCTATGTGTCCAGAAACAATCCATAACTGAATATGGATGTAAAGAAAACAGGTTTGTTGAGGGGTCATGTGGCTGTTTCCTGTTTCTTTTCTGTCTCTTGCTTCTCACTTCCCTCCCTTTCTCCTCAAAATTACAGAAGTCTGTGAGAAGATCGATGAAATGAATTCCTAACGGCTGTGGGCTCAAAGGCACATCCTCATCTGTTCCTTAGCACCATGAAGCAGCAAGGGTATTTATCACAGTCTCACAGTACTGATGAGGCTGGAAAAGACCTTAAAGATCACCCAGTCCAACCTAAAACCAACCAAGTAACCCTAACATCTGCCATCTAGCTCATGCTACTCAGCACCTCATCCAGCCTAACCTTGAGCACCTCCAGAGAAGGTGACCCAGAGATGGGTCATTAGACAGTGTAAGAAAATAAGTGGATTTGTAGAAAACTAGAAATCTTGGTAATAATTAAAGAGAACGGAATTACGTACAGACTCTAAACATCCAGCAGAGTAGCTCTACAGTTGGTAGTAGTACCGAGCAATGTGGGGAGAAAGGTGACTTCCATCCTTCGTTCGAGTGACTTTTAGCAAACAGAAGTAACCAAAACACGCAGTTTTCGTTGCAGCTGCACTATATTAAAAGTAAAACTAAGAACACATCTTAGTGGAAAGAGCATTCTGCACATAACATGCTAATGGTAGCTAATGAACCCAAACCCACAGAAATCCCTTTGGACAGCTAACAAACACGCAGAGCTATTAATTAGGTCACAGTTGTTTCCTCACAGACCTTTTGTTCACCGTAGTTGTAGAAAACACCAACATATCCATTAGACCTGTGGGGAGGCATTCACCAGTAAAGAAAATATTTATTTATTATACGTTGAATGCTTGCAATTACATGACTACTTACGGCAGTTCTGCTGGTTTCTCTCTTTGTTAGTAAACTATAATCACTCCGTGCACGATCTATTCTACTCCTCAGAGCACTGCTCACCTCTGTAGATTCAATTGTTTCACTCCGTGTACTTCAGGCAAGGCAATCACAGATTTTAAAGTGTTTAGTGCATCCAGCAAAAGAGCATGGGAACAATTAATAAGCTTCCACAAAACACTAGTTGCTCAAAGTCACCCTGAGAGGCGATGGGTAGGTGATTTCTGCTTCAAGCCCAGGTAAATTTGAGTTTCACTTACGAACAGTGCCCACTATGGCAGTTACTTCATTAACCGGCTGTGAAGAAAATGTTGGTAGAGGGGTCCTGTTCCTACTGCAGAAAATTGCCAAACTGCAGGCTGCACATCATTTCAGGGACACAAACCAGACCAATTTCCTGAGAGCCTAGGGAAGGCCACTGCCTTCATGAAAATAATCAGCAGGTATTTCCTAATTTATATGCATACGTAACGCATCACGGGGCAGACAACATGGCAGAGAGGGTATTTCTCAGTGGCAGAGCGTATCATTGCTGTTTGCAACAAAGGTGGCAGAGGCTTCATTTTTCAGATGGCAGTGCTTCATTTTTTTCTGTTTGAGCCTTGCTTTAGACAGCTGGCCACGCTCCTTACCTCACCAGTCTAGTTCCACTTCTCCCACCACCACCACCCTTGCCCCAGGACAGCTACCTCCACGTCTCTTGCCCCAGAACCTCTACCACTTCCTCCTCACACATCCCACACCACTAACTATTCTATTGCCTCCCTTAGCCCACTGAGACTGAGTTAATAAACCTGCCCCAATCCAGCTGACTCTGTCCACAGTCTCTTGGGTGTGTCTTCACAGGCTCCTAGTTTATTTGCTTGGGTCTGCTGCTGCACCTCATCTGCAATGGGTTCATGCCTCACAGGTTTGAAACCACAGGGCCAGACAACAAAAGAAGTCTTTCCAGGTCACTACTTCTACAGTTCTATGAGCTACAAGTAACGGTAACTAGGACAACTAAGTTAATCAGGATAAATCAATAGTCCAGCTTCAAGCTCTGTCCAGTTTTGGATCAAAATTAAGAAAAAAAGAGTGAGAAAAATTAGAAAATCTAGAAAAATCCGACAATTAGAGAATGTAAAGCAGTGAAGCAGAGTCTTACCATAATCCTGTCGCTGTCAATGATGGTGTTCAGGCGGTGTGCGATGGTCAGCACTGTGCAGTGAGCAAACTTCTCACGGATGGTCTTTTGAATGAACTCATCTGTTCTGAAACACAGCAAGAGCAACGCAGACAAAAATCAGGCGTTTGCATGGATAACTGAACAGCAGGCAGGGCTCGTGACTGCATCACACATGGCTGCATAGCAGGAAATGCGTTTATTACAGCCATTACAGGGCTTTTTCCTCTCTTGTTAGAGTAGATTCCTTGCAGGCATACAAAACATACTTAAAAATCCATCCTCTGGAAAGGAGGAAAGAGTTTCTTGCAAGTAGAACAGGAGGTTGCTTTTCAGAAGTCTAATTTCCCAGGCTTTGACTACAGAAAGAGGATAATTCTGTAAGGTCAGATATTCCTACTCATTTTTACACACACAAAAGAAGTCATTGCTACTGTCTTTCAAAGCTGCAGTTTGTGTGAGCAGTGAGAAGTTGGTCAACATCAATGTCCTTCATTGCACATCAACTGAAGAACAAACACAACCAAGCCTGCAACTAAGGTTCTTGCATTCAGCTTCAAAAGGGGATTAGATAAAGGAGGTGGTCAATGAATTAAATTAGGAGTGGAGTAGCTCCAAATCCTGAGCACAGAAAATAGAAACCCTGGTGTATTCTGTACATGAAAAGGGATGAAAGCTTTCCAGTTAGAGAGTCTCAACCTACCGTATGAATTCATTACCTAGTTCTCTGTACAAGAGAAGTGCTGACACCCCTAACACTAAGGGTGTACCAGGCAGGCTTAAATGTGCCAATCTAGACAGCCTTCTCTTCAGTCAATGAACGGGAAGAGGCATGTCTGGAGAGTGAACAGGAGCACCTCCATCAGACAGCCATCAGGTGATGAATGCCCTCTAGAGGCACCTCACAGCCCACACTGCACAGAAAGCCTTGGCTGTCAACCTGGACGCAGAGTCAGGCCATGTGAATACACACATACTGCCCATCCGCCTTCAAAACCACGACGAGAATGGTAATGGAGAAGATGATTCAGGAGCTAAACTTCTCACCCAAGACAGAATGAAGACACAACCGACACAAAAACACTGGGGTGAGTTGGAGCAAGGAAGCTCCAGCCTGGAAGTCAAGCATTTGAAGGGCTGAGTCTTGTTTCCAGGATCTCTATTGCACTTTATATATAAATGGCTGGAGAATCACAAATGCTGTAGACAAGGTTAAGACAAAGGAGATACACAGATAAACTGGAATACTGGCAGTCAGACTGACTTCAACCAGCGGCTTGCAAAGCCTTAATTCTTCAAGTTGTTCTAGATAATTAGAAGCTCAACTAAAATACAACAAAGATTTGTACAACACATAAATAAAACACAACAACAACGATTCGTACAGCACATCTTCCTCTGACAAATGAATTTTCAGACAGAAGCGCTGCTCCACACAGAGTATGTCTGCACATGATAAATATCTGGTATCACTTCATAAATTAAGCAGAAATAATTGTTCTGATGGCATCACGTCAGGAAGCACTAACAATAAAATGTAGACAAAGACAACATTGGAAGGACACGATGATTTAGAGGAATGGAGTAACCATTTCGTTTCCACAGCAGAAAGCAACAGCTCGTGGTCCGAAGGGCTGAACACAAGTTCTGTTACCAAGTTTAAGCAGTAGCCCAATTTGAAGAAACAGCACTTAGGCTGAAGGAATCAGCCTCATTAGCAGATCCTGGCTAATGATAGGACACATCACCAGAGAGAAGGAAGACATGAACAGTTAAGTGACAGTTCTCATGTATCTGGACTGTCATTTTCATGGGGGAACTGAAACACTGAAGCTCTTCCATGAGCTTAAGAGAACTGAGTTCTGGGGTGCAACCTGAGAAGCCTTGGCCCTTCAGCACCTACTTCCTAGAAGGATCCAAAGAAAACGGTGGGAGGCAGGCATTCTTCAGCTCCTCATTTTGAACCAAGGCCAGTACCCAATCACGGGAAAAGACAGGAGAGAGATCAGGGCAGACCCAGGCTCTGTAACCCTGGTTAACAGTCTCCTTAAGAAAAGGTCATTTCTCATCATTAATGCTTCAAGCACCCCAGCTCTCACCCCAGCTGCGTGTATCTTTTCCTGCCATCCTCTCATCAATGCCTCAATAACCTGACCACCTCTACTTTCAAAAGGAATAAAATGAGTGCCATACATGAAAGCACTCAGTAGGGTTACACAGACTTACACAGACATCACTATATAGAATCATGGAATCCTTAGGGATCGGAAGGGACCTTGAAAGATCATCCAGTCCAATCCCCCTGCCACAGAAGGATCACTTAGACCAAGCTGCACAGGAACAGTTCCAGGTGGATCTGGAATGTCTACAGAGATGGAGACTCCACAACCCCCCTGGGCAGCCTGTGCCAATCTGTAATGGCTGAAACAGCTGAAACTAAAACACAAGGCTCAACACTCCCTAGCAGTACGTACAGAAAGCCTTCCTGCAGAGCCAGTTACGGAGCACGGAGAATCACAGCTTGCTCAAGAATTTTGAAAACAACATTTTGAAAGGCTCAAAGTGATTTATAACTCTCAGATTACTCCTACTGTTATCTAAGGAGAATGCCTCATCATTGCACATCCCTGTCCTCTGTACTCATTTATTGTCTCTTTATTAGCTGCATTCCTTATAGCACCGCCTCTTACGTTTAGAATAGAAACCATTTCTCCTGCTCAGATACTATCAAACTATCATCTTCATCAGGTATTTCTTGAATACAAGCTTCTCTCTACTAAGAAACCGCTGGCCATATTGTGTGTGTCACAAATGTTCTAAAATGAGAAACAGACCTAACAGCTCCATCTTCAAATATCTCAGGATCTTTTAGATCCAACCTTCTCCCTGAAGAGAAGCGCCAAAGGAAGCAGTATTTCTGAGCTTATTTCAGCGCATAAATGGACCCTTTGTGGCACCTACTCGCCCTGAGAAAGCGGTCAGGCAAGTGGCAAGTGATTTCATTACCCACCTCAGTGGATCAAAACCCATCATCTTTCAGGCATATTAGAAACCAATGATGCAACCCGAATACCAAAACCAGGGCTCCTGCATAACAAAAGCTCAACCTCAATCTGATTATATGAAAATGAGAACCACGTTGCTCCCCACTGCAACACAATAAGAAAGCCCAAAATGATGGTAGAGCAGTCCCACTGGCACCAGAGGCTGAGGAACTGACACCAAGTTTCACAGCAAGCCAAGATCTGGTGTAACTTGATTACCTGAATTAGCTAACCATGTAAAAAGAAAACTATCTAAGGAGCAAAATAAATACAGCCTGAATGAGGAGCAACCAAACTGCTGAAAGTCATTATCTTCAGTCTGATGTCCTCCTGGCATTGTCCTGAAAGCCTATCTGGCTCCACACCACTCCTGAGTGGCCTTAGATAATTTCTCCAACAGAGAAACAGTTAAAGATAGCAGTTATACGTAACGAAAGGCTAACCTTACAAGGTTAAGCTGGTTAACGAACTGAGTAAAGCGCAACGGCTGTTTTTACCAGATCCAATCAACAACCAATACAAACACATGGCACTGGGCTGCTCCCAAAAGGTTTTGTCCTCTCCAAGCAGTAAAACTATCAGCTAACACATAACACTAACAGCAGCTAGAGTACAAAAAGCAACTTCATCGTACTCGACTTTAAAAAATGTCTCAGCTACTAGCTCTCATTTCAAGGTATCACCAAAGGGACTAGGGAAAGATGCTCAGCTTCCCTGCTCTGGATTCCATACAACTTTCCCAAATGGTTCAACAACTTTAAAATGACTCCATTCTTTAGGGTGAGAATGCTGGCTCCACGACCAAGAAGATCAGATCACATTACATGTCTGTGAGTCATCACATAAAACATACAAGTAGTGTGACTTAGGGCAACCTTCTTTACAGCAAGCTCCTCCTCTGCCTCACGACAGCAGTGACATCCCTGCAGCATGCAGCATGCAGCAGCAGCTGGCAGCTATGTGGAGCAAGGGGGAAAGCAAGGGTGCACGTGGCAGCTACAAGATGTAAGTAAGAGGAAGAAGGATGTACTCCAAATTCCTTAACAGAATCATAGACTCAGTCAGGTTGGAAAACACCCTTGAGCTCAACAAGCACAACCAATAACCTTACTCTACCAACTGTCTACTCTCTCCTTCACTACTCTGCTCAGCTTCACTCAGCAGTAGCAAGGAATGGTTTGGCTGAGCTGGAGAAACGTGGCACGGAGACCCTCAGCCCTGGGGAGGGCAGACTGTCTGTCTCACCCTACTGCCTCATGCCACCTCATCCTTCTCCTGCTCCCACCCTAAAGCCCTGCCTCATCACATTTGCTTCCAGGTTGACCTGCAGATGGGACACAGTTGCAGCACCAGCTGAGATAAAGAGATCAAGACCCAGAAAAACAGAAAAGAAGAAATAGTATCTCCAGAGCCAGGAGCAGCTCCTCATGGCTTTCAATCCCAGGTGCTCAATATGATGTGCGCTTGCCGCCAGGCTAGAGACAAGGATGCCAGGTATGGGGGTTGTGTATCAGAAGAGGAGGAGGTTTTCCTCACATGCCAAAAATGCCTCCCTAACTGCTCAGTTAAGCAACTCACATCAGCATTTCCTGATGAGCATCCTATCAGGCTGCGCAGCTGAAAAATACCTGGCTCTAGTTGCAGCAACACATTAAGGAAAAGGTAATAATGGTTGTAATGCAAACCGAATTCAAAGAAGTTCCAAGTTACTATTTGTATTGTTGGGCCTAGAGTTGATACAAACAAACATTTAGCTGATTATAATATATATTGCAGCACACATTAATCAAGATCAATTAAATGGATAGTGCAAGTTGAGAACACACACATGTGAGATGCCAAAATAGGAAGGATGAGTAAGATGGTATTAAATTACCACAGCTCTGATTAATCACTGCGAATCTATCAAAGCTCAGACAAAATTAACTAATAGTAAAAAAAAAAAGGGGTGGGGGGGGAAGAAAAATAAAGAAGAAAAGAGAACTTCTTGAAAGAAAATGCTCTTCTTTAAAGGTTTTAGAAAGACACTGTCAGCTGAACTGCAAAGCTACCCCAGTGGCACCACTTCTCCCCCAAGAAGACGTTATAAAAATGAGTCACGCCCAGATGACATACAAAATCCTTAATGCATCTGTTTGGGGGACTTGCTGTGTTATTGTCCTCTTTGGACTTCGAGTTCTCCCTCAAGCCATAGTTTTTTGGAACTATATATTCAGCTCAGACTAATTGATGCAGTACGTTTGCAGTATTGTTTCCAAAATATTTCCACCAGCGTTTCAAATGTTTAAAAAATTAACAGTGGGGACACTTAGCAATTGGAACAATTTAACAAGGGTTGTCATTGATTTTTTTTTCCTCCTATTGAAGTTGGATGCTCTAGAAGTACACTCTAGTTCAAACAGGAATGCGTTCAGGAAAGTTCTGCTGACCTGAGTTGTACAAGATGAAATAGTCAATGATTAATGGGTTCCTCCTGTAGCTCTAAACATCTCCAAATTTGTTTTGCAATTCCTATGGTGTTTAGAGCAGCTTACAGATAAAATAGGGGCGAAGGTAACTTATTACACCGGCATCTGAGCCATCTGAGGGGATAGCATGTCACAACATAGGTATCCAGTTTTGCTTATGGGCATTTTTCACCTTTCTAGTTTTGGGTTTTTTTTCTTTGGGAGGGGGAAGAGTAATTAATATTTACTTATTTGTTTCTTTCCAAGAGGCATTTATTTGAGAAATCAACAGAACTCAACTTGTTCCATGGCTATTGTGATGTTACTGACGTGCATTTCCAAGAAGGTTCTTGTCTATGGCTGCAGGACAAATAAACTTTGAATATTCATTTCCCTGCTCTCTGGAATGCGCTAGATTTAGGGATATTTTAAGCGCTTAAGGTTCTATCATCTGCTCTCTAACCAAAGCTGAACCACCCCATTTTGAACAGGGCATTATCATTAATAACGTAAAATATCAGTACAAAAGACAAGTCCATCCCTACAGTAGAAGAAACCCAGCTCATCCTAACATGATAGATATTTTACCTTGGGTCCACATTTGCTGTTGCTTCATCGATGATAAGGATCCGGTTTTTTTTTAGCACTGCTCTGGCAAGACACACCAGCTGCCTCTGACCAACACTAAAATTAGACCCAGATTCTGCCAGCTGCATCTCCATTTTATTAGGCAGTTCTTCCACAACCTCCTTCAGTTGCACCTGTTGACATGTCAACACATTGTAGGATGAGTAACTCCCTTTTAAATCAGCTATTGTGCGTCTGATGACACAACAATAAGGATGCAAGGTTTCCCTTTTATATTCTGACACCAAACGAGTGCGTGCCAAGTTGCATTACACAGCATGTCGGTCATTAGAATTCTAACAACATTAAAGCACATTGTTAAGAATCTATTAATGTTCATTAAAACTAAGATACGAATCTAAAGGTTACCAAAGCATCATCCCAAAGGATAATTTTTTCAGACTCGTGTAACAATACAGATGTCTGCACACACACACACACAAACAGTCACACAACGGTCTAGCCCTTTCCTCATCACCAGCCCTTCGCAAACCTGATGAAACATCTAAATCCTGACTCACACAAGCACTGTAAGGTCACTTGGCTCATAAATATCAGATGTACAGATTATTAATTAGTAAGTCACCTCTTCCAAGGCATTCCACAGCTCTTCGTCAGTGTATTCATTGAAAGGATCTAAGTTTTTCCTCATAGTTCCAGTGAATAAAACAGGCTCCTAAAACACATTGAAGTTAACGTTCCATTACAAAGACAGGTCTTACACTGCAATAGGTGCTTTAATAATAAGCAGAACTAACCCGTACCAACAATAACTCGGTGACGGTTATTTCTGTGCTATCTCTTATGAAATGCAAAAGAGTTTTTCACAACCGCATGCTTTAAGGCTGGGGAAGGGGGAGCAGGGGACAGGCAAGCGTTCAACCGGTCTGTATCAAGATAATTAACCAAACAGGTCAGGCCTGTTTGCAAAATGCTGCACACAGTTATGTCGGCACTCAAGCGGGCGTTTACATGCCGCTGTTTTGATGCCACAAGCTATATATACACTTACATGAGATCACTGCTATCCTCCTGGTATTGGTAATGAAAATCAGCAAGTAAACTGTCAATGAGCTCACGCTCTCCTAAATTACATCTGGGCACTTTGGAGAATTTGTTTTTCAAGTCCATAATCCAAACGAGGAATCACAAGAGCTCACGATGCCCTTTCCTGGTTGTGGCTGTGCTGGGTTTTGTTTCATTTCATAACAAAAATGCCCTTCAGTTTTACCACCAGAACCTGAGAGACACCATTTCAGCACAATGTTTACACCTACACACGCAGAAGGCTAATCCACACTGCCGTGGCATCAAGGTAAACTTGCTTAGAACTGGAGCACTACTGGGCCAAGCTCTAAATCCAAATACACCAGGGAGTCAAATCCGCACCGGCTCCATTCAGGTACTGTTGTGGGTTCACCTCTAGTTGAAGCAGGTTTTGTTCCACTGTGGTTCCAAATCAGTCAAATAAAAGCTCATTCATCAAACAGGCACAAATCAGTTCACACTGGAAAATGTACTATTTGAGGAGCAGGAAGATGACTTTGGGTGCAGAACTCCTTAAGCAACAGATCAGTACTCACTAATTTGAGTTGCCAGATCTGAGAGCCATGCACTGACACGACTTTATGGCTAAACTCCTCTTAATACCACGTAAAGACAAAAGCAACAAGTCAGAAGTTGTAGTGGTGCTAATCATAAATGAAGACCATTCATCATCTTGTCAGTCTTCTTTAAACTGAAGAAGTTTTATACCAACTACTTTTCTTCCCTCCTAGGAAATAAAGCCTAACTAACATTGGTTAACTTGAGCTGACTCTGAGATGAACCTCTGTCGTGACTTACATCCTGCCTAACCCTAGTAATGCCCAGCTCCAAAGGGCTGCAGCAAATCAGAAGGGAATTCAGAGAACCTTTTCATTGTGTCTTCATTTCTAAACCACTCCGACTGGTACGAAAGGATTAAGACAGACAGAACATGCCAGGAGCAACGTAAAGACAATATGTACTTCTTGATATGACGTGCCAACAACGCGCAGTATCTGTTGCGCCACTAAAAACCTGTTGGATGAACACAAGGAGTTCTAAAAACCATTAACGGGTGAAAGAGCAGTCTTCTTCAAAAACACCTAGAAAGCAATTTGTTTATCAGGCCGTATTTTAATACAGGGTTTGGTGTATTAATCCCTTTTTGATGGCATTGTTACATTTCTTTTCCTTTTCAGCCCGTTTTTTTATGGGTTAGCGACGTAAGAGGCTGAATTTATGAGTTGTTCCTAAGTAGTATAAAAGTCCTAACAACAGACGTGTACTGCAACAGGAGATAAGGTTATTTTTTTAATAACCATTTCTGACACCGATTATTATTTAAATGAGTCGAGTTTATAAGAGGAAGGTAATAAGACAAACCTGTAAATAATTGTTGTAAAAATGCTCGCAGTCAGGGAGGCAGACACCATTTGCATAGGAAAGATTTACAAACACATCCTCCACACAGCTCCATCCAGGCAAGCAATTAGAAGCCTAAGCACATTTTTATTTCTCCAGGTAGGTGTTTAAACTTAGGTGGAAGAAAACTTCAGTCCTGCCTCATCACTCTCTAGGAATGGATCTGCTTAGCATGTTTTATGGTATAGCTTTAATAAGCATCTCTCCCTATGGTTTTTTAGCTTCCCACATAATTAGGGAGATAGTTGTTGCAAAATAACTGCCTCCTGTTACCTTACTCTTTCTGTTATTGACACTACTATTAACACAAGACAATGCCTATCACTCATTTGACTGCAGTATAAACCTAATTGCTACCCCCTACTCTTCTTACTGCTACCATTCACGGGTTTGTGTATTTCTAGGGGAAATAAGTCTTCCCTTATGTGAAACAGAAATGTTCCCTGCTAACCTTTGGATGAATAAAAACCTTTGGGACCACGATGAAAACCTCACCACATAAACTGGATAAAAGTAATAGAATTCAACTAGATTGAAATAGGTTTACAACTGTGTGAACGGATGGGTGAATGAAAATAAAATGTATTAAATGCAGTAAACTCTGAGCATCCGCATCACTCTACAAGTAAAAACTGTATTTAACCTGCAGTTTCCTTGTCTCTATTTTATTTGCAGGTTCACAGGTTTGTGGATTGGAAGGGACCTCAGGGATCATCTAGTTCAACATCTTAAAGCAGCATACAGCTGGCCCAGAACCCTATCAAGCTGAGCCTTAAAACTGTCTAAAACTGAAAGACCCACCACTCCCTTTAGAAGACCATCCCACTGTCTAACAGCTCTCATCGTCAAACACTTTCCTCTCTAATCCAGCCAGAATCCATCCCTGCAGCGACTTCTAACCATTCCCCCTTGTCCTTTCTACATGCCTCCTTGTGAAAAGGGAGTCCCCATCCTCCTGGTAGCCACCCTCGATAGACTGGAACATCACAGTAAGGTCCCCCATAAACCTTCTCTCCTCAAGGCTGAACAACTCGGTTGAATTCTTCCAGCCATAAACATCACTCGCAACAACTAGGAGCAAGGCTTTCTAAAAGCTCTAGACCTTGAACAGTTATAGGTGTTTCCAAAAGAATGCTGCACGCCAACAAAAATAACACACTGCAATCTACGTAAAGACTGCTTTGCAGACAAAAGGTGACTGGTTCCAGTGGGTACTTCTGCTGTGCGAGAAGGAAACCCTCAGCACGCAGAAACAAAAGGCGCTGCATTAGGCAACAACTCAGTGTCCTATTTTTGTGTTATGAGGAAAATCAATTAGGTAGTCGAGAGAGGCTCAGCAGCACTGTTCATTACCATTTTTATCAGAGTCTCAATTTAAAGAAATTAATACACCTTGAATGCCATCCTGCCAAGAGTGTAACAGAAACATGCAGATACAACGATGCTGTAATAAATACTACTTCTGTAATCAAATACAGACATCCATGTCAAACCTGGCAAACAAAGCCCTCTGGTTTCTAGCCTGCTCTTCTATCTACCTGCTGGAACATCCCAGGAGAATGTTTTCCAAAAACATAACTGTGCATTTGCAGTGTATGAACCTTTTTCTCTCTTCTTCCCTCTCCAGTGGGGAGTAGATGATGACAGAATAGATCAGAGACCTCCTGGAACATGGTAACCTGCAGAAGCGCTGCCTTGAGGAATCGGTGAGGTTGTACATAACCCTTTTTTGATCCTATCTCATCTGAAAGTAAGATGACACAAGACTTGTGACCTACTGGAGTTCCTGGGAGATCTGTTCTGCTGAATCAGAGATGAGGCTGTTCCTAACACCACCAGCATTCGCAGCCTTTTCCTACATTCAGCTTGTAATGCTCACCAAGTTCATGGTTATGGATCATAACAGCCACTCTTTTGTCCATTGTCCTGGATTCCTGCTGTCCAACCCTCTCCAAATAATGGAAAGACTGGTAGCTCACTTGTAGTTGGCATGCCTGCTCTTTCTCTGTCTAGCCTCAGTGCGTTTGTAATTTTCACTGAGGAGGCATCACATCAGGCAGGAGCTGCTGTCAAAGGCTCGAGTGACTTCAAAGGACTACACCTGTCTGATTTTCTCTGCTCTTTCCCAGACTATAGGAGGACAGCACATGGCTAACACCTACTGACTCACAAGTATTCCAGAGGTACAGACATGACAAGGAGGAAGAAAAGGCTGCAGTCCCCAAAGCTGGAGTATTTGAAAATAATCAAGATCAAACTTCAGCTGGAATAATGATTCGCTGACGTTTCTATGTCTACTGCCTACTGGAGTGTGTGGGGAACATGTGCTAGTAAAGGGGTTTCAAAACTACAGCATTACATTGAAGATGCTTACAACAAATGAAGTTACTCTCTTACCTGAGGTATAATTGAAATTTTCTTCCGCAAGTCATGGAGCCCTAGCTCTGACGTCAAGTACTTATCAATCCATATCTTTCCTTCGGGTTCCGCCAAGCGAAAGAGAGCTGCTATCAGAGAGCTCTTCCCAGCTCCAGTTCTTCCCACTATTCCAACCTATGGAGTAAGCCAAGCTTGTACCATTAAACCATGAACTTTCCAGGATAAATTAGTAAGTCAAGTGACAGTTTCACAGCATCACAGGGTTTACAATGAACAAGCACCAAGCAGAACTTCTTGTAATTAACATTTTTTTTCAAGTGGCAAAAAACTCCCCCAAATCAGCTCGGATTCATGCGACATTTGGATACCTGACTATTTCTTGGGTCATATTCAACAGTGAGAGATCGTCCCTAAAGGGTGGTGTTTTATTGCATAAACAAGATGAGAGTGGTTCAGTGTAGACGGCAGTGCCAGTAAAGGCTGCTAGTTTTTAAGCCTAAACCTGACATGCTGGGTATCACCAGGCAAATCGTTTCAGGCATGCATCTACTCCTCAGCTCAGGAAAAGGACTCCCATACAGGACTTCAGGAACAGTTAAATAACTGGGCTTGATTCTGGTTAGCGTGGTTAAGGCCTTTAAAGCAGTCAAACTCTAAAGCCAAAACTAGCAGGATTATAAACTGTGTTCATGCTTCACGCAACTACAACAGGGAAGACAGAGGTATTGAAATCACAAGGCCACGCGAGCAAGCTGCAATTTCTTCCCAAACAGAAGAGAGTGAATGCCAACACGAGAGTGATTCTGTGTGTTCACAAAGAAAAATCAGAAGCTGCAGGCAATGTGAAAAAATAACACTTTCCAAATAGAAGAGGGGCAAGAGACGACGCAAAATACGGAACTGCTGATCTGAACAACAAGGGGTTAAGGCCTGAAACATTTCATATGAGCTCAACACTTGGAAGACAGCAGTCCCATGAATAAATGAGAGGAGACATAATTTAGTAGTGATCAGACACTACTCAAATCACAGTTATTTCTTAAAACATGCTGTCTTCAGGCAAATGATTCCTAGAGGAAACTGTACAGTAATCAATTGTATCAGGGAAGATGATGGGTGAAACCCTCTACACATTCATTTGGCAGAACTTATTTCCTGAATTTGGTTCTAATCACTGTATTTCCAGAAAAAAACTCAACACACTGGGAGGAGCTCAGAGAAGTGTGATGTAAAAGGGGGTTGGAGTCAGGCGGGGGTTGGTCTTCTCTCCCTGGACACTGGAGACAGGACAAGGGGTCACAGTCTTAAGCTCCATCAGGGGAGGTTTAGACTTGACACCAGGAAAAGGTTTTTCACTGAGAGAGTGATCCAGTTCTGGAACGGGCTGCCCACGGAGGTGGCTGGGTCACCGTCCCTGGAGGTGTTCAAGGTCAGGCTGGATGAAGTGCTGAGTGGCATGAGCTAGATGACAGATGTTAGGGTTACTTGGTTGGGTTTAGGTTGGACTGGATGATCTTTAAGGTCTTTTCCAGCCTCATCAGTACTGTAATATTGGAGACACTGGCTTGATGACGATTAAACAAATAACCTGGCTGATTGGGGTGCAGAAGGGAGAAAGAAACATAAAACCCTTCATGAGTTCACAGACACCAGAGGGCAACTGCCCATGGCATGTGACTCAGGTGTGTGCAGCAATGACTGCTGGACTTAAATTAAGCAGAGGAAACACTTCATCCAAGAGAAAGGAGAAGCCTAACAGTCAGAGACATTAAGCTTGGGAAAAAAGCAGAGGTGCCCACATCTGCTCCCAAGTGCACTGCAAGGAGCTACTTACACTGCATAATCTAAAAGGTATTTTCTGTTTCTGTCTTCCAATTCAACCATTTCATCCAACAATTCGTTATTGCACTATTGTGTACAAACTCATCAACATTAACGCAGTGCTCTCTATTAAAGATACAGCCTAATTTAAGCAAATCTGTCACAATGAATGCTAATGTGTCTAATACTCTGAATTATATGAACAAGACGAGGGAAAAATAGTTCTGAAGAGTTCTACTACAGCTCAGAAAGAAAATGCTAAATGGAGATACCCAAAGTTGTGAAAACAAAGGTTCAATTGTCTCTCTGTAAATGTCAGTGATATAAAGTGTGGTATTGAGAATATAACGAGAAAAACCCATTAAAAATACATTGATACTTAAAATAAAAATGCAGCTGCTCTGCATATTGTCAAAACCCCTCTTTCAGTTTGGCATCCAATGAAAGGACTATGCTCTTCAGCGTTTAGAGGAATCTATTTGTATTTTTGCTCTATGAAAATTGACAAGAATTTGAATCGGCTCTCAGTATACACACGTCTTTATTTTTTAATACATCATATTCTTCAGAAGCTCATGTTCACAGCCAGTGCAAACACAGCAGCAGTCTGCAACTGCAAGTCCCAGCCTCCTAACAGGCCAGGATTTTGTTGCCTGATGTATGCCATGTGCAGACACAAGAGTACACCTGCTACACTGGGCTCACCATCACTCAGGCATCACTCATACTTCAAAGTGGAGCTGCACAAAAAACCGAGAGAGATTTACAGCATGTCAGCTACTCCACTGAAAATGCCTCTGTCTTTGCTGCTCCTCAGGCAAACTCCCTTTCAGGCTACACTGAGAGCACAGATACACAAACAGCTGCCAAGCCATAAACACTGACCCTCACCCTCCTATCTTTTCATGTAGCCATATCCTCAGATTTAAGATCTGTCAGGACAAGGTGCATTTAACAATATAGTGGTCAAGAAGCACTCACAAGCACCCTAAAACAAAGCTAGTGGCGTTTATGACGTAAAGGTTGCAGGTGCTAACCTTCTCCTGCCTCAGCGATAGTAGCTGAAGAGGTTAAGCACAGCCAGCTGCTGGCAGAGCTCCTGACACGAGCACTGCCTGGTCTGTCTCTGGCAGACCGTGCTACATTAGCAACGATGGGGTAAAGCAGAGGGTCCTCCACAGCCCAAGCTGACTGTAGGGAAATACTGAACGCTGAGACAAGCAGATCAAAGGCAGGAGTGATCTGCTAGTACTCACCTCCTCTGTTCTTACTCTATCTAGAGCTTTCAATCTGGAGGCTGGGATGGCTACAAGAAAACTACAGCAGAAGTTTAAACTCTTGCATCCTGCCATTGGCACCATAGCCACCAGAAGTCTGTACAAGCCAGGGGTCTGAAGAGGCCTCAGAGCTCTCACTGACAGCTGCAGGAGCAGAATCCCTAGCAGATCTCAAAACCTGCTTCTGAAGAAACACTTCTCCATAATTAAAACCAACACAAGGAGCACAGATGCTTGGGAGATTTATTTGACACAGGGGCAATCTACTGCAGTGTTCTGCAAAACATCATAGGAAACAAACACGAAGTTCTTGGCAATAATTTCAAGAGGGGCAAAGTCACTTTAGGATGACAAAGCCACAGAGTAACCACTCAGCAAAACCCAGTTCCTCAGAGTCATCCGTCTGCCTCCTGCCCCTACTAAGAATTGAGTCATAACAGGCACTGCTAATATTGCCCGCTTGTCTTTTGTGTTAGTCCTGCCCCTCACTGAGAAAGGTGAATCTTCTTGTCTGCTGGAGTGACAGACAACAGCCAGAAAGCTGCCCTCTGAGGCAAGAAAATTAGAGAGCAGGTAAACATCCTTTTTCCTCGTCTTCTTGAACACTGGTTTTAATTCACTCGTACCTAACTGCATGACACCATGTCCACGCAGCAAAGCTGGGCTCAACTCCTGGACCTAGCATGTTATTAAAAAGGTCCACTTGAGGAATCAAACAGGTTGGAGACTGAATGGAGAAGCACGCCAGAAACAAGGCTGGGGCAACGACCGTAGAGCACTGAACCTGCCTCCTGGGGAACACAGCCTAATCAAACTGCAGCAAATTAACACTACAGGGCTCTAATTTCATTTTGTCTAGGGGGGAGGCCCTCCCTGTAGCACTCTTTCAACTCTGATAGTGTAAAAATTTTGGGAGGATGATTCACATGTGTAAAGGAGGAAGAGTTGCATGTTTCTTTTGGCTATAGATCTAATTAGTGGCTACAGTTAATTGGGTTGGTAGCCGAAAGGAACCGAAATAAAATCCCCCATTCTGAGGTTAGGTTACTGATGTGTAATTCCTTCTTCTCTCTTCCATTTGGTGCCCCATGCAAGAGCATGTCTATTCCTTTCGTTCCCTTACCTGTTGGCATCCTTCATTCCATTTATGCTCCCCCTCTACTGAATCCCCACTTTCCTATTGCAGCTCCTCTTGCTTTGGAATTGAAGATTTTGGGCTTAGCCTGTGTTTGTGATGTCTGATGCTTTCTAACAAAATCCAGACTGTGTAATAACATTATCAAACACCTTTAACCCTTTGTTTGGACACTCAGATGGAACCTGAACGCTGCACTTAGGAGAAATAAATAGGCAGCACCTAAATATGACCCAGGCTTATTTTTCAAAGCACACTTCCTAAGTCCACAACATCTGGGTGTTTTATAACGAGATTTTATCACACAGTTTCTTATCCACTGGGCACCTTGGCCAGCCACATCCATACCTTTTCTCTTGGCTTAATAACAGCAGACAGATGGCGTAACACCAGAGGTCCATCCAGGCTGTACGTGAAATTAACGTTTTCAAATGTTATCATTCCTTGGCTCGGCCATTCGGGTGGCGGATGTTTGTTAGTCTCCCAGGGAGCTTCTCTTTCAAGTTCTGTGTACTCCATTACTCTTTCTACTGATATCATCTAAGGGAAGGAAAGAAGACACAGAGATTTCAGCTTACTGTGTTTTGCAGACGTCCCACACGTGTGTGCATTGTTAAAGATTCGATGCTAATTATTCTGAGAGGTTTCTTAAACAATTTGGTGCCATCCTATGCTTATTTTGTACAACTGGAGAAGTGGAAAGAAGGCATCTTGTGCCCTGCTGCGGGATGACAGCATTTGTTTGGTTGGAAGACACCTTTAAAAAACATCGAGCCCAAATACTGAACCAGGGCTGCCAGGTCACCACTAATCATGCACCTCAGCACCACATCCACATGCCTTTTAAATATGCCCAGAGATCATGACTCCATCACTGTTCTGCAGAGCCTATTTCAATGGCTGGTAACCACAGATTCTTCCTAATATCCAATCTGAGNTGTTCCTGTGCTCTGAAGATTTCCTTCAAAGTAATGTCCAGCCTTCATAGACTTCTTTGTCCTTCAGGGCTGCCTCCTTCTGTCTCCTAAACAGGTCAAAGTCTGCCCTCTGGAAGTCCAGGGAGGTAGTTCTTCTGGCCCCCCTCCTTAATGGAAAACTCTACTATCTCAGGGTCGCTAAGCCCAACATTAGGGTTAGACTGACAATTCCAAGACTTCCCAAATGGTGCAAATAAACTTGGAAGCTTTCTTCCCCTTTCTCCCCAAAGTCTGTCACTACTAGTTTCTTCATGCCTGAAAAATGCTCCGAAGAAGCAAAGTGCTACACAAAGCCCTCACATACCTAACATCCTTGATGCGACCTGTTATTAAACATGGCTTTGCTAACTTCCACAAAAGGACTACATGCACCTCCTAGACTACAGCCAGCAAATCACACTTACAAGTAGCATTCTGCTGTCCACAGAACAGATAGAACCCATAACGTGTTTATGCTCAGCATGCCCTTTCTACAGTCTTTTTTCCTTATATTTTACCTTACAAAAGTAAGATGGCAAAGCAGAGCGTGCTACTAAATACTGTAAATCAGCAGAAGTCCTTTGGGAAACGCTCTGAATCCAAATATTACTGTTAAATATTTGTTAGCTTACAACAAATTAAGATCTATTCCTCTACAGTGAATGACCAGGACCCTAAAAACAGTATCAACACAATTATTTACTATTGGATTTTGAAATAATAAAGAGCCACCAATTAAAACTAATTCAATCTTGCACAGGGAATTAATTTATTCTAATTTTAGCAAGTTGCCAAGCAATTGTAACTCCTGTCTCCTGTCTGGGAGATTATAAAGCCCCCCCCTTACTATGAGCAGAGAGGGACAGTCACTGGCAATCATTCACCTCAACATCTTCCAAATTAGCCAGACAAATTAGACACTAGAAGAGGTCTTTTTCATTTATGCTACAAGTGGTGCCTCAGTTGCCCGCGTAGGTATTAACACCCTAAATGAATTAAGAATTCCATCCTTAAGGCCCCACGTCACACCCATGAAAAGAAATCAAGAGGTGAAAAGAAAGAAACAAACATTACCAGGTTTTCCACTTCAGCACTTTGCCTAACACCCCACTGGAATGTTCCCATGAGAGTGATTGAATAGGACAGCGCCAGACCAACCTGCCCCGCGTTCAGAGCTGCAGAACAAAGGCAAAAAGAGAATCAAACAGGTACACGGTAATTAAACGAGGTCCTAGTTAACTCCAATTTCATGAGGCTCCTTACACGACCTGTGCACAGGGTTTTATTTGGTCGCACCATACTTGCTGTCTGTGCATGGAGTAGCTCCGGGCTACCTGCTGGATTAATTATTTAATTTTTAAAGAAATGTGTTTTGTAAATGATATTTGAAAACATAATTCCAATCCTCCTTGGTCTGTCAGTCTCCAGACCATGCTTACATAGTGCATTGCATCATCCCTATCTGCCTCAGCCTTAGAAACTTCCCACTTCTTCCTAAGCAAATCAGGTCAGCCCCCAAACATACCCAAAGGATTTCAAAATGCATTAGGAATGTCTGCAGCAACCCTGTTCTCTCGGGAGTGATCACACAAAACAACAGGGCAGAGTATTTATTTCCCTGTCTCCACAAACATTTATCTTGTTCAGTAGGTCCCCTCTCACCAAACAAGTGAGTTCTGCATGCAGTACCGAGCACGGACTGTCCTCTGACTGACTGGAACTTTATCCTAGCCCAGCTCCCTTGACTGCAAGAGAGCTACTCCTTATCCAGAGGCGAGGAAAGACACAGGACCACTGCTTTGACTTTTACATTCTAGTAACATCAAACTGGGCTCAATATTTCCACCGCTGAGCTGCACGGTGTTCCAGTTTTAAAACACACAAACATTGTTCAAATGAAAAGAAACAAACCCAGCAAATTAGCACTAATTTCCATGTCCAAGGTAATTGCTTCTTCCTTCCTATTTTAGATGACTATCTCCTTCCAGTACATCTAACCCAATTACATCCTGGTTGAAGCATACACTAACGCCAGTTGATGAGTGACAGTGATCACCAAAAGTGTTATTACAAGGGGATTTTCTTTCAGGAATTGGCTCTCCTCTGCTGATCCAAGATGTAGAAATATATCTGTAGGAACTTGAGCTTGCCTTCTGGCCTACTGTGCCATGCAAAGAAAGTTGTTAGAAGCACCTCAGTGAGTGATTCAGCATGAAAAGCAAAGCCCTTGTAGTCCCAAAAGGGAAAGGCACAGGTGGGGGGAAAGATTTCTCTGTTTTTATTGCTCTGAAGGCCGTCATCTCAGAAGTGATGACTAAAGATCTGCGAGTTTGTTTGTGCATTTAAGGATGCTCATGCCTAAGCCCAGAAGACGTCTGAACTGCCTCCAGTATTTGCAGAAAAGCAGATACAGCCCCAATGCCCTAGACCGAGGAAGAGATCACGATCTAGAAAGAAACGTTTAACTTAATTACAGTTCTTAAAACAATTAGAAACAGCAATCCACGAAAAAGAATTAGTGCTATACATGGTAATTCCCGGGTGAACTTTTTCTAACATTTGTACTTACTCTTGGCGAGAAGCAGGGACCCGAAAGCAACCACTGTAACAAAAATGGCACAGATGGCATCCAGACGCACAGCAAACCACCTCGAGGTCGTCAGAAATAGAAACCAGGCCTCTATAATACATTTTATGAAGAACAGGGGAATATTAGAAAACTAAGGGATGTCATTGTTAGGAAATTAATTCGTGTTCTTATTAGATATTCATGTGTTTTTTTCAGAATTGCCACCTCCAGGTGCACATCTGTATGGACTGATGGTGCTCAGAGTAAGGTCCATGGCTCCTGAAATGCTTTAACCTGGAGTTTCACACTAACAGCAATCACAGGTACTACAACACACAGTTAAAGAAAGAAAAAGAGTCAAGACCTAGAACATGCTCCATTTACTTAAAATGGGTGCCTCTTTATACCTCCGGTGGACTCAAGAGTCTAACACAGCAAACACAAGGACTGCTATCGCAAACCTGTAGCTGGGTACTGGCTTTGAGTTAGAACATAGCACAGCTATCAGAGCCAAGTCTTTAGAAAGCAGTTGCAGCTGGTTAAGCTCTCCTAAGAGTTACTCAAAACAGCCACTGGAGCTGCAGAGCTATTCAACTGAGGTTCCTTCTTTCAGGGAAGCTCAGAAGTGGACATCTCCTCTGGGCACTCACTGCCAGGTGTCCACAGCTTGGTGCCAAGTTGCATCCCAGGCAGATAGGCTACAGTAAAAGATGGGGGATACTGCCGGAGAACATATTGCAATATACATGGCCAAGTGTTTGAATTCAGGACAAAAACCAGAAGTCCAGAGCCATAACAAAGCTTGGCATTATTTATTGCTTAGGCTGCAGTCAGATGAGCTATTCCAGCTGCTACCAAGTCACAGCAGAAGGCTACCATCATTCCAAACCTTTCTGCATTGCTCGTTGCTACTCACTGCTAAAGATCAGTGCTGTTTCAAGGGTTTCAATGTTCCACAGCCCAGCTTTGAGAAAGCCTCTAACTAAAAGAACACTCCCTTTCATAAAGAGAAGGGAAAAGGTAAATCCAGTTTAAGACAGATCATTTTGAATAGCCAGATCATGCAGTCATCTAACAATCCAGCCAACAGAACACGTAGCCTCTGGATGGCAGTGGAGGGCAAGTGCGAGGGTGACATGAGACAGCCAAGTGAAGTCCAGTACCCTCTTAGGCCCATTTATATCGACCCTAACTGCACGTGCCTGACCACAACTTCGCAGCTGGTTTCATGAAACCATCTGATACGGACAGTCACCCACCTAGGCACAAGGAATGTCCCGTGCAGAGGAAAGCCAGTATCAAGTCACAACCCTAGTTCCAGAAACTGAGTTGACCTTGACCATTTAGATACTTCTCTAAAACCCAGGAGCCGAGTGACCCTGGAAACAGCCTGCAGCAGCTTCCTCGTGTCAGGAAAGGCAAGTTTTGGTGCAAGAGATTACTTGTAAGATGGGGAAATGGAACATTTGAGTTGTAGAGCTTTCAGTTCCAAGCTTTTGCATCCAGAAAGACACACTAAACTGCCAGCTGGAAACATCACTCATGCAGTGTCACTGTGCATGCAGCAAGGAGCATGGCAATCACGAGGACAAACAAACATCCATGGTGGTGTAACTTCTGATGCCTCAGAAGCTCGCTTGGAGAGACGATGCACTGGCAGAAAAGAAACTAAAGGTTTGGTCAAACTCCAACATGCCTGTTAGGTGTTTTTTATCTAGAATTGTTTAGCATCAGGATCAGGCACTGGAGCCTGATCTCAAAACCAGGTTGCTGACCAAGCAGAGGCAAGCAACAAGGCTGGGGAAAGGACTAGAGGGAAAGCCACAAGATTCCCCAGTCACATGTTATTGATCTCAACACGGAGGTCAACGTGCACAATTCTACAGCCTGTGACTGTACTTCAGAAAAGATCAACTGATCCTGATAGTCAACAAAGTCATAGAACGTACTTGCACATCTTATGATGGAGGAATCTGACAGAATCATGGAACAGCTGGAGTTGGAAGGACCCTTAAAGTTTATCTACTTCCATCCCCCTTGCCCATTGCAGCTGTTGTTAATAATCTTTGATCACTCTTACACACTACTTACTATTATGTGCTTCCTAATATCGTTTGCTACCCTCTCTCTCTCTGTCTCAAAAGATGGGATACGGGAAAACATCCAAACCGGCACTTCAAATATTGTTATCAGCACACTCAAAGTGCTAGACATTGGACAATCTCAGACACTGTTAACACATATGCACAGCTATCTCAGATTTTACTACAGCCCAAAGTAACCTCTCAAAGTCTAGATAAATAATACTGCTTTTTTTCAACAGAGAAATGTTACCCTAAAGAGATAAATGCACAGCTCCAGGTCTTTTCAATGTAAGTTGTATACATGCTGCTAAGGGTGTAAGGTACTGCCCTCCTACAGAACAGGGTTTGATTTTTTATGTCAATTCATCACAAACCTGAGTGGAGGTCCTGGTGTGCATCAAATAACTTTTGAAATCTTTCCTCTGCTTTCAAAGCCCGGATAGTCCAAAGGCCCTGGAGGGATGACGACAAGTGGGAGAACACTGGACTTCGAGCTACAAAGGGAAAGGAAAGTAACTTAACAATAGCTGAAGGACATCATTTCATTTTTATTCTTTAATCCTACTACTATTTAAGCATACAGCTGCATCCTTTTAGGACAAACATGCAGTATCTTTAACCTCTTACTCCATTAGAATCAGTCAGACAGCCAGGCACATTAATTCCTATATGAACATCTCACATTTTTAATAGCTGAAGAGATCTGTTGAGCTTTATTAATGGCACGAGACATCCACAGTCGCTATTTAGAATGCCTCGGATTTCATATCATAGCCAAGCCCAAGGGAGGCACAAGAGTTGGTTTAGCTCAGAAACACCATTAATATGTGCATAGAAGCTCCCAAAGACCAGCAACTTGGTCTGTTCCTAAGGAGCTTCACTTACAGAGAGTTAAACTGACATACCTAAGATGCATCATAATGCAAGACAGGAATTCAGCATGTAACTCACTGCTTGAGAACCAGGGCAATAAGGAAGTTATTTGCATAGCAAAAGAGAGAAATAATGGATGGCTTGTCTACAAAATACTAGCAGTTCACATAACATTCATAGCAAGAAAAGTTCAAGCTAAGATCAAGACCCATCAAACCACATACTTGTCGATTCTAGACGTTTAATATCCCTTGAAGTGTCTAAGAAATACCGTCGAAGAAAAACGAAAAGAATAAATAGCGGAATTAACGGGATGATTATCCAAGGAATCACTGCCACAGCCACAGCCACCACACCAAAAATCTGTAGGAGAGTCTGCAACACAATAGAAACAAAATAAAAACCTCTTTGCCAGAAGAATTTAATTTAGAACAACAAGACGACTATTTAACACTACTGAACCACTTCCATATTGAAGCATAACTACCGCATCTCAGAGCGGATGCATTGTATAACATACGGGTGCAATCTATTTTTAGGCGACTCGAAGAATTGTCAGTAATACCTAATTGGATTAATTGGGCAGTTTATGGTTTTCTTCTGCATTATTAGTCCTCTAAGACGTGTCGTTACAAAACGAGTTCACTGAACATTAGTGCCTTCCCGTGTTGACTGTTTTGTGACTGCTGCAGCAAATTAACAGAAAATGAAAGAACTAGACAACTCATCCTTACTGGACCCAAGCTATCTTGTGAACTGGGGGGCTGTTTCTTCACTCCAGGTAAAAAGAAACTGTCAAAAGGCTTTAAGAGATGTGAGAGCTGAAGAGCAGCTTTCAACACAGGCTTGTAACTTTTTTCTAAACCCAACTTTGTCTCATTTAGAAAGAAAGCAGAGCATCAGAGGAAGTGAGATGAGAAGCGTTTAGGCTGGACTTGATGATCTCCGAGGTCTTTTCCAGCCTCAATAACTGTGTGATTCTGTTGCAAGAAAGAAGAAAACAGTAGACACTGAGTGCATCAGAAGGGGCTAGTTGCACGAGCTGGTTTACTGCAGAGTATGAGATGAATGCCTGGGCTAAACCTGAATTTACTCTTAGAAAACTATAATGTGGCATGCAGCTCTGTTGTTTAGGACAGTGAATCCCAGCCCAGCTTTCTGAATTCAGTCTGCTATTTCCTGCAGACCACCTCACATCCAACTTTCAGCTTGAATCCACCAGGAAAAGCATTACCTACACACACATTTATTTCACAGCGCCGGCTGCCACACACCTATGGCCGTGGCAGGAGCCCTGGCATACTGAAATCAGGGTGTGCCTGTCTGCTCCTTCAGTAAGGGGGAGGAAGAAAAAAGCCCACACAAAAATAAACCCACACAGCTGAAATTCTAGCTTAACACTAAATCCCTACATTACTTCCATGACACAGTCCTCAGAAAAGGTAAAGCTTTCTAAAGGTTCTCAACTTTATGGGCTGCAAAGGAGCCACCTTCACCATCACATACAACATCGAGTAGTTTCCAGCTGAAATTTGTGGCTGCCTGGTTTTTTGATATCAAAATGCATTTGTGACCATTGCTCCCCAAGGACACAAAAAGGCTTCCATCTCTTTATGTGAGCATTGAGTTGAAAAAGTTCAGCAGAACGACATCTAATGTTGGACACCAGAGAGCTCCTCACACTTTCACTTTCACTGAAGTGCCTAGGAACCACTGCATTTTCTGTTGTGATTCTGTTAGCCACTGCACACACATTTGAAAGCCCAAACCAAGCACAACCTTTCCCCCATCATCTGCTTTTTCTCTTGAGGCATCTCTTACTTTATCCTAATTTCACCTGAAAAAACACCAAACCCACACACGTTATGCATTATGAATGCATGAATCAGCACAATTTAGTCTTCAGCTCTAGGCAAGATCTTAGCTCCTGACAAAACATTTATCAGGGTAACAGCCTCGCATCTCGTACAACCTGCAAGCACACTACAGGGTCTCTTAAAAGTTCTAAGGAAAGCAGCTATGGGACAGCTATGGAGACAGACCTCTGAAGGAAGCTGCATTACCACTGCGCTGCTCATCTGTGAGTTAAGGTGTTGACTGATCTTCCCATGCTGTTTGACCTTCTAGACACAGGGCAGACTGCAAACATTCTGCCTAGATTTCATCACCAGGAGGTAAGGTGGCAGTGAGAGTGCACAGTATTTCACTTGGATCAATTACACACACAGTTATCTCAGCACAAAGTAAAGCACCATGACTCCCCATCAATGCTGCCACCAGCCCTTCTTCTCTGCCTTCTCCAGCGCTCTTTAAAAGCCTGTAAGCATATTTCGCTTTTATTGTGGGATGAGGAGAAAGGAAATAAAGATTTCAGATCTCCAAATATTCTCCTGTCTAGATCACCGTACTGCCCTGCCAAAGCCTGTCAGCCATCGACATGCTAGCTGATTTCTGCAGGCTCTCTCATCTCCATCCTAATCCAAAGAAGAGGGATTGAAATCCGTTCCTTCCTTCCACTCCCAGCTTTGCTTTATATGCCTGCTGCCTTTTCTCCTTCTTCCTCCATCACATCCTAGACACCGAGAAGCAGTTTCTGAAGTTCTTCTGTCCCCTCGTGCCATCAGCTGCAAACCTGAAGTGTTGAGAAAAGCTGCTTCCAGGAAAAGAACTGCGAGGAAAAGAAATGCTTCTTAATGAAAAGTGAAGAAGCCAAGCTGAAGTTGTGGTGATGATAATCTACAATATGTTGCAAAGTGCCAGTGGGGGTGGGAGTGGGAGTAGAACTATTAGGATCCAGCTCCTGTAAACAAAGCCTTGCTAAAGAGAAAATACAGGGAAGGAAAAGATGGTTAGGATGACTAAAGCAAAAACCTGACACCGCCTTTGGAAGGAATTTTAGATGAGCCTGCACCACCTTATCATTATAAAAATTTATGATAGGGTGGATCACTCGAGTGTGTTGTTTTTTTGGAAAACCAAACTTGCATATAAATTAACTCTTAATGAAGCAGTCTGAAAGCCAGACACAACCATTTGCAGACTGTAATCATACAGTTACTGCGTAAGGTAAGGCAAAGGTTCTAGCTCCCGAGTTTCACAAGACACAACCGAGTTCCTCAGATGGAGACTGCCCCAACTTCTAGTAGATTCACTGTGTGCAAGCAGGACAACCTGAGATAATCAGCAGGCTGATAATGAGCAGCCTGACTGCTGTTCTCTCTGGAGACAAGCACTAAGCCAGGAAACCAGTTTGCACAGCAAGAAGCTCTCAGCACTGGATATCTACACCTTGTCTAGCAGAACCAGCTTACCACTAAAAATTGCATCAAAAGGCTAAGCAGGCAAGATTTCCCTACATCAAAGAGACGCGGCCCACAAAACCAGCATCTTTTACTGTGTTTCTTAATCCTGGCATTCAGAAGTTTCCTGTAATGCCTGTGCAGAAAACAATACCCACACTTTCAAAAAAGGGACTCGGTTAATTATATCTCATAGCCATGTGGTAAACAAGGCTGTAACAGAAACACAGGCTACTGAGAGGGAAAAAGACCTGCAAAGAAACAACAGATTTGCTTCCAAATGGAGCCACATTGCCCAACGTCCACCTCAAGCCTGCTGCAGTTTGAATCTCCCCCTGGCAGACTGTACACACTCAGCCCCTACAGGACAGGAGGAGGGCGTGCTGTTTCTGTTGGTGTAATCCCCTATCTTGCAAGAGCGCAGAGATTTCCCTCATGCTTTGATCAAGCATTCAATGCGGTTCATTTTCCCCCTCAAGAGATCTCCTGTCTTACTGGAACAAGCAAATCCTATAATTCTCTGGCAAAGTGAATGCTCTGGTCATCATATCCACTTGCTTTCCCTCCGTCTTCTGATGGCTTACGTATTAGTAACACTCAGTGGTGCTGAGAGTGATATCCTGGTCTTGATCTAGGAAGAACACGCTTTCACAAAGGCACAACAAAAAACTTCCCATTTAATGGAAGGTAAAGAAACAAGAACCACCCATAAAAATCTGGACAACCACGGGCATGACAAGCTCCTCACCATACATGCATCACAAGCTGTATACCCTTCCCTTTGTTGCAGAAACTATACCACTTAGAGTCCTCAAGACAAACTGTACGTTGTTCAAAATCATTTAATACAGTTGAAACAACACAAAAGCAAGATTTAGAGTTCACTGTCATCCGCATGGGCTTGGCAGCTGTGGTAACAGAACTACTACAGGACACATGTATTTCTGGACTTAGAGCTGGTGACCTGCTAGGATGTCTAATGAACAAGTGGAGTCCAAGAGATGGGATTTGAGAGTTGGAAACATGAACGTTGGACTCTACATGTGAGTTGCATAGTAAAACTCCTAATTTAGAAGGTTAGGAAGTGATGCAACTAACCTTTAGTGGATACCTAGTGACTCTACAGTTCCCTATTTCTCTAGATTCCATTGACTGTATTGACCAGATACCCTCAACAAACAGACACCTAAATTTTGATGACTGAATGTGCAGTCAAATCCCACCCAAGAACTGCAGCAGTCAAATCCAAGGACCAGTTTTACCACAAGTCAAACACACCTGTTCTGTCCCTCCTACTTCTTAGTCCCCAAATTGTTCTCCCAAGGATTACATTAGCCCATGGACAGTGCCATGAAGCCACTGTCGTTTAATAAGAGCAACGGTGCACGTCCTGGATTTCAAGTTCACAACCTTAACTGCATTAACTCGGGGCACTCTCAGTCAGGCTGTGCTGTCTGACACAAAGTCAGGTCAAGACACTACAAAACCCAACTCTGTCTGTACTTGCTTGACATCACCTCTCCGCTCTTCTCCTCCCATCCCCTGACTAAAATTATTTCCTTGTTGGCTCTGCCAAATAACTGAACGCGTAACCAACTCCCAATGCAGCTCTTCTTTCTCCTTGGAACCCCTTGGTTTATAACCACACTGCTTCACGACAGGCTGTTCGGACTGACTGTCCTGCTAAAGCACCACTGCACAGGTGGCTGGTTCCACTGGCACAACCAGATCGCAAGCTCCCTTTGGGAGAAGACATCACAGGGAGCACATCAGAGTGATAAATGCAGTGTACTGAACCACTGTCTGTATTCCCTGAACTATCTTGTCCTGTTACAAGAAACCCCCAAGGAAATGTCCAAATAGAAACCCTTTATCTTTGTACCACAGCTCTACTGCATCAACAGCTCCACTTCATTTTACTCACTTGAGTTGAGCTGAGGTGTAAAGTCTTGTCTTTAAATGACCCTTTTAATAAAATGCATGGGTTTTCCTTTGGAACTAGTTAAGGAGTGCACATGACTGTACTATTCCTCACATCAAACTGCCAGCAACAGATTTGTCTCAATAGAAAAAGCAACGAAGGCTTCTATGAGCACAGGAGACAAAGTATTGCACATAACTTTAGTATTTAAGACACATCTTGGACATCGTCCTTGTCTGAAGCGTTCACGGCAGCTCTCAGTCAGGGTTAATTCAGCTCTAGGCAAACGTGCATCCACAAGAAGAAGGCTGGGAATATGAAGACAAGACAACCAATGCCCTGAAAAGGGAAAAAAGATGTAGCTTGGAAACAACTGAAAATGGCATTTTCACATAAACTGAGTGAAAGAAAAAAAGAGAGAACTAAAAACTGTCAGCTCTGAAAGCTTGAAGAACAGCAAGCTCACCTTATCTCACAGTCCCCTCCTCTGAGTCCTGCTATTTGCAATTAGTCAACGAGAGCCTACTGAACTCAACCCGTGCGTCCCTGCGAGTTACCTGAATGCATCCCTCACACCACAGACGTGTATTCAAACTTCCCAGTCGCATCCTCAGAGCTAGTACTTTCCATTTGTTCTTGTCTCTGTAAGATAGCTCTTCAGGATCATTCTTTCCCTGAGCCAACAAGCACATACACATAACTCCTCGGGGCAAATGCTTTCTGTGCCACCAGCGTGCCTGTTGCTTTGGCCTGGTATGCATTTTGCCATTAAGCGACAAGCCTTAATACTTGTAGGAGATCGTGGCCAAGTGTGTTGAATTGTTCTTTAACCAGTGACCTTACAATACCCAGCTGAATACAGTAGCAGTCTTGCCATTCTGTTTTATTTAAACAGCACCCTATCATTAATAATGTCTTTACCATACCACAAAGGCTAGAAACAGGCTTTCTGGGCACCGTGGGCTTAGAGGCTTAACTGTCTTACAAAGGTCTCAAACTTAAAAGCAGTTCTCAAAAATCACAGCCCGTGTGATGTCTGAGACTTTGAGAAGTTGATGCTTTAGAAGAAGATGCATAATCAAGCTCTGGAGTTTGTGATTCTGACAGACACTCAAATGGCCATCTCTTAAATCTCCACATTACATTCACAGATCATCTAGCAGAGTTATTTCCCTTTCTATAATAAATTATTTTCACTCATGTAAGAAGTTAATTACCGGGATCTTATGGCCTTTGCTTACACAGCTCTAGATGCAGCTCCCATTCACACTCACTGCATGTGGAAGCTGTCAGGGTCACACAAAAAAGGTCAATGCCAACACCAACTCTAGTATTTCTACAGAGTAAATTCTAGTCTTTCTATGCAGTAAATTCTAGTCTTTCTATGAGGAAGACCACTAATTTTATTTCCTCAAATGCTTCTGTTGCTCCTCAGCCCCACCAGGGCTCTCAATGACTTGGGCAGCAAGGCACAACTTTGCAATAAGGAGCAAAAACCAGTAGGAAGATCTCTTCTTGAAATTATAGGAAGTTAGTAAAATCTATTGTGATTTGCATATAAAAGTGATATTAAGAGGTAATATGGTTTCTTGTTCAACAGTGCTATGTTGTGTCACCTCTTGTAAACAGCCACAGTCCCTGGCTAAATTCTTACCCTGTTCTTTCTCAAGGCAAAAAGAGTCTCACACAGAAAAACCAGTCACATAAACCATAGTGCTACTGGTACCATGACAAAGGATGTCCTGTCTTCCTGTGGAAGACCTCAGGCATCCAAGCCAAATTTGACATGGTGGTGTGAGGAAACAGCATTAGGTGGAGATGGTAGAACATGGCACCACTCAACCTTCCTGGAGTTAGGCTTCTCAGGTTGTGGAAGGCATCTCTTTCCATTGTATTAATTTAAGGGGTTTGTGACTCCAGTACCCTCTGCCAATGCCAAGTGTGGTCGCTTTGTTGACTCTTTCCATTTGCTTCACCATTCCCAGAGCAATGCAATCTCCTCTATCAGCCTCTGCTGTCAAATGAACTGGTATTTTTAAAAGAAAAGAAAGAATGGTTTGACAATTTCTGCTCCCCTCCTGTGCCTTAGAAGCCATTTCCAAAACTCTTCTCTGAGTCCAACTGAGCACAGACCCTGATGAAATCATGTTTGATTCAACAATGGGTACTCAGCTCTTTAGGACTACTACAGATGGCCTATCTCCTGCTTTGTTCTTTGTTTATACGTTTAGCACTTTTTCAGTAGAGGCTGAGTTCCCAATATTTGTTCTAGGTCTCATCTCACTCATAACCCTCCTAGAAACAGTTTTGCTCACAGTGATGGTTAATGATTCCCTTCCACAGAAAGAACATGCACACACAGAACCAACCAACCAAAACCCAACCCCTCCCTGCAGGAGGGGGATCTTAGGATGATGCAAAAAGCGTAAAGGGCTGGGGATGGGAGAGGCCTTTTGAAAGCCCCAGTACCGAACTCTGAATCTGGGGACACTAAACCACAGAAACCAGTGAAGCTCTCATGCTCTCCCCAAACAGCATCTCCTATGCTACTGCTGGAGAACGAGCCCTGACCTAGCTGGACCTGCTGTGACCCTGCAGGCATTTTGAGTGTTCTTATGGGCAAATCTGTTAACTTCTTTGCTAAAACACCGTTTCTGAGAGGAATTCCTCTGAGCTAATGATAATGTTATCATAACCTTTTCATTCATGCTTTGCACAATTTCTCCCAGTTCCTCCAAATGTCTGACAAAACAATGCTACTGCTCCGGTTTTGCCAACTCTGTCTCCGTGCTACGTGAGTCTTTCCTGACTCAGTACTCTTGTTTCTCATGGCCGTAGTGCCAAAGCAGCCCTGCGCTCTCCCCAAGTGCATAGGGAGCGCATATACATCATTTTCAACTGCATGACCTTTTCCGCTCTGCCAAGTCCTAACTGTTTTGCCAGGAGTCAATTCTGGGTCTTTCAGCAACTCTAAAGGCTTTGTATTACATTTGAACTGTGGGCTCTTCTGTTACAGAGAGCATCAGTTCTTTCAGTAGCACAGCTCTGCAGCCCTGCAGCAACTGCGAGCTCTTGAGAATCTGATGTGTGTTCCTGCTGTTTAAAATACTCTAGTTATGCATTTCTTTTCAGGTGGAATTCAGTAGTACTCATATTTTTCTAAGTTCCACAGCAGCCTCTCTGTCCTGGTTAAATGAAAACTATGAAAAACATTAAGGACTACAGCATCAGCTACCCCAAGAAATAGAACTACCTTCTATTCTCTTCTGGTTGTACCCATTCATAGCAGATATGCAAGCAATGCTTTTCAGCCTGTCTCTGGGATTTTTCCTAACTTCCCCAGTGTTCTGTGACTCTGATAGGCTATAAAATACTACTGCCCTATTCAAACCCTTGAGTTCCATACTATATCCTGTTCAGTGAGCACTCAAGCTCCAGGATGCTTAACAGCAGCACGACGATTTCAGCAACCTTACTTTAACCCATCAGCACCAGTAACCACCCACCACCACCACCGTGAGATCTCACTCTGCAGGTACAGAACCCTATCTAAAGAAGCAAAAAGACACTTCCTTGGCAGAGAACAAGTATTATTTACTTGGGTAAGTACATGCTCAGTGCTCATTTGTTGCAGATATGCTCCCAGACCACCAGGATGACTTCTCTCAGGAGTTTATCGCAAACAGAAGAGGACAGACTTAGCACAGCCAGTAACTGAGACCAGGTCTGGCCCCCCAAATCCAGACTTCCTATTGGTGAGAAACATGACAAAGTCTTGTTCTCAGCTGTATGTTCTGTTTGACAGAAGGATGGGTAACTGAATTGGGCTTTCAAGCCCGTTTTAATTTCAGAAGGGAAGATCTAAACCCATTGTTTTAGCATACAGATGACTTGGACAGTGACAGAGCACTGCTTACTTAAGTATTAGCCTGATTTCAAAACCCAAGAAGAAAAAGAGATAGAATAAATTGTTTAGGGATGTGATTATGGAAGAAAATGCAGTCCCTCAGCATTCTAATCTTTCGCAGTACAGGGCTAGCTATTATTGAGCCCCTGAAGCACTCTCTAACACAAATTTTCACTATTTCAAGAGGGTAATCCAAATTAGTATATGGGGTTTTATTCACACAAGATTTTCCTCTCACAGAGATGCAACAAAGAGGCATGGGCTTCCCAAAGACACACGGTATTCAGTTCCCATCGTCTGTTGTACAAAAACTGCCCATGCTGCAGCCTCTGTCTTTGGAAGAACAAACTTGCCTGGAGTTTTTAAATCAGCTGCAGAGTTCAGCAGGCAGACAAGGTATCAGCTTCGTCAAGAAAGAAGTTCTTATGGTCTGCCAGAGATGCACACATAGCCCTGGTAGCACATTTCTACAAGAGGTAGCCTTTTTCTGCCGAAGCTAATTCCTCGTTCCACACGTTTGTTTTGGGCATAAACATGCATAATGACTTAACACACAGCTTTATGCCTCAGCAATTCAAAATACCTACACGTTTCGCCTCCCTTCTTGAATCAGAAGCGGTATCTCGAGTCCTTTTGCCGAACAGTGAAATCCTAATGCGTCTGTAAGCACGCGTTGTCCTATCTGTAGTACATCAGTAGTTTAAGGCAATCTAGAAGATTTCTGCTTATCGCCATTTGGAGCGGGATTGTTTCACTCAGTGAGTGACAGCAGAACTAAAAGATTTCTTTAGCTGCTGCAAAGTGTTAGAAATGTTAATCATCTTCAGAAGTCGTAGAAATAATCATCAGCTTGAGCTACAGATGAGAAAGGTTGTGATAATGCTTAAAGAGTCAAGTAAATAATAAATAATGATTGCCTCTTTGGCACCAAAGGTGGAAAATAGATGAACCAAGAGGAAAAGAAGTGAACTGCAGAACCTAAGTTCACTCAGAGCATTGCCTTTCTTTTTTCACAGTGAGAAAAGCAAACAAGAAAACATTTTCCAACCGGTGGATGGAATCTCTCTCCAGAACTTTTATAAAGTTCCACCTTAACCAAAAGGAGAGACATTTCCAAAGCACAAAGAACAGGCACACACTGCTGGACCTCCATCAACTAGACTCTGTCCCATTAACCACTACTCTCTGGCTTCTGTCCTGCAGCCAGTTCACCATCCACCTCACTACCCAATCATCCAGTCCACACTGCCTCAGTTTGGCGGTGAGGATGCTGTGTGAGACTGTGTCAGATGCCTTCCTGAAATCAAGACAGACCACAGCCACTGCTCTGCCATCATCTATCCACCTGGTTATGCCCTCAGAAAAGGCTATCAGGTTGGTCAAGCATGACTTCCCTTTGGTGAAGCCAAGCTGACTGTTTTATCCTATACATGTCCCATCAATCGGAGTAAGTAAGTAAGCTTATGCATCCTTACACACCCTTACAGTCAGAGGAAATTGAGGACGTGTACAGAATAAAGACCAGCAACAGCTTTGGCACAGATTGTCTCCACTGCTAGTCACCATCCACCAGACTAAGTGGCTAGTGGAATTTAACAAGGAAGGCATTTGAGGGCAGAGGTATGAATGGTCAGTGAAGAACAGCTTTATTTATACAAGTACCCATATTAAACTCACAGCTCCTCCACAATGGTTTGTGACATTAGTGCAATGCAAGCCTCCTCTTCTTCCTCAAACTCCTAATTTCTTTGGGCAGGGAGGGGATGAGGATGACCAGGCAGACAGGATGGGTGTGTGTATTTATTTATTTACAAGAACACACTGTACAAACCCTTTTGATTTCAAAGGGGAACAGCAGAACTGAAACCACATATGAATATTAACTGACTATGCCAAAATTCAGCCTTCTATCACATTGATCATTTTATCCTTCTCAGAAATTAGAAAAACCTTCAAAATAACCAATGAGAAAATCAATAAATACTCTTTAACTGGCCTTTCCTACTATGCACTAGCATGGTGTGCTGCAGTGTGCATCTTGGAAATGTAAAAATCAGCTCCACAGGTAAAAAAGATCTGTGAAATTTCGGTAGTCGAGTGCCACCAGGCTACTGGTTTCATTATTTTTCAATTAAACCTCAGCACAGCTATGGAATGCTGTGATCTAGCCACGAAGCAAACCCACCAGGATTCAGCAGCAGGGGAACCAAAAGGTGTCTCCAAGAGACAGGTCTGCAGTACATACCAGGGTAAAGAGAATGCAGCTGCATTTAAACACAGATCCCACCACCAGTTACTGTCTCACAATGTATTTATGGCCATACTTCAAACTCACTCAGACTCCGTCACAGAAAGAACTACTCTTGGATGAATACAGATATCTCTTAATACTCACACAGGCTCACACATACAAACCTGGCTAAACTGGAAAAAACCCAACTCAACAGCCCCCCACGAACCCCACCTCTCAGAGACATCACAAAATAACAACATCATTGTTAAACCAAAAGGTCCTGGAATTCCTTCTACACACTTTCCCTGACATCTTCACACACTGAAATGCAGGGGTCAGTGGTACTGAAACAAGAAACGGCAGTTCCACTCTTGTGCACATTAGAGAGCAAGTGACCCAAGCTATTATTCCAGTCTGAGGCACTTTTTGTTCCTACTATCCAGATGCAGCAGATTTTTTTCCCCCCCTTTCTTTTTCTCTTCTTCTTTTTATTTTTTAAAGAAATAACTGTGGACACCTCCTTCACATTTTCCTTTTCTTCAGCATTTTCACTTCATAAAGCTGCAGTCAATGTGTTTTGTGTGTGGTGAGAAGGGAACGGCACATTCAGTGGTGGTCTCAGCCACAGCCTACATTGGTGGCTCAAGTAGTCTCAGGATTAGGTCTTTGTGTGTGATGAAAGGATATGAAAAGTCAGTTATTTAAACTCAGTCAAGCTGTTGATTTTGAGGAGGAAAAAGGTTTTGCAATTCAGTTTTCCTCAATAAATCACTGCCCTTTTCCAAGGGCAGCTGCAGATAGTTCACATGTTCACAGTGTTCTTCAGAAACAAAACAGATCACGGGGGTTTTTTTTTCTTCCCCTCTCAATCCAGCATAGGGTAAGAAATCAAAATGAAGAGGCCATCACATTAAGTCACTCAAAAGTTAGCTAGAAACCGGAGTAGAAAATCAACTCCATTAACAGGTAATGAGATCACTGAAGAATTAAAAGGGCAAGAAACTACAAAGAAAATCACCCCTTTTAAACTTATCACTGTAATTAACAGAACCTACACAAAGTCTGAAATGTGTTCCACTCTTCTGTATTTATGATTTTCAACCAGGAGTTTCTGTTAGGGTACTCATCCTGAACCACCCGAGACCACAGTTTGAAGATGTTCAGCTTGTGGAAATCTCTCTGAAGTCCAAGTGAGATTCAGTTAGTAAAAACAAGCCTTTGACAAGCTCTCAAAAACATCTGAACCACTGGCCACTCAGAAAGACCTGGGCTGATGTGAACAAAACACTTACTTACACAAGAGATTCTTAATTCCTGATGCTTCCTCATTAAACCCTTTTATTCTGATCCTTGTCTGACCTTTTAGTTTAGCATCGTGTGGTTCATTAGTGCTGCACTGAGCTGGGCACTGCCATGCGTTTCACCCATGTCATTCTGAACTACAAGCATCATGCCCAGCAATGAAGTCCACGCCAAGAGAAGCTTGTATTCCCGCAAAGCCTAAGGCAGGATGAGGAACAACAATTGGTTCTAACACCGAGTACATCAAGTGGCATTTTCAAAGGAGCCTAAGAAAATTAAGTCACAAAATCTCAGTCCATCTTAAATAAACCTGACTTCCAGAAGTACTTCTGCAATTAATTACAGGACGATCAAGTTCATATAAATCAAAGAAAGCGTTCCTGCAGTGATCTGTGTTTGAACTGGACCATAAACAAACAGTCCAAGGTATCTCAGTTGAAATGCCTAAATGATCCTTTCCTTTCTTTTCCGTTTCCATACAGCACATGTACAGCATCCTGTTGGACAGCCATGGAAGTAAAACACAGCCATAAAGGTGTTCTCCTAAAAGAGACTTTTTTATTTGTAAATCTTGTGGACACAGCAGTCATTTCTACACACAAATGGACAGTTAACTGCACTAACATAACACGTCTCATACGCTGTTGAAATCCTCAAGTTAAGAAGAAATGAGTGCCTGCTTCTAGCGAGGACTGGCCTTCCTGCGTCCACTCTCTCCAAAATCAAGTGTAATTAAAACCAAAGAGGAAAAAAAGATGGCAGGAAACTTTAAATGCAACGAGAGCTGGTAGTCTGGGAGCTATAGCAAGCGATGGTTTTGCAGATCTCAGCCAGGTAGTGAGAAGAATACACGAGGTCTGTGATGAATTTGTGCCTGGCCCGTACTGTACACTTGTTAAAGCTAAACAGAGAAGGGGACTATCCACCATCTTGAAGTGTACTCTTCACTGACTCCATGGAAGACGTAAAATTTTCAGCTCTTAGCTCAAGGAATTAATTTTCATCCCGTATGCTGTCTAGACTAATCACGCTCATTATGACTGTAGCGCAGTGTTTAAATCTCATTATGCACTCGAAAAAGAACATTACCAATTTTCAGCATTGCCTTAAAATCTGTACTCAGTGTAATTGCAAATTTCTCAAAACTAGTAGATTTTGCTTATTTTTTCCCTTTATAGGTATTTAAATGGTCTGCCATTGTAGTTACTGGGTGTCCAGTCACACCGTGTTTACTTGTGCACCGATCATACACTCACTTGCCCATACAGTAAAAGGATGGAATGTTGCACAATGAGTAACTCAGAAAAAGAACCTCTCCTTCAATGCAAATCCGCTCAAGAAAAGCTTCTACACACAAAGTAAGATGAACCAGTTACTGCACTGTTTATTAAGTATCGCTTGATTCCTCCTGACAACCATTTAAACAATGAATGTTGGGAAATGTCTCTCAAAGAATCAACAACAATGGCTGGGATCAGAGCTTTTATATTTAGCTAATACTATTTCTAGAAAGGAGAAAGTATTTCTTCCTGCAGTGATTATAGGGAGTCTTATAAAAGACACCTGCAAACAAAACAAGTGACAGCAGATCTCTATCGGAATCGGTAACAGTTATCCTTTGCAAAAATCTGGGCTTCTTCAGACAAATCCTAGCTCTGCTATGGGATTTCAAAAGGCATCCACCAACCAAGAAGCTTGCTGATCAAGAATAGGAAGTTTTAGAGCACCTGCCAAGAAGGAAGTGCTTTTGGTTTATGGATATCAGCCCATTATTAATCAACAGTAAGTCCTACGTTTTCTGAGTAGAAAACAGTACCGTTTTAATAGCACAGTGGATGTGCAACATCCCCTTCCTTTTCCTGAAAAAGGGAATTTGTCACTTAAAATATGAGCTTCAACAATCTCTGACATCCTCCCAGTCTAAACCATTATAGGAGTCCATGATTAAACTGCTCAACTTGAAATGCCTTTGGTTTACATTTTAAGACAACAAAACAAGGTTTAGCTCCTGAGTAAGTTATCACTACGAGAGGAAGCAAAGTTAGCAACAGCACCTCAGAAAACATTTCCGATAAGCATGACAGGTCTGAACCACTAAATGGATCCAGATGATCCAGTAAGTTTTCCCCTTCTCTAGCCTCCACGGTTCGCTGTTTCCTTTGATTCATTAATTTCCTACAGTACAATCAATATTTTTTCAGCCTTATTCTCCTGCGATTTATTACAAGGAGGATTAATAGCAACTGCAACCTTGATGTCACACATAATCCTTTATCTTTTCATCATCATGAAGATATCAGCGCTTTGTCCACCTTTCTCATCTGCAGCAACTGTGCTTGTTCCTATTAAGGTTATTATATTCACCCTATTACTAACTAATCTTTTCTTTGTAAATAGCCCCACCTATTTTAATCCAAAATGGTGTGGTAAGCATTTGATTCTTTGTGGAAGTACACCCGTAATTAGGTTAATCTGCGCTATCTTTTCATGTGAGTTGATTGTTTCTTTACTATGGACACATTTCTTATAACAGCAATAAGCTTGCCAGATTGCTGGGAGGCAAATCAGAAGCAATTTACCAAGCATGTAGCTACTATGAATTGAAATCTTGACACAATAGCAAGCTATGTACAGCCACTCCTACCTGCCAGTTATTACTCATGTTAGCTTTTTACTGACACATTAAATTTCAACCGCACCTCTCTTTCACAAACAAGAACGTTCATTCAGCTCAGCTATGTCTGTGTCAAATAGCCGATCTTCAGCAAAGCATTCAGGAATCTGAACTCAGAACACAGCCAACTTACCTGTATGAAGTCCAAAAACGTCAGTGGAAGCAAGTCATCCAGGTGGCCAATATCTTTGGAGAAACGATTTAAGATCCTTCCTACAGAAACAGGGTTGGAGAGGAAAAATAAGAATCAGTATCATTCCTGAAAACAAAATAAATCTAAGCATCCAGTATCATTCCTGACAAAAAAAGAAATCAAAGTATCTTAACCACACCGTGTTCTACCCCTGCAGTAACCGCTACTAGGGTTAAACAGTTGGAACCCAAAGATAAAAGGCTATGAAGGGGCTGCGAAGGGAATCTTTCACAACAACCGAGATGCATTTGAACAAGGGTACTGTCACTACGAACGCCTTTCACTTGACTACAAAACCCTACACTACTTATGCTACTAGGAAAAAAATAGAATGAACTCTGAAGGTAACAGTTCAATCGAATTTACCAGGTGAAACACACATGCTTTGCACGCTCAGCACACTGCAGGCAAAGGTTCACAGATTAGACAACCTAACGCAAGCTTCAGCGCATAACATCAGCCAGAATCTGCTCCTATCACTGACTGAAACGAGTGCGTGCATGTCCCAGATGGATCCCAGTTGATCCGATTCTTCTAAGGCTTTGTTCCCACCCCTCCACCACGACACATGGATTCAAAGCGCAGGTGCTTCTCAAATAGCATTCGAATCAGATTTGCATTCGTACAGCCTTACGTTTCTTCCCATTCAAGATCCTGACAATACTGATCTTTAATAAAGCTAATAAACCAATTTTTAATCTGCTCTCACTGAAGCATTTCCACTTCTCTATTTTCCCCTAGTTCTACTCGAGTGAAGAAATCAGTTTCTAGCAAGAGTTCTTCAATAATTAACGTCACAACGCCGCCACCCATAAGTGGATTAGTATCTTTCCCTATTAATCAATATCTCTACTCGCCAGAAAAGAAACTAAGCTAAGGATGAGAACCTGGCCTTTTCTAAGGTGTGCAATGCCCATACATGCACTCACACCGCCGTTTTATCTACGCGTATCTCGATTCAATTATTACTTCTAACTGGTGCAAACACATTCAGTGCACTGGCAACAAAAGGCTTCTTTCTCTTTCTTCTTTTCAAAGGAGCTCATTAAAGTCAAAGTAGTTAAGTTTAAAGTTTCCACAGAGTGTGTTGGAGACGTAATTCAGAGATAAGAGATACTGAAGTAATTTCTTTGGCAATCATCATTCTAGTTTTTTGTGATTATTTCATAGCTGCCTTGGAATTATGAATTATGTTTCATAACACTGGTTTCTTTTAAGGGTATTTCTGTTCCAATATGCAAAACACCCTCTCCTCAGGCCTGGCACACAACTACCAAGAGAAACTGGTAGCAAATAACTTGTTTCTGCAGTACTTCACAACCAAAGGCAGTCTCTTGAGGGAGACAGCAGCAGGATTCATCCTTCGAGAAGAGCTTGGGTGAGAGTGAATGGAGAGCTGCGTGACACAAAAAGACCTGGGGGTGTTTGCTGACAGCTGGCTGAACAGGAGCCAGCAGTGTGCCCAGGCAGCCGAGAAGGTCAACGGCCTTCTGAGATCGTGGGCTGGCTCGGGAACAGCGTAACTAGCAGGAGGAAGGAGGTAATGGTACCCCTGGACTCTGCACTCGTGTAACTGCACCTTGAGTACTGGGTCCAGTTTTGGGCACCACAGTGTAAGAAGGATGTTGAGGTGCTGGAGCAGGACCAGAGAAGAGCAGCGAGGCTGCTGAGAGGTCTAGAAAACAGGCCTTATGAGGAGGGAACTGGGGTTATTTAGTCCAGAGAAGAGAAGGCTGACAGGAGACCTCATAGGTCTCTACAGCTACCTAAAAGGAAGGCTGTAGCGAGGCTGGAATCTTCTCCCAAATTACTAATGATAGGATGAGGGGAAATGGCCTCAAGCTGCATCAGGGGAGATTTAGGCTTGACATTAGGAAGAAGTTCTTTACCAAGAGAGTGGCTGGGCACTGGAACAAGTTGCTCAGAGAGGTGGTTGAGTCAGCATCCCTGAAGGTACTTAAGCAGCATGTAGACATGGTACTTCATGACCTGCTTGAGCGGCAGTTGTGGAGGGGGTTGCTTTGTGTTTTTCAACCTGTCAGGTATTTAGGTTTGTTGTTGGGGTGGGGATGGTTGGACTCAGTGATCTAGGAGGTCCTTTCCAACCAGGATTATTCTGTGACTCTGTGAAATGTAACTCCAGCCTGTGTTTTCCCTTATACAGTCAGTGGGCTAGTATCACTGAAAACCAGCAACAGAAATAGGGCTGAGGCATGTGGCTTTGTCGCCTGCTTTTAGCAACAGAAAAGCATTAATGGTCACCGGATTAACACTGCAAGAGAAAGGTGTGGACCTCTTAGCAAGAAGCATGGTCTTTTCTTAGACTTAGTGACTTCAGGCATCATTTTCCACAATTAATCGACTACAAAGGACTTGTGAGCCATTCATAAGTGATGACATTGTGCTGCCAGAGATCCACCGGAATGTTGACTTGGCTGATTCCTGTCCCCTGTGTAAGATTGACTGTAAAAGGTTCCTGCTTTCAAGCACTTTCTTGTTGCTGTACTGTGCCTTCTGCTCACTCGTGTTCTAGTCTGTCTCACTTTACAGAATTATGGTATTTACATCTGAAAGAGGATTAGTCAGATTAAAAGATGTATCCATGTTTTATTGATAATATCAGATTAATTCCCACTTTACTAGTGGCAGCTCTGTCAGAACACACTCTGTTAAGACGCCGTTACTCTTCACAATTTCATGGGGAGATTGCCAGTAATGCACTTTCGGCAATTAGTTAGCAGTTTGATTACCAATGTGAGCTGGAGGAGCTGGTGGTTAGTGGATCTATGGAAGAGGTAGTGACACCACCTCTCTAGGAAGGTCATTCCAGTGCCTCACCACTCTTTCTGGAAAGAATTCCTTCCTAAGATCCAATCTAAACTTCCCCTGCCTCAACTTCAGACCACTGCCCCTGGTTCTATCATTAGTTACTAAGGAGAAGAGGAAAACATCCACCACTCTACAACCTCCTTTCAGGTAGTTATAGAGGGCAAGGAGGTCCCCCCTCAGCCTTCTCCAAACTAAACCTGCCCAGCTCCCTCAGCCTCTCCTCATACCCTTTGTTCTCTAAACCCCTCACGAGCTTGGTAGGTCTGTCTCCTCTGGACACGCTCCAGCATCTCCCTGTCTTTCCTGTAATGAGTGGCCCAGAGCTGAACACAGTACTCAAGACGGGGCCTCCCAAGGGCACGAGAACTTCCCTTCTCCTGCTGACCACACTATTTCCAATAAAAGACTTCAGATCTTGCCATTCAGGTGCAATGGAACTGCTGCTTTATTCAGCACATCCTATACAGAAGCAAGCTCCTGTAACCCATCAGAGCAAGCTTGTTCCCTCACCACATGCAAGACAGAGCACAGTGCATCTCCCACCAAACATCCCCCAAACGCCCAACTGCCCTGATGGCACTACACCCAGAATGACTGCTGCATTTATAAGGATGTCTACAAGAAAATGAGATCTGTTTTGCAAAGTATGAAGAAGCAAAGCTCAGGAAATCAGTGGCTTGCTTACACATTATGGAGAATGCAAGAAAAAAGGACTCCAGGTACTAAGGTCATGGCAGCCGTTACAAGTCAGAACTCAAAATGCTTATGCTGAAGACTACAGCTTCTGCTAGCATCTGCAGCACAACTTTTGGGGATGGTTCTTCAGGTTAAAGACACCGTTACACCCACTATTCAAGAAGGGCAGGACCTGCACAATTCACCACTAATGCTCAGATACCAGTTTTCTCTCCCAAAGTTCTAATATCCTCCTCTCACAAACTCAGAGACTATCAACATTACCTCCCCACAACATACCTTCAAAAAGCCCCTTACATGAGCATTTCTCTGACACAGACACACACCACACACCACTCGTTCTTAGATCTATCCCAGTATTTCCAATTTACAAACATTTTCATGCTCACTTAATTTCACCCCTTACTTATCCCAGTGAGCTTCAGTCAGGGCTTCAAAATCACTAGTAAAATACTAAGCCTGAAGCTCACAAGCCTAGGGGAGTTCCATGACACCACTAACAGAAAACTACTTCTAAGAAAGAGACAACTCCAGCATCTAAGTCTGTGTCTGCTGCTTTAATCATTCTCCAAGGCTTCCCCTTGGTGTGCAGCACCACCGGCGAGCTGCACAGGGGAACGTGCTCTCTTCAACCGTCCTGTGTTTGTTTCTATATCAAACAACTTAATCAGAACACACTGTTGCTAGATTTCTCCCCAAGTAATTAAATAACTATTCCATGCCAATTAATCATGGTTAAATAAGGTCTGTCACCAAAGTGCTATGTACACATTTCAGACTATTTGATGGGCAAACACTTGGCAGTATCAAAGTTAAACAATGACTCATGAAACCTCCTCCACTACACAACAGCTAGGCTAAACTTGAAGTGAAAGAATCAAATCTCTTTTGTTCTCTGTAAAAAGGACATCAAACCTCAGCATGTGATAGTCTTTTCTTCCTCTCTCTGTAAACTGCATTAACTGCATGAATCACAATGTGCTCAGGTGCTGCATACCTGCTTTGCTTCTGCAGGTGCCTACTGATTCTTTGCAATGGATGTCCAAACCTATCACCTAAATAATGAAAACACTTGACAGCACGCCACACCTATTTAAAATGTTTATACATACTTGGCGATGAAAGAAACACAATCCAAACTAAATCAGCAATGCAAACACCAGGAAAGGATAAATATTGGGGTTTTTAACAAGAAACTAGGATCCTCCGCTGCAACAGCCGAACGCCACTCAGCGTTGCGCAACCCGAATTCCAAATGTCAAGGACTCTATTTCTAAACACGTTTGGCAATTCTAGGACACTTTGCTGGCCATTGACTGAAACTCTCCTCTGTAACAGCACAGCGTGGGCAGGAGGGCTTTAGATACCTTGCAGAGTGTTTACAAAGCCTTTATGTCCACTTGCTCCATCACACCATACAGAAATCCTCCTCCTCCTCCTCCTCCTCCTCCAGTCCACTGATTTGGCGCTTCAGAAAACAAAAAGGGTTTAAGAGAAGGTTCTTGTATGGATAGAAAGCTTTTGCCACTTGTGTCTGTGTGTGTGCTCACCACTAGACACACTCTTGGAACTTTGCCCTTGGAGATCAAGCTAATCCTCGATCCAGGGAGTTCTCATTGCATCCAACTTTTGCTCAATAACTAAATGTTATTAATAAATAGTACTTTGCATAGTAACCTAAACTCCTCCATAGCAAGTGGCCTTAATATTGGTCTTCACATACATGTACTCTGCATTTACATGTAGAAAGAAACTGCATGGAGTCTCTTCAGATGCTCTTCAACAGTGAAACCCCACTGCCCAGCCTCCACAAGGGAAAATCTAACAAATTAAACACTATTAGCTACCAAATCCTCACTGGAAACTCACAGAAACCTGCCTGAAACCAGCTTATCCCTCTAGGAACACATTCAGGAAGGTACCTAACTAGTCACACGGGTATAACTAAACGTAGGCAACCCCAACACAGCCTGCACACTTGCTGCCAGGCAGTCAGGCCACAGCAATGTTCTTCTGGTCTAATCACAGCATCATAGAACCATTTAGGTCAAAAAAGACCGACTGTTAACACAGCACTGCCAGGTCACCACTAGACCAGGTCCCTCAGCAACACCCCAACGCATCTCTTAAACACCTCTAGGCATGCTGACTGCATTATTTCCTGGGCAGCCTGATTCAGTGTCTGACAACCTTTTTGGGGAAGAAATGTTTCCCAATAGCCAAAGCAAACCTCCCTTGGCACAAGTTGAGACCGTTTGTTCTAGTCCTGTGGCTTGCTACCTGGGAGAAGAGAACGATCCCAACTTCTACAACATCCTTTCACAGCCACCTACGACTCTCAGCGCAGAGAAGCCCCTGTGCTTCACACTTTGCTGACCATGCACCCAGACACCGCCCGCACAAGCAGGTGGGGCACCAGTGCGCGCGTGGCCACCGTGGCAGGGTATCGCTGCTCTCAGTCGTAAGGAGGTGAGACACGACTTACCACAACCTCAGTTTGTGTACAGGTAGAGGTGTGAACTTACCCGCGAAGAGAGAAATCGCGTACTTTTAACAGCGCCAATGACAGCTTACAAAACCAGAATCATTTTAAAAGCATGCAGGGCAGTAAAATAATGCTTGGAGTGTGTACATGGTAATAACAGCATAAGATAGGAATAAAAGAAATAGCCGTGTAGGACTCAGTGCATTTAAACACCCAGCAATTTAACCACATCCAACACGCTTCCCATTCTGTCAGCGGCGTAAACTGGCAGCTCCCCACAGATCTTGCTGTTAAGCTGTGGCGTTCAGCAACTGCTGAGTCTTCACCCGTGCTCTGCTCACACTCCGATGCCAACAAAAAGAGGGGAAAAAGAAAATGCACTGCATCCACAAGCAGCCTTCCGCTTCATCAAAGCGGCGACTAAGTGGATTGTCCCTATCAAACGTTGACAGGAAGCAGACATTACATCGAGCCTGTAAACTACAACTATGAAATCAACAAAATAATTAGAGAAGGATTACTGACTCCTTTGAAAGGGACTGTAAGTTTGTGAAATATTTCTTCAGAAAGAGATCAAGAAATGCATCTCCGACATAGCTGTCAATTACCGATCGTGCTTCGCTTCCATCCTTCTACAAAGAAACGTCAATAGTCTGTTATCTCTTTTTAATATACCTTTAGCACCACACGTCCACACAAACTGCCGTATACAGCATTACTGTCTTCCCCACAGGCATCCTATAAATATAAATAAGAAATTCTACCCCCTCCTTTTTTTTTTTTCTTTCTTTAGCAGCCTGAAAGTGACAGGAATATTATCACTTGCTTAGACATTTGCAAATGGGCACAGTGGTGCTGGGCCAAAATATGCTGAGATCATAATACCCATTTATCTAAACTGCCAGCATGTAATGAATTCAGGTGGGATGCCTTCATTTCAAATTAATTTACTACTTGAAAAGGACTTTTTTACACAAACGCTGTCAAACAAGAAACAGGAAACAAGAAGGAAACACGCACACTGTTTGATCTTATTTTTAGGGGTAGGATTTAAAGAAGGGAGGAACACTATGACAAAGATAAGAATGGAAAACAGGCTTCTTTGGAAATTAATTTCTATTTTTACAGCTGATGGAGACATCCGTATTACCTAGTATGAATATACTGATCCTAACTGTACAGATGTTTCTGATCCTAACTGTACAGTTGTTTCTGATCCTAACTGTACAGTTATTTCTTGAGCTTTCCAGTCCACTAGAAACACACAGTAGTTTAATTACTGATCAGAATTAACCTGCTTGAGGAAAAACCAAAATAGGTCAACAGTCCATGCGAGTTGACTTGGACCTTTGCTAAACTGTGTGGGTAGAGTTGTCTCTTTCCTGCGTGTGCTCAGAAGAGCACGTGTCTCAACATCAGCTATGGCCAGCCAGAGCCTATAGGCTCAATTCTGATGCAATGCATAAAAAATACACAAAGTCTTCATTAAAAACAGAAGTAGAAAAAAATATTGAGTGGAAAAAAAAAGTATTACCTTCCTTCTTTCTCAGACTGCTTAAATGAGAAACCTTGAAACACCTTCTACACCGGGACTGCCTTTCACATCACCTGTTCTTACAATAGACCGAGCAGGGTACAATTTCAGCTGTAACAGAGCTGGCAAAACAGTATTTAACTTAAGTGCTCTATTATCCTCGCAAACAAAATTCTCTTCTACAACAGAATACATTCATTAGCAACTTGAAGATTATCAGTCCCTGCAAGTATACCCCCCACTGCAACAATGAATGTGCACACATGATTTTTTGTGGGGGTTTTTTAATATATAATTTACTGTGGAAGAAAGCACTGGAATAATTCAAAGAACAAACTTGTGGGTATATGAGGAAGTTCTATCCCACAACCTGATCACAAAGATACATCTCTGCTTTCATAATTAGAATGACAATGAAAGCAGACACCTGCCTGCCCCCTCCACCCCCCCTTCCCCAGGTCCCTGGTGTCAGACTAAACCCTTCACACATAATCCTGCAATGAAGATCGCCACAACAAAGTTCTAACGATCCCAGAAGTTAAATTCTTGTTATCCTTTCTGCTTCTTTTTCAAGTGATTTTTATTCACTGGAGCTATTTCAAGCTATCCTGAGTTTAATGAATAAAATCTACATTTAAACATACTGAAATAAAACCAACCCAAACTACCACCCAGCCACCAACTCCAAGCCACTGCCAAAAGAGCACACAACTTCATTTCTGCTTTGCAATGCAGAGACATTTTACAGGCACACACTCAACTGAACCAACGAGCAGAAGCATTTCCACAGAGGAGGGGGGACAGAAAGAGTTGACCCCTCCTGAAGGGTATAAAACCATTTCAAATTAAAAGTGGTAATCACTTCAAGCTTCTTGTCAAGTAACCTTTAAAACGAAGCATACAACTTTACAATCTATGCAATTCCCTGACGATTGACATCACCTCCTCCTTCTATTCCAAACGCACAGTTACCTACTTCAACTTGTCACCACAATACGAAGCACCGCTGCAACAGAAACCTGGAACAGCACAGGCAAACCTCAGCCCTATGCCGGTTTCCTACAAGCAAGATTATGAATTCAATTCTTTGCTAAACCATTTAACCACAAACCCATTTCTGAAAGAGCATTTGTGCAGCCCGTTTCTCCTTTCTGCTATAAATCCAATTTGGATAGGAAACAGGACCCAAGTATTGTTTTGCTGGAGGGGGGGGCTTACAATGAATGAACTGAACACTACAAATCAGGGTGGACTGAATGATCTGAAGAGTACTCCGCTGCTGGAATTTTTACATGAGAGGAAGGAAAATGCTTTAAGAGCTTCTCTCAGATTTGGAGGATACAAGGATTAAAACAAAACAATGTATTTCACCTTTCTGATGAGGTTTTACAACAGCAAAAAGGTATCTTATCTTCCTGTGCTACTTCTGCAATCAAGATTCAATTCAGAATAAGCTATAAACACGTACTCCAAAAAATATTGTGGGAGGTTAACGTCACGTGGCTTTTGCAAATCTGTTTGAGCTTTTCTACTGTCTTACCATTCCATCTCCTACAGATAACTCACTGAATGAGAATCTTAACTGTTTTCTTGGTAATGGTTTGCTTCCCTTCTGAGTGGGGTTTTTTCCAGGCATTCAAGTTGGAAGGGCTCAATCATCACTCCAGTCTAAGATGATACTAGTCCAGTAGGACATTACTGCGTACAAAGCTCTTGCCTCCTGGAATTTCAGTCTAAACTCCTGTGTGGTGGATACAGCTATAATTCAGAAAACAAATACTAGCCTGGATTTTATCAGACACATATATTCAGATTCTCTCTGACATACTGAAGACAATGAACCTGATGTAGTCCACCCACTTCCTGAAACCATGGAAAGGAATTTAAATGACTTCTTAAAGTGAAGCCACAGAAAGTTTGGGAACAACTGGATTCAAACCTCAGGTATCAATCACAACAACAGGAAGGACTTAATGGGAAGCCTGTTGTCCTGGCACAGCCAAGCTCAAGGGTCAGTACACTGAACATGCCACATGAGAGGTCCAGGCTGGGCAGAGTCACAAGAGAACACCCTATTTTTCCCAGTCGCAGAGCACACGCTGAACGCAGGTCGCTCACCTCTTCAGCAAGCAAGATAATTCCTCTACTAGAGGCAATTCTGCGGTAGGGCTCCTCCAGTTTCTGCTCTGGAAGCTGCTCAGTCTTTGGATGAATTCAGCAAATAAGCATGGCACCGGAAGAAGGCAAATGAGTAGGTGCCTGAAGGCTATGGCAATCAGCATGGGAGGGACTACAGATGGATTCAAATCCTTTCATTTCCAGCCTCATTTAGGGCACAGAATGAGTAGGCTGTAGGGTATGAAGAGGGATGACTTCACTACCTCTTCAGTTTTGAGACTGGCACCAACATCCACTCACAAACCTCGGCTGAGAAACAACTAACAAAAACATGAATTCTTTTGTCTCGGAAAACCTGAAGGCAACAGCATCCCCACCACCTTTTTCTAGTGAGGAATGCTGTCCAAATAAACCTAGATAGAGTCTGACATGGCATTCCTTCAGGCCATCAGCTCCCAGGGAAAACACTATCACTGGAACATAAACTTCTTTACAGCCTAAAGTATAATTAACAACCCTGAAGTTTTTCAAATGAGAAGAAATATGACCCCCTTCTCTAATGCACATTAAAGTCATTACATTACAAGAAAGATAGATTTTAATAATGAAATGATTACATGTGAAACACTGTGAGAAGTTATATTGCACTGCATGTGATTTTACTGTAACCCCCCTCTACTGGACAACTTAATGGCTTCATCCAAAAAGCAAGAAAACCACGTAGGGAGCACTGGAACAGGCTGCTCAGGAGGGCTGTGGAGTCTCCTTCTCTGGAGATGTTCCAGATCCACCTGGATCTGTTCCTGTGTGACTTGGTCTGGATGATCCTGCTGTGGCAGAGGGATTGGACTGGATGATCTTTCGAGGTCCCTTCCGATCCCTAAGGATTCCATGATTCTGTAGCTGCACAGCCAGCAGTGTACAAATCAAAAGCCAAGCATCATCAACGTTCACAAGCATGCCTTAAATTCATCTCCCCACGTTTCCTGACAGCTGAATGCTAGGGGATAAATTCTTTTTAAAGCTTACATACACATTACTTAAAGAAGCCTCTAATATAAATTCAAGGTTTTCTCTTTTGTCATGGCTTTTAAATAACAGGAAAGGAACTGAATGCTAAGTGTAAATATCTTAGCACCAATATTCATTTATTTTTTTTGAAGGAGAGGAGAAAAGTCACCCATAGCAAGAAGAAAAAACACCCTCACTGAACAGCCCCTCAAGAAAAAGCGAATACAATTTACATGCCATTCGATGTCAATTCCAAGACAGAGTTCACTGAGAAGCTCTGATTTACAGCTGTTAGTACTGGGAATTCCTAAACAAATAAACAGGCAAAAATTGAAGTGTGCCACCTGCAAGAAGAGACTCCTGACTGGACCGTCATTTCTTCTTCTCATCACAGAAACACCCGAAAGAGGATTAGTACATCTGCAGTGGGAAGCAGAGGCTCGCTGGGATGCACGCTGAGCAATCACCTAGGCCAGAGCGTGCCCTGCCCTGAAGGGTTTGTTATGTCAGTTAAGAGAAATCAACACAATTGACTAACAGAAACAACGAACAAAGGGAAGATGCAGCAGTGAGCTGGAACGCAAAGTTGCAGGACAAGATATGTGCCTTTTTTTTTTTCCTCTTAAGGACAGGAAAACAAAGAAGTCAAGGAATTAATGAGTTTCTCCACCCATATATTTAACTACTGTCAGAGCACAGGTGCACTGCGGTTACAACGACACTGATGTATCTTGAGAGATGATTTTAGATGAAGAGGCAGCCTGTGGATGAACTTTACTGCACAGAGAGCAGGAAGTTACAAAGATGTGAGCATAAAAGATAAGCAGCAAAATGATGATGGAGGTAGGTGAAAACACAGGAATGTGCCAACAGCTCTGACTACCAGGTGCAGAAATAGCAAAAGCTTTGCATGGGGAGAGGGCGCTGCTCAAATGAAGCCACACGGCTTTCTACACCCTCTGGAAGGCTCCTTTGAAGTGCAGCGGGACTTAAGACCGTGAAAAAAGCCTTCTCTCCCATCTGGTCCTGAAGAGAAGCTGCAAGACAGAACTGTCAAAAGATGAGCTGGTAGGAACAGCCACAGAAGTTGCACAAGTTGGGCTGTATGGATATCAAGAGAGCCTTGTACATAGTGATCATAGTGACTTGGATTTTTTGACCTGTGCAGACTGGCTGCTTGCTCACACTCTGTCCTTCACCCTCTGCTTCACTCATTGCATATCCTCTCCCCATTTCCTCTCCCTTCAACACTGCTTCTTCCAGTCTCCTTCCCCATGGAAAGGCATGATTCTGGATACAGAGAAGCACGCTTGAGAAAGACAAGAGAAAGTCATCCCCTGCACAACCAAGGCACGAAGCCTGCCGCAGCAAGGCACCGGCTAGGAAGCACGTAAGGGTTTGGGACAAAGCAACATGCATCCAGAACAAACTCCACCATTAATGCTTGGTATGTACATCTAATATATAACCTTGTGAATAGTTTGAAGCGAGAACCTCTCTTTCTATGGAGAGAGAAGCCTAAAGAAGAATTCAGAGGATTTTAGTTACTTGCCTTAAGCTGCTCTTGCAGGACGCATTTCACTCTGCTAACTGCAGAACCACAGGGGCAAGCGCCAGTTGTGTTTCAAGCTAGTCTTTAGAGGATTTAGTATCCTTCTAATTAGTACGCTTAATTTCATTCACAGGGGGTCTTAACGATTTTACAAGATCAATTAAGATTTCAGGAAGAGAAATACACTGTGAAAATGTTCTCTTTCTTCCCTTGCAAGAAAGGTGTCTGTCTTTGGGTCTTAACAGATCACCTATTTATGCATCCCTTCTGTTTCTGTGACATCCATTTTCACCACATTTCAATCCTGTGTTTTAAAACCAAAAGTTTCTGTGCTGAAAGTACAACAGACAGAATTACACAATTATTGAGGTGGAAAAGACCTCTGAGATCATTAAGTCCAGACTATGACCTGAGATCACATCAGCTAGACCAGGGCCCTAAGTGCCACGTCCAGACACATTAAGTAGAGTGAAAGAATTCCCAGGACTCAAGGGACTGCAAAAACAGAGAAGCAATGGGAAGATTATGACAAAAATGCTTGTTTTTCACAGCACCCACATCCAATAAACGAAACACTAGGAAATCCTCTGTGGACCTAAGGCACAAATCGTGTTTCGGAATAAACACTACAAACGTCACTAACAGTCCCTGATCTTAACGACCTTTTGGGAAAGGCTGTTTTAAAACAACTGCTCTGCTACTACTCTGCATTAAAAAAAGGCATTAATCAACCCTCTGGTGTGGCCAGACTACAATGGGAAAATACAGGCAGAATAATGGAATCAAATGGCCAAAAGCACCCTTGTTTTCCCTTCCCTCTTCACCAAACAGCACGAGCACAGAACTCGACTCCAGATCAATTTGTGAATGCATCACTAAAACACAGGAAAAAAATACATAACTTCAAGCAGAAAAACCCACTGGAGGCAAAAATGTGCCAATAACCCAGCCACTATTAATATTATGGAGTATTAATTAGTAACAACTTAGCATTGTGGATATTTAATTATAATCTTTAGAGAACAAATGTTGGCTCTGATGCTTTTCAAAATGTAGAGCTTAAGTTTAGCATGCATAGGAAAAGCATCCAATAAACTTTTCATCACAGCTGAATGGTATTTACAACGCCTCTTGACTTTATGAATGTCTGTTTTGTCCTTGACTGACTCTGAAGAGGAAGTCCTTAAATAAGAATTTGGGTTCCAAATATGAACAAGAAATGCCTCAAATTCTTAGTGGCCAACTATAAAGTGGTCGTGCTTTCAGGAAGAGATCACAAATGAGTTGAAGTGGCTAGAGCACTCCCAAACCTTTTATGACCTTCTGGTGTGTCTGTTTTGTTTTCCCAAAGAAAGGAGACTACCTTGTCTCTTGCCATCAAGGTTTCATACCCTTTCCTAATGCTGTTCTGGGAAAACTGTCGTATCACACAGCTGGTGTGGGAAACACAAAACTCACCAATACAGCACATCACCTACGCGTGAAGTCTATTCCACCTTCCAGAATGCTCCTTTGGTGTACCACCCTCATGCCTACAGAGGTCTGCCCTCCACAACAGAGCACTTGACTCAACTGGCACCTAAACGAAGTCAAGACTTTGCAAGTTACCTGTCCTAGAAACCCAAAGAAATGTGGGCAACAAAAATCGAGGCCCTAGAAACCCAAATACGGACAACAAAAATCGAGGTCCGTTGTCCCACAGTATGGCTAAAGCATTGACACTCGCGTGGGCCACGTTCAGACGCCCACAGGGCCATTATGTTCAGAGAAGACGTAGTGGAAGAACTGAAAGGTTCTGACAGCAAGGAATTTAAACGAGCTGTGAATCCCACTGATGAGGTATGACTCATCTCTGAGGTTTAAATTAGATTATCAAGCGAGTGAAGCAGCACAGTAAATCTATAATAAAAGATGAATGCCTACAGGAGAATAATTTTTGCCCCTAGTGGCAGATGCCTGGACTTTAAAGGATCTGAGACTAAGCTCTTTGTCTAAGCCTTCCTGACAGAAAAGAGCTGAAATAATTTCTTTAGTTGGTCCAACTCTGCTCCATGTGCCACACGGAAACAATATCTACACGCTGTAAAAGAAAGTATATTGTCACTCCTAAACCAACTGAGGATCAAACAATTTACAGAAACCAAGACTTATTTTGCTGACAATTAAGCTCTATCACCAAGACTTAAGATTCAATGAAACTTGACAATTGTGAAAAAAGAGGCTTTTGTCTGAGTAAGTCTGAAGCATTTGGAAGAATCAACAGAACATCACAAGGCTGAATTAGATTGAAGTATCAGAGCCTTCGAGGACAGTCTAGAATTCACTAATTAAAATAAACTGTCTGCCTTGCTATTGCCTCTCCAAATCGCTTCAGTACTACAGGAGAGAAGGCATGCAGCAAGCAGCAAATCTGTTCTAAGGAACAAGCATTACGCTCATCCTGCCCCCTCTTGCACCAAGACCCTTGTCTGTCTTGTTGGTTGAGATCCATTATGAAGAACCAGCATTGCTTCAAAGACAAGGACTGCTGCACACCAAATCTGGAGGGTGCAAAAGCCTTTTTCTTCTGCGATGAAACCCAGTAAATTTACTTTGTAGTAAATCACAGATACAGCCTGAAGAAGTCTGCAGGTTCAGTTCCATTCTGCTCCACTCCATTACCCTTCTGCTCCACTCCATTCCATTCCACTCCAATCCATTCTAGTCCACCACTCCCTGCATTCAACACCATTCCACTCTTCTCCATTCTGATCTGCTCCTCTTCAGCTCATCTCCTGCTCCATTCTATTCCACTCTAAGTGCTGAAGGTCACTAGCTGGAGTAACTCTCTTGCATCTCCTCATGGAGTCAAAGAATAAACAAATCCTTCTGTGTTTCCAAGAACTATAGTAACCTCCATTTAATTGAAAAATGAAGATTTCTGTTTAAAACACCTCCATGGAAAGGATGAGGGAGCTGGGTCTCTTGAGCTTGGAGAAGACTGAGGGGGGACCTCATTCATGTCTATAAATCTGTGAGGGGTGGGTGTCAGGAGGATGGAGCCAGGATCTTCTCAAGGTCATCTGGTGATAGGACAAGGGGTGCCAGCTGGAACAGAGGAGGTTCCATATCAATATCAGAAGAAACCTCTTCCCAGGGAGGGTACCAGAGCACTGGAACAGGCTGCCCAGGGGGGTTGAGGTGTCTCCTTCTCTGGAGACATTCAAGACCCACCTGGATATTCAGGACTTGGTCTGGGTGATCCTGCTGTGGCAGGGGGGTTGAACTAGACAATCTTTCGAGGTCCCTTCCAATCCCTAATGCTTCTATCATTTTATGCCTACTTCACAACTACCCAAGAGCAGTCAACACGCACCTGAACATCTCTAATCTCGTGAGAAGTACAAACAACAGAGGCAGAAGGCAAAGGTTCTTAACTGATTAAGCAGCGCTCAAAGCGCTACATTTTAAGACGAAAACAGCACATTACAGAAACTTGGGATTCTGCATTTCACAACATGTCTGTGTCTCTTAAAAGCACACAGTAGTAGTCCTTTATTGTGTAGCTAAGATGGGAAAACAACTAATGAAATCCCATTTCTCCACAAGGCTTTCTAGCACACACTTCGGTACAGAGTCAGACAGGTCACTTCTGCTCTCAACCCCTCAGCAAGTGAACAAAACCATCTGTATGAGCCCTCGTTATCTCTGAGAAACACTTATTTACCTGAAAAATCACTTCTAGACACTGTCCTGTAAACCTCTAGTAGCAGCTGAGCAACACTGGTTAGTAAATGGAGGTACAGGAGAGCTGATTTTTTTCTCTCAACTCAACAAAAAGAAGCCCAGATGTTAAGATGTGGCTTTTACACATTTTTCTGTTGGGGATTGTTTTGGGCTGAAGCACAAGCAGTTTGCAGCAAATGGCTCTGAATTCAATGTGAAACCATACTCGCAGCTTAATTATGAAGCAAGATCATTGTCAGTACACATTTGGAATATTAAAACTTCTCAGATTTATGAAAACCTCAAGGCACTTTTTCCCCTCAATTGTGGTTGTACTTTCAAAGTGCTCCTCAGATAAGATTTCTCAGTATTAGAACGAGTCGAGTAACTAGTTTGCTGGGAAAAATATTGGGGGGGAGGAAAAACGTTCCCTTTACATTGTTGAACAGAAAAAGATGCTGCTTCTAAGGCTAAAACCATCTCAGTTTAACAATTTTGAGGCTATTAATTTGGAGAGGTTTCTGCAGGTTTCTGTGTCTTGAAGAAGCATCAATTTATGTTTTCTTCAAACAAAGAAGCATCAATTTATTTATGTTTTCTTCATAGTTAAGGAATATTAGCTGACTAAAGGTAACTACTACCAGCTCATCCTTAAAACAGGATGCCTTTTCTTCAGTCAGGAATATTCTGGAAGGCTAACAGTAATTGTTTATTTTTAGCCTGTTATTGATACCTGGGCAGGGAGGGAGAACTGTTCTTCTGGAAGAACCAGGGAATGAAGGAAGGGAGAAGGCGGCATTATACTAATGCTATTAAAAGTACGTGGATTATATATATCTATATCTGTATCTATATCTCTATATTTATATCTATCTATACACACACACAATATTTATATTTTTTTATATTTATATATTCATTTATATTTAATTTTTTTATTTGTATATTTATTTCTATTTGTATATTTGTTTAATTGTGCTTATATTATCTGTCAAAATATTAAAACTCCGGTTTATTCCTGTCTCTCAAATTTCATGGCAAATCCAGAATGCTAACATCGTTGAGATACCCAACCTTCAGCACACAGACAGTTAGGCGCCCTGAATCCCCACTCTCTGGTGGGTAGGAAATACTGATGCTTTCAGTAATGCCCTTGAAAAGCTTGTCTCTCCCACCAACTTGCTAAACCCTGGATACTCTGTCTGGTCATTCCTTGTACACACTCTTCAATCTGAAATCCTGAACAGCTAGAAAAAAACTAATACTCATGTATTTGAGGAAGCTCAAATGTTTTATGCCTGAAAAGTGTGTATGTTACTCCCCAATGCCTTAACCTCTGTTACTGCAAGGATAATCTTACCCTAACAAAGATGTCAGATGTCTTGGGTGCTTTATACTTCACAGGTAGCCAAGTAAGCGCCATACAGCAGCTCAGTTTTCTTGTACGTTCTCCTTCTGTAAACTGAAATACACTTTGGCTTCTCTTGTGAGGCAACGGACAGATTTACATCTACTTTGAGTTGTCACCTTCCAAACTGAGGAACGTGAAAGCATGCCAAGAAGTGAACGTACGCAGGGATAAAGGAACACGTATTCCTGATGAAAGCAAGCTTAGCACAAAGCTAAAGTAGAGGGTAAATTCAGGCACACAGTGGGTGAAGACTGGCAAGGCCGGTGGCCACAGACAGAAAAGCCATACACTTCATTCCTTTGAATTTACCAAAGTCATACACGTTATAAAAGTTCCAGTTTGAGGAGTATTTATGATGTGTACACTCTTTTTTTAACTGGAAAATGAGGAAGGAAGAGATGATAACTAGAAGACAAGTAGGTCAGCAGTCATTTGTTGAGAGTATTGTACAGCACTTAAAAGTCCAACGGGAAAACAAGACTTCCTCCTTAGTACACAAAGCACTTCAACTCTGCATCAACCAGCTGAGAATGAAGACTTGGACAACCTCTCCCATATACAAATCAGCTTGCTTCACGTGCTGGCTGTGAGAATACCATCTGATCTCTGGTGTCAGATGAGTACCACCTAAAGCAGCCTCAGCTTCTCCAGATGTTTCAGATGTTTCCTCACTCAGCCTCTCATTCGGGACGAGCACGACTAAACATTCTAATCAAACGAAATCAAAAGCAAAGCGTGGCGACAAAGCATTCAATCAGAGAGAATCACCTAGGAGCCCAAATTCAAATGAAAATGACAACAAATCTCCATGAATCTGCAGTTTGCAGCTTCAGGGCTGATACTGCACAAGCAATAACTAATGTCCATTGCATACTAATATCCTTATTGCAGGGCTATTTCCCAGTAACTAATAAAACGAGCACTTCATACACTTGATGCTATTTTCAAAACACTTTCTAAAGCTCTCTTTAGGCTGATAGCTGTCAGCATACAGAGCTTTATCATAACGTTGTCTCCTCCAAATGATTCATTATCTTGCCTAAAATGACATCAGAAACCAAAGCCTGAAGGAGGTCTGCAGCACATGTAGGCACCTGAATAAAAAGCTCCCGACGAAGCATCTACTGATTAGGATAGAGAAAAGAACACCTGAGGAAGTTAGGGTGAAAGCAGGCAAGTAACCTTGTCTGGTACTAATCGCAAGTAATGTTTTCTAAAACAGCACACTTGAGTTGAAGTCAAATCAGTATCTCCACATCCCCAGCTGCTGATTATTCATATCCTTTGGCTTTTGCTGTGCACTGCCAGAACAGGCAGATTCACACTCAACTTCCATTCTTTTCTACACTGAAATTGTAGCTCTCTGGATTGAGAAGTGCCTTTTGTTTCCTAACACTCTCCAAGATCACCACAGGCACAAACTAATCTTCACTTGTTGCATAAACTGCAAAATGCTGGCTATCTGGAAAAAAAACCAACCCGACTAATTCATTCACCCAGATGCTGCAGTGCAGATTACCTAGGATCATCAGGGAGAAAGCTGGCTGTGCAGTATGAAGCACAACACCGCTAATGAAAAGAATTTCCACCATGACACTGTTTTAATTTGCAGAGATTTAGACGACAAAAAACCCCTGCAACACCTAAACAGGCAGGGGTTTTCTGCAGCTGCCACAGTGCCCTAACCACATCCACATGTCCGTAAGAGACAGCGATGACAAGCTACGGCACAGAAAAGAGGCAAGATAAGTCAGCAAGCGCCAGACACTCAGGGCTTTCACCTGGATGGGGGAAGCCACGTGGTCAAGGCCCATAGAGAAGATAAGAGAGAAGATCTGCGCTGCCTTCCCCACGTACCACATACATACTCTCACCACCTGTCTACTCATTACCCCTTGCAAATGCTCCTGCCTTGTTCCCGGGTGGAATCAAAGGGAGGTTTTGATAAGTTTTTGCTCATTTCTCGAAAATGCTCACAGACTTCTCTGAGCAGCAAGATAGGAGATCTTAACCGTGTGGCACCTCCAATCCCCACTACCCACACTGTCACAGCAGCATCCAGCAATTTTTAAGCAGATTAAAAGTAGCAAAAAAAAGGTATATATTTAAAATATTTATTATCATCCTCACCCCTGCCCCCTTCAGATTATCTCCACGAGCTTATTTGCAGCTCTATCACCTGAGCTAGGTCCTCTTTTTAAGCCCCTTGCCATTTTTGCACTGATAGTATTGCAGTCTCTCCCGTTTTCAAGTGTCTCCAGCCACCATTTCCTTCCTCCTTGCCACAAATCTCATCAAAACTGCTCGCCAGCTATAGAAGACTGAACCATAACTCTGTTTTCAGTTTCCCGCAAGTGTAGCAGAAAAGATAATGTCTGAGAACAGCTTCTGTGCAGTCTTCTCAAGTAAATACTTTCAATTTGGTTCCTCTGTCTTGGTCGACTCCTCTAAGCCCCCTTTTTTGCTTTAGCAAATGAAAAGAAATGGACTTTGCAGTATCTGAGCAGGTCAGCGTATGGTCAGAAATGAGTTTCACAGCAGGCTGTTTTCCCCACTGGGGGATCTCAACGCGAAGAAGATAGAAAACCTCTACGAAGGGACGTGAAATCTTGTGCCAGGGAAGGCAGAAGACTGTGCTTGGAAGTGGTTGTCAGTACAAGCTTCACGCTATTTCCCTATCAAATAATGTCCCGTCCCCTCCTACAAGCAGCTTTTCCGTAAACCTTTTAATTTTATCTCCCGTAAATAGGCTGAGCACTGACTCAGTGAACTGAAAATGTAATGGGCTTGTCTCCTCAGTTCACAGCCAAGTTTCATTTGATTATTACTGCAGACAAAAATAGGATAGAGTTGCACTGAGTTATGCTAATAGATTAAAAATGTAAACATAACTCCGGAGCGCTGTTTACTAACTTTAAAGACTGCTCCTACAGCAACCAACTTTATGAGGTTCCTGACAGAATCATCGCAGCGATAAAACGCACGGGGGCTGTTTAAACTCCCGAACAAAAGCTGCGATAACGCTACCAGTAAATGTGCAGCTCCCACAAAACACCACGTAAGGATCACGCCCTGATAAGGTGTAAAGCACACATCGCCATTGTTAAGTGAAAAAAACCACGCAGAGTGGGTTGTTTTCTTTAAACACATGCAGCAACCCAACAGGTTTTAATTACCACACCTACTTCAGTGACGGAGCTGTTCCACTCAAACACCCAAACATAATATTTACAACATTGTGTGGTTGTTAAGGATCTTGATGATTGATGGAACCTATTGTGTTGCCATCTTAATAACAACAAATGCAAGCGATTACCAACACGGAAGAGAGAATCTGTGTTTTTATTTTACAACAAAAGGCTGTCCTATAGGGACTTCTTCTCAACATAAACCGAGGAACCTGCACACATGCGAACGTGCGTTAGAGCTTGGCACAGAGAGTCAAAGCCGAAGCCTGTGCTGCTCTAAGGACAACACATTCTTCTGCGTTAGCTTAAGAGAAAAACAAAAGCCATCAAATAATGCAGGTACAGTTTTTCCACACTGCCTGAGAATTCATCTTGACCACAATAAAATATCTGAAAACTGCATCAGAAAGATAGCACAGATCTTGTTTCTGTAAGAAAAGAAAGCAATTGAGTCATTGAGTCAAATAGGAATACAATGCCCTTTCTGGCATCGCTACTGAATATTTATATCAGTGATGAATGAGACTACAAACGAACTATTTGAACACCAAGCTTTGCCTTGTTAACTGCGCGATATGCCAAAACACCACCTACTGTAAATCACAGGGTTTAAGACCAGTATTTCTTGTTTAAACAAGCTACTTGTTAGGCAGAATCACTTGTGCGAACAAGCATACGTTAATGCGCACTAACGAGAGCAGTTTCACTATCCAGCTGATAGAGGATAATTTGACAACCTCATTATCAGCACTGTAATTTTCAGACTGCTGAAATAATGTATTTGTTGCAAATATTACAGTGTTTAAACGTATTAACATTTGATGCTTCTGTCAGATAAAACGCAGATAGGCGCTTGTGCATTGACGAACACGCTTTGAATCCCATAAAGCAACTTTCTCTGTTAAATTATAGGTGTTTCAACACTTGATTTATGAAGACAGTAATTAAAATCCCTATGCCTTAAAGAAAACAAACTCTTCATTATAACAACAGTTTGCTTTCACATTTTTATCTTCTATTCTTTGGCATTTGCTTTTATGTAGCTCTCAGTTTGGCACGTCACTTCTGGCTGCCAAGGCAGGAGAGCGGTTTCTCTTTTATAACCTGGTCAAATCTCCCAGTCTAGGTAAGCACCCAGAGAGATTCATGATCGTTGAATGCTTCCACAAGGCTAATTCTGCTAATTTAAGAGGAAAAGCATCACACAATGCAGCGTCTTCTGTTCCTAGGGAGGCCAGAAACGCTGTAATGTCTGCCAAAACACTGCTCCTCTCTCTACAAACTGTCAGAACCAAGAGTTTGTAGAGACACAATGTGGAGGGGGGGAAAAAAAGGGGTGAGAGTGAAGAGCTAGACTTTCCTATATATTTCTGCAGCGGTTCTGGTTCAATTTGAATTTTAGACGGATCTCTGGAGGGGGAAGAGAATCCTATTTTATCTGAACAAATTCATGCATATCATTCACTCGTTCTTACAGCATCCAGCAGCAGCAAGTTTCAGTTTCCTTGACTGAATGCGGTTCCAAATTACACACAATCTCCACTAGAACTATCATGACTGAAAGTGATGCAGTTACACATTAGCATACCTTCTCTAAAGGAATCTCTGTCCCCAAATCCCAGAAAAGAACAATTCATTTACAAGCTAAGCAAGTAATCTTGAATCAAATCCTGACGCTCGTCAAAACCGAGAGCTCCTGAACTATCAGTAAGAAACTAATTTCAAAAGAGGGAACTTCAATTCAAGCCACTGCTGCTCAAGCACCTAGCTTTCTATCAAATTAGTTTTCAAATACAACAAACTAAGTTAAAAGCAGTAACTGCTGAAACAAGCCTCCTTGACAGAACTCAAGTGTCACAGTCTATGGGTCGTCGGACTTTTGGCCACTAATTACAAAGCCAGCAAAGTTGCTGAACTCAGCACGAGCATGAAGCTGAAAAGCTTAACCTATAGAAGATTACCAAAACATGTTATAACTGCAGACAGTGATGACAGCTGGTCAGAACCACAGTACGGTTGTCCAGTGGAGAGGCTGAAAATTCACTCCTTCAATATCACCTCAAAAAAAACCCCAACAGATAAATTCTGCTAATCCTTCTAACAAGCTGCGGTAACGCTAGACCGGGATAAAACAGATCATGCTGCCCTCTTGTGCTAGATGGCGCAGAAATCAATCCTCCTCCTCCTGCAAAGGACACATGAAGAGGAATACCCAGAGCATTCACTATGAGGTAGAAAACGGCCACGTTTTCTTCTTCACAGGTACCTCATCACGCATGCAATTTCCTTGCTGGCATACAGATAGAAGGGCAAAGGAGGTGTCTAGTACTTCACACTGTCCCTGAGTTTTACTCTGTAGTTCTTAGGTAGGATGAGCCAGGATTCCAGGCATTCTTAGAAGATGTTTTCCCCTCAAAACAATACCCTTAGTATGCAAAACAGAAAAGAGAGACAAGAGGAAAATCCCTGCCTGTGACAACAAACCCCATCCATACTAGGATCTCTACTGCTGCGTGTGCTCTCGCTAGCTCTCCACTCCTAACGTGTTCTCCTGAGGTTATGGTTTCACTTCAGTGCAGTGGCCTTGAATTCACAGTACCACGGACTCACAGTACAGACCGACCGTGTAACACAGCCTTAAACTTCTGCAGTTGTGCACACGTTTTTAACGGGGAAAGGAGGAGTTTCATTTATCACATCACGGACACGAACCTTTTCTCCACATGTGTTTTTCCTGAATATAGTATTTCAGAGACATTAGTAACAGAGTCACTGCTACATATCCTTACAACCATGAAACAGCTTCTGGAACTACATGAACGGGCCCTGTGCTCATTCTCTTCAAAGGAGTGAAGATCAACAGATTTCTGTTTCTCATGCAAGGCTGGCTAGTAAATCAGTACCACGCCACTTCCTCACTGTCTTCACTCCGCTCCAGCTTCTCTCTTGTTTCTTTTGAAGAACGTAAGGCTCTGAATTACAGTTTTAAATTGCATGTTTCATGCTTTTGTGCATTCCAGACGGGCAGCAAGCTACCCAGTTTCTCAAAACTCTACATTACCACACATGCTTAACATTATTTTTTAAATGGGCAAGTAATTGTTGGGGTTAAGCTTTTAAAGAAAAGCTCAAGACAGGCATCCCCAGAGAACGCACGCATGCACACTCAGCTGGAAGACACACACATACATACACACACACGGAAAACAGCAGTGCAACTAGTCGGTCAATGCACAACCCTTCAGCCACAGGTAACTCATGTTTTGTAGACTGCACCTGAAGAGAGTTAAGATCCAGGCATCAACAAGAAGTCAGCGTTCTGACTTTCACGTTTAAAAAGAGCACACTGCTAAATTTACCAATTTTAAGTCGTTAAAACCACCCTAAATGTGCAAAATTACTGTAAAATCCTCACTGGCCCCAAACAAATTGGAAACATCATCGATGAGGCACATCAAATGTTAAAGGGTTTTTTACCCATTGAACTTACCGATAGGGTTTCTGTCAAAAAACAAGACGGGAGCTTTCAAAATGCACTGGAACATTTTGTTGTGCAAATTCTGACCAGAATTCACTAGAACTTGAAACACCAGGAGACTTCGTATTATGCCAAACAGTATCGTGGCCACCGTTAACCCTGAAATTAGAAGAACACGGAGAGAGCGTGCAATACAGATGCGTGTACTTCACAAGGAAACCAATTTTAAAACAAAACTGAAATGAACCCCGATTTTATTGACTCCTGCATTACAAGACTCCACAGCCAAGCCTCCAAACTCAGGCAGTGCAGAACACAGACCTATTTGTCACTGGCTTCAGTTCCTATCGTATCACAGAGTCACACAATTTCTCTGTTGTGGTTTGAAAGAACTGGTACTTTACTGAAAGGTAGGGAATGTCTGTTAACCCATGAAATAAATCTGTATTAAAGCCTTCTGCATAACAGCTCTGCTAAGAAATTAATTTCACAGTGCCGTGTGTAATTGTGGCTTGCAGAGGTCACTGGGAAGATTCAGCATTCGCCAGCAGGTATTAACCAAGTAACGTACACATGGCCATTTAGAGACAACCTTGAGTTATTCTCCATCAGCCCAAACCACTCGTGCCATCCCTCCCCTCGTAAACCACATCAAATCATTTCAATTATGGGTATTTCTCTTGCACAGTGGAAGATGCAGCTCTTGTGCCAAGAGAAACAGAGCCCTTCTAGGGAGTGGGTCTGCAGACTGTTTGTCTCCTGGGCACATCTCCACTTTCAAGGCAGGGGTGCTACAGGGCAGAAGATGGAAACAAAGAGCGATGAGATTGCTGCTGTTCAGTTTGCTGTGTGTAATCTCCAGCGTGGCTGCCCAAATTCCCAGTCACCGAAGGTGAACAGGGAAGGTGTAATATTTGGCAGTGCTTCCAGACTCCAGGTGATCTGCTCCAGAGACTAAGCACAGCTCAGAATAGCCCAGATGCTCAGACCTCGAGGACACCCTTAAGTTAGCCCCTAGCTATCCATGTAAAACACTGCCTGCTCTAAGAACAGGCTAAAACCAGACACAATTCAGGCACAGACATACTAACAGTGGGAAGGAGTGAGATTTTAAATTAGATGACGTGGTTATTCCCTCCTGCTTGCTGTTGTGCCATCCCAGGATGCAGGAAAAGGTATCACCGCTTCATTTGGCTGCTTGCAGTTCATTGTCCGTATTCTGCATGGTGTGGTTTTTAAGAAGAGAGTGCGTGGCTGGGGTGGGAGCTTGTTTGCCTTGTTCTGACTGCTGTACTCCAAGCCAGGCAAAACCAAACAACTTTTCCAAAGACTAACTGCATGCACCAAAACAGGAAAGCAGGGTCATGCAAAAACAGAGCAGCAGAGGTACTAAGCCAGAGGCTGTGGCAATGCCCATGCCTGATCGTTGACTGTGGGAGGGATGGGAGACGTGGGAGCACATCCTGGGAATGTGGCTGTGTAAATTCACTTCGGGTTGGAAGCCACTGGAAGCTACTGGGATGATCCTCACCAAATGAATCACCTGAAAAGGGCTAATGGCTGCAGAGAAGGGGCAGGACTAAGATTTTGAAGTCCTGCATCTCATCTGTCTCACGTACTTTACCCACTTACAAGCTTACCACCTCAGTATGAGGGATACAAGCACCCTCTACTTGCTCACTTGATGGAAAAGACATGAACCTGCTATCTTGGCTCTGGCCAGAGTGTTCCTCATTAGCAGAGATTTGACACTTCTAAATCTCTGTCTCAGAAAAACCAGGGTCTGCAAAGGAACTGCCACAGTGATTTCATTTTTTTCCTTTTCCAAACATTGAGAATCAGAACTGAAAAGGTTAAATTTGTTTGTAGCACTGCAGAGGTTATAGGGAAAGGTAAGGCAGAGCATTATGTACTTCATATGGAACACACTATCTTCTTATAACTTTTTCGACCTCACCTACAATTCTGCTTTTGTAAGTCAATGCTGTCTGCTCAGCTATTGCAAGTATCTCACTAAGCCATCTGAACATTTCAATATGCCAATACCATTTCAAAGGCAACCTTCGCTGTTCTGCTATCTACAGAAAATTTGCCTTAAAGGATAAAATTTTCCATAACCTTGTTTAGGTTACACGGTCGGAGAAAGCCAAGTTTGCCACATTTAATCACACTGTGCAGTCTGCTGGAACAGCTCATGAAAATAAGACATTACACAGAGAAAATGAGAGCCAAGTTCATCTGGCTCCTAAACTGTGGCTTCCCAGGCCAAGCACAATGTTTTCTGTCAAGCACTTGGATCACGTGGATTCCTGAAAAAAAAACCCAAACAAAAAAATCCCCCACCTATCCTCTCACCCATGAGAAATGTTTTTGAACACATTCAGTGCATAGTCTTCTGGTATTCCACCTGTTTACTCAGATCTATCATTTACATCCCCATCAAGAAATTACCGTGCCACACTAAACTGTACACCACCAAAAGGGCTAAAGAGCAAAGGCTGAGAGCCTGGTTCTACGCGTGGTTTTTCTATGCCAATGCTGACTTCAATTCAGAGTAGAGTTTCAAGATGTCTGTAAGCCTGAATACAAGGACTAATGGCCTTTTCTGGATGTTCAGCAGCATATGGCTCCCTATTGAAATATAGTCACGTGGGTTTTAACGTCCTGCTTTGCATACCCATCTAGGGTGCTTTTTAAGCGCTGGTTCTTTTGCCGTGGCTCTTCAGAAGGAAGGAAGCCATGCCAAGTTTTAGAACAAGCGTAGAAAGAATATCCATTTCTAATCCCTCTTGCCCATCCATATAATGAGTGAAGATTTAGCTCAATGACCTATTAGTAGAGACAATAACCACATCCTTACGGTGACTGACTTTCTGAGTACTCAATTCCTAGTTTACTTTCCAAAATCACAAAGCAAATGAAGAGTCTGCATTCAACTTACTTCTTCTGTTAGATTTTGAGTTATTAATTCCAATTAATTTAGTCAGGAAGGAAAATTCAGGCTCCTAATTTGTTAGGACACTGAACAGTGGCTCTTAGACATCGCACTTCCCCATGCAGCCACTACTTCCCAGCGAGAGGATAGGAGTTCCTCAAGACACACAACCACACGCGTGCAATTTACCTGCATAAATTCCCAAATAAAAGTTAAGGTCTAGCTGTTCTGTTTCATTCGCTCCATTATTTCCATTTATTGTAACATTCCACTTCTCTTGATGATTTGCCCTGTGGAAATGCAATCAGCAGATAAGAACACTCAAAAACCACAATCTGCAAATATTCATGAGCACTTTTATCTGTTTCCGGATTCAATTCTGGTAAAATCATTAGCTCAAAGGATACCACGTACTGATGATGTCATGCACCGTACCACGAGTAGACGCAATCCCAGGCTACACATCAGCGTGAGGTTTGACTCACCACCACCACCAGGAGTGAAGAAAAATACCAAGCATATCCCAAAGTTTCCTGGAAGGGTTCCCCCCAACACCTGTACTGCACCAACTCCTCTTAGACCACCAGCACGTGACTGAAAGGGCATAAACGACTGACCTATCATTGTAAAAACTTACCAGTAAGAAAGCCACCAGTCCTGGAGCACATATGCCACCTTGAGTGAAAGAGATAAACACCAGAAACATCTTACAGAATGAAAAAAAACCATCACAAAATTAACTTTCCTTGCTATTCTTTCATGTTCTCTGGGAAAACATCACGTATTCAGTCAACTATGCCACCCAGTCTTTCAAGACCAGCGGCAATTTGCAAAGCACATGAGAAGGTGCATTAGAATCCTCTACAAAGGAAGAGGTTACCTTAAATTACCTTACAAGATAGCAAACTAAAGGAAAGCAACACACTTAAGCAAACAAAATATAGCAGCTCTTCCTAAAGTATGGTAATTGCACATTAAAGCACTGAGTTCTTTCAGTTCCTCCATTCGCTACCAGAGATACTCCCAAAAGCTTTTTGATTAACAAACTTTCTGATGTTACCAGTCCAGAAATTTGTGTTTACGGGAGATAATTACCAGGAACAGGATGGAAAGAGGATGAGAGAAGAGAGGGAGGGGAAAAGCTCCTACTGCCACCTTCCTTTAGCGTCCAGAGGTGACTACAGACTTGTCGTGGGGTTGTTTATATAAAAGCACACCTCTGTTCACATGGAATTAAAGTTCTGGGCACTCTACTGCAGAGATTTTATCTAGTTCAGCTATGTTTTCAACAGATTCAATTCCAGGACAAGCAAGAAAAGAAGTAATACATCCAAACACACGTGTGTATAGAGATTATAGACTCTTTTACAGCCAAGACAATCATTTCTATGAAAGGAAATGAAACTTTCTCTTCATGAAAGGAAAAAAAAGCAATAGGCTTTCTTCACACAGTTTCCTCAGGTCTCCCCTCAGTGCATTTCAAAACTGTTCTGGCTTAAAATTTCTTTCAAATACCTGCTACAGTCTGCATTACACACAATATTTGCCTGTTTTCTTCCTCACTTCCTTATTCTGCTCAACAGTGACCCTTCTACCCTGCTCATAACCCACACTCCCCAGCTGATAAGCTCCCAACGCTTCCGTCAAGACTGCTCTCCCACACAAGAAACCACTGTCTTTACCCTCCTGAGCAGGAAATACACTGACTTGTTTGTTAAACACTACTTGAGATTTCCCTCTTGTAATTTCTGTGCCACGTTGCCAGTAACTATTTTATTGGAGTAAGCTGAATATCAGCAGCAGCAGCGTGGCCAGCAGGACTAGGGATGCCATTCTACCCCTGTACCAGGCACTCACCTCAACCTCTGGGAAGTTCTGGGCCCCTTGCTTCAAGAAAGAGATTGAGGGGCTGGAGCAGGTTCAGAGGAGCAATGAGGCTGGGGAAGGGACTGGAGGGAAAGGCTGATGAGAAGAGGTTTGAGGGAGCTGGGGGTGTTTAGCCTGGAGAAGAGACTCAGGCAGGACCTTATCACTACCTGAAATGAAGCTGCAGACAGGTAGGGTCCGGGGTCTTCTCCCAAGCAACTACTGATAGGACGAGAGGGCAGGGGGGCTGAAGCTGTTTCAAGGAAGGATTAGGTTGGATGTTAGGAAGCCCTTCCTCATGGAAAGGGTGGTCAGACATTGGAATGGACTCCCACCCAGGGAGGTGGTGGAGTCCCCATCCCTGGAGGTGCTTAAGAAAAGGCTGGACGTGGCCCTTAGTGTTTTGGTCTAACAGACTGTGGTAACATAGGTCACAGGCTGGACTTGGTCATCTCAGAGGTCTTTTCCAACCTCACTAATGCCATGATTATGTGAAACACTGAATATATGAACACTGTTGAAATAATTATCACTGCAGAACCTCTCAGGGCTGTGCAAGAACTTTATGATGATCATAAAACTTCCTTGAGCAAACTACAACATGAGTGAGGAACACCACGCTTCCAAACGCTTGAGATGAAACATCAGAGTAACAAGCACACATCACGCGTGTGTGAAAAATTCAACAGAAAAGGCAAACTCAGCCTACGTTCCACATTATTTGTGGTTCCAGACCACTTACCTGTGCCAAAATATTGAATACTAAGAGTATAAAGATCACAAAGTAGTTTGCTCCAGCGGTGAAATATTTCCTGTACACCTTAAAGCCTATTTTTCCCTCAGAGCGACTCTCCTCCGGCACCGCAGCCAGGGCATTTTCAGCCTGAAAAAAACCCACAGAATAAAACCAAACCATCAACCTTGCAGTTACACATTTTGAATAAGCCACTTGAGAGTCACGGTTCAGAATTAGCAAACAATTAAATAAGGAGAGAGAAAGTGATTATGCATATAAAATACTTTAAATATCGGGAACCGTAAGCTTTGACCAAGAAAAATTGGTCTCAGTGCAGTAATACTGAAAACTTCTACTCTGCAAACGACCCTGGGAGGATTTTGTTTTGCATTGCTTCACAGCACAGAACCCAACTTTCCTGAGAGCCACAAATATTTACTCTGACCGCTACAACAGGTTTTTCTTTTCTCATGCACTGCCTTCGGTCACAGCAGCTCAGGGAACCAAGGCCTCACCTTGGGAGAGATCCTGTGTTCACAACCCGAGTCTGCACAACCTTTCCCCTTCAGACAAGTACCTGAAGTAAATATTCTTCTGCAAGGGTTTGCCAAAACCAAGTGCCCAGAGTAACAAATTACCCATGGAGCGCTAAACACCTCCCGGCAAGTCCTGACAAAGCATCTGCTAACAGGGAAAACAGCCAAAATAGAGAAGAGAAATGATGGGGGGCACTGAAAGACAGAAAATAAAGCAACAAGCACATGGGGAGTAAAGGGAAGACTGCACTGAGCACAGTCAGCTGCTGTTGGGTTTGGTGGAGTTTACTTTTCTTACTGTTTTTTGACAGAAAAACGAGGGCCAGCTCAGGGGACCCAGTGGTACTTGGTTTTGCCATTGCACAAGAGCAGTGGAATCAACAGACTTGACTCAGATGGGAAAGAGAAATCTCACCTACTTGCCCGAAAGACAAGAGAAGCCTGGCTTAGTTTTGCTTTCTCCAGCCCTCCCACCCACATCCAACAGCTCTAGTGCTGCTGACATGCTTCACACACCTTTGTGGATTAAACAGTAGTGTCAACACTGGAAGATTAATCATTTTCACTGCTTTTGGGCATCAAGTCACTACTCCTAAAAGCTATGAGAGAGTCTGCAGCGTTCTTTTCAACTCCCACTGCTTTTCATAACAGGAATGAAAAAGAAAATATATACCCATAGCATGCTAGTGACAATCCTACGGGGACACTGGGATTACTCGCTGCCTTATCCCACGTGCTCCATGGATGCAGTGCTAGCACAGGTCTAACACAGTTACGAGGCTTCCTTCCTGCTCTATGTGAATGCAAACGCAGCAGCAGAGGGCCATCCCCAGCACAGAAACCTTGCTGCTGCTTTTGCACTGTGCAGACCAAAAGGTAACAAGGAGGCACCTAGAATTAAAGAGGGCACTGCATGAAGTGTTCTGCAACAGATGGGGGCTGGAGGCAGCAGTGCAGTGGTGTCCCAAGGTTACCCCCTCAGGACAAGTTCACGATCACATGTTAATGTCTGCCATGCAAATGCAAGCTTCATATAAAGACAACTTCTCCAAGCACATCCCAGACCTCAGGATTTCAGGAAGAGTGTTAATCCAAGCCCCCAAACAGACAGAACCCACCCAATACCGTGCTGTTGGTCCTTTAAAGCACTAGTGGCTGACGACAGGATGAAGGAAGCACAGATGCTCAACTGGAACAAACCCATTCTGCTGAGTTTAACCAGGACAATGCAGAGCTGTGGGATGCCTGATTTCTGCAGCCAAGGTAGTAGGACGTACAGCACTGGGCAAATCCACCATGAGGTGAGCCCTCACCTGCATTAATCCAACACTGTTTGAAACTCTAAAGCCCAAAGGAAACCCCTTCCTGGAGTTAAAAAACAGACAGACAGGAACTGAGGCACTTGTATTCTTTGAGCACTCACAGGTGGTTGTTGTTCTACCACTCCATCCTTCTGTGAGTGGACAGAAGAATCCTGGGACCAAACAGAAGACTCCGAGAAGGTTCGGCTGCGGGCAGACTTCAGGTTGGGGGTTCCTGGAACCGACGGCTGTTCAACCTCCTCATCTTTCTTCAAAAGGGAAGCAAAGTCGACGCCAGACCTCAGGAACTCTGAATAGGTACCTTTCCCCACCATTTTACCCTACAATTAACACAAGCTTTGATTATCTTCATTATAAACTTTGGGTAAAGGACAATTGTCCTGTCTATCCTTGGTGCCTCTGGAGCTCTGCAGCTGCTGGCTGAGCATGTATACCCCCCCGTAGCAACCAAACTGAAGCCTCCAATGATCAGTTCCTCATTTAGAAGACCAGAAACTAGCTTTTCATTCAAACTGGTCCGTTCCTGACCAGACCAAGGAGCACACAAGCTGGATGACAAAAGTCCCCGTTACAGCTACATGAGAACTGTCTCCTTGGAGAAGCTGAAAGCCAGACAGAGCTTTTAAGACAGGCAGCTGAGCTACAATACATAACCATCAGCATTTTTATATTGCTCCACACTAGGGATAAAACAGCAGCTTCATTTTCTGCTCCTTGCAGAGCTCTGGACTATTTCCACACCACTTTGCAGCTCTATCACAAACTCATTTCCAGAAAGCTCTAGTAACATTTACATTGGGAGGAAAGCTTTTCATCTGGGGGAGGAAAAAAAATGGTGGTTACTCTCCTTTCTGCAACTTTGTGATGCCTCACAAGTAATTTCATCCTCTTCACTACCCATCCTTAAAAACACCCAAGCTAAAAACCCCAACCCAAACAGCTGAAGGTCTTGCCTTTCTCTCCTCTGCCCCTGCATCTCTGGTACAACACAGCTGCAAATCAAGCAGATTAGCTGAAAGCCTTCTCATTCTACCTGTGACCACTGCTCAGCCTTAATTTAAAGCCAAGCACTGGCAACACAGTTCTTAATGCACATAAAAGTGTAAGAAACAAGAGGGAAAGTAAAGCTTTAATCCAGTCTCAAAGTAAGAAGGTCTCTCTCAGTCTCACATACAGTAAAAAATTCAGTGTGGGGGGGTACACATCAGCAAGAGAATTGAGAGGCTGATTTTTCAGGGAAGAAACATCAACTTATTCCATGAATAATTATAAAACTTTATAAATGTATAGGGTCATTGGCAGACAGGAAATGCATTTACAAACTAGAGATCAAAGTCTTGAATTTACTTACGTCTTTCAGAATGAGAATCTGACTTGCAGCACGGAGATATTGCAACTGGTGAGTGACCAGAACAGAGATCTTGTGATGCAAGGCCTGACAAATGCATCTGCAAAGAGGAGGGGGAAATGAATTTAGAACAAATGTCCTAAATCACTCAGACTGTTTGTGGAAAATGCTTTGATTTGTTTTTAGAGTGTTATAATAATTCAAAATGATGCCCGTGTGTATTAGATTTATACAAATTACACCTACCCAACACACTCCTTAGTTAACTGTGTGGGTTGTCAAGGTAGGGAAATGTACTGCTTCTGCTCTGGGGTGCGATCTGAGCCCCTACAACTATTTATTGCTTACACCCCAAGTTTGTGGGAGGAGTATTCTAGACTGGCTACTGCTCACTCCCTGAGCAGCCACTGAAACAAGCCACATGGAAACTAGAGCACTGGCTGAAGACGTGCAACAGCGCACCAAAACCTACCCAGAAAACTGGAGAAGGACCAGACAAGCTACAGAACCTGTATCTGCCTCACAGGAAAGCTGCCCCGAGAGAGTATCAGGTGTTCACTGTGAAGAGATTTAGCTCTCCCTTACATATCCACAGTCTATCACCCAGATCATGGGAATTTCTGCGTGCCAGACGTGTGTCTAACGGTTTACTGGGACAAACTAGCCACTAGCAAATCCAATGACTGAAAGCCTTTCAGTCCTGATCCTTAGTCATGGAGAGGCCACTGCAAGTTTACATTCAGAGGAGAGAAAAAAGGGGATTATCGCAGCATCAGAGCAAACCAATTAGAACTGTCAGAGCTGTCAGCACAGCATCCTGCGCGATCTTGATCTCAGAAAGCAAAAACGACCTCTGTGGAAATACACATTTCCTCTGATCTTTCAGGTCACTCAATTGAGAACTTCCTAAAAAAAAATAAACCCCAACCAACTCTTCGATTTGATGTCTATCTGGGTAGAAAGAGGCTCGCTGAATAGTGTGTTGATAACAGGTGAGTAGAGAAATTATTGTCACAACTCACTGGCATGAGCACAGGGAGGGAAAAAATCACAACAAAGAGGGGATGCTTAGATCTATTACTGAGTTAAACCACTCACTGCTCACACAGCTCCCTAGAAAACGTGGTCATTTAAAATGCCGTATCTTCATGAAGCACAGGCCTTGCACAACCAGCAAAATGCTAAGTATATACTTAATGCCTGTTATCCAAACATCAAACGACTGAAGCCTTACACTCAACCCCCTTTTTTTAATTAGATTTTGCTTTAAACAGTCTCTCTCGCATTGGAGAGCATCCATTCTGCAGTGTCCAGCGAGCATCAAGCCCGTATGGTGTCCTGGCTGCCACACAAGCCTGAAACCAGAGTTAAAGACAGATGCAGACAAAAATGACTGCAACGAGAGGACTGCACTAAACTCTGAGCACTCACTGCATTCTCGTTAGTCAAAACCTGGTACTGTGTCAGAACTGAAAAAAGGCATCGTTCAGCAAAACAGACCATACGTGTTTATGGTTTCAATGGTTCGCTGAGGCTTTGCTTCACCACACGTGTGCTTTCAGACACACTGCCCCGTGCAACTCAACACCCAGTTCGCCACCTGCTAGCATCTCCCTTTCTCACTGGTGATGCGCAGAACCCCGGAGAAGGCTGCCTCAACAGGGACCTACCTGGTGCAAAGGTTCAGATGCCTGCTGGAGGACACCCAGAAATGCCACCATCGTTTTACCTGTTGTTTAAAAAGCCCCCAAAGTCACCTTCCTTGTGTTTCTCTGCTATCCTCTGCAGGGGCACACACTGTGTGCCAGCCTGGGAGCACGTGCGATGAACGACAGCAGGGAGACTTACTGCACAAAATGCAGCTGCTGTTGTGACATTTATTAAGTACACGAGTGCACACAGACACAACCAGAAGAGATGCGGACAGAGAAGACCAAAAGCCTCCTCAGTACAAGGAAAATGGGGATGAAGCGACTATTAAAGCTGAGCCTGGCAGTACCAGGCTCAGGATACAGCTCTCCATCCAGAAATAACACTTCTCCAATTTGTCAAAAGCAAGTAAACAAATAATATTTCAAGATAACAAACCTAAGCAACAGCTCACTATTAACCATCTTTAGAAAAGAACTGCCACAACTAACAGGAATTAACTTGAGCTTTGAGCCTGCAGAGCATGGAGCAGAAGACGCTGACTCAGCAATGGACCTGCACCACCACAAGGCTCCTCCACGCAGAGGCATCGTCTCGCTGCTTTCATGCTTACAAAACCTCACTTGTCCTTCCCTCCCCGTTCAGCTTTCTGTGACACAAGTTGTCCTTTCATCTTTGCTTTCTCCTCCAAGATGCAGCTTTCTTTCACCTCTGCAAAGTGTCTTTCATGGAATGATTCCACTTTCCTTTCACCGTTCTCTTTGCCTCTCCTTTTTGGCAGCTCACGGGCGAGTTGAACTGCACTCTGGCGAATACTTCTATCCATTGCAACGGGAACAACCACCGAAATAAAGTTACAACACACGCAGAAGTGCTCACAGGCATCGAGCCTTTGTTGTATTAATTTACTTACTACATTTGTTTGCCTTTCTCTTAAACCCAAGTGGTTTGGGGAGAACAGTCCCCCAGATGGCTTTTGTCACCGGTTTGCCAGAGACAAAACCTCCACACCTCCTTCAGATAGACGTGAAGCCATGTAACCTACTGCTTACAAGACTCACAGGGAGAGCAGGAAACTTCTTGGGATCTAAGCACAACCGTGATGTTTTCTTAGAGCATCAGAGACTGTTCCAAACTTCAGCATAACAACAAACCACGCCAGTTTATCTATAGCTGTTGTTCATCTAAAAAGAAGCCTCAAAATAGAGAGTTCCTTAAAAATTAATGAAGAGTTATTTTTAGGTGAAACTATTTCTCGTATAAAATAAGCTACATTTTCATACACACACAGAAATACAAACAAAACCAAGGCACCTCAACAGTGGAAAAAGGCTGAAGCATGCCCACGATTAACTGTCAAGACAACTCCCAGGAAAAGAGGCTACAAATACCAAAAAAATTAGTGCATCTCCAGTTTAACACTTGCTAGACCCCAAGGAATCTGACCAGGAGAGAGGAATTCACTGGAGAACTGGCTTTATCTGCTCCATCACCCACCATGCAACTCTTCCATCCTAGGGAGAAATTCTTAGGAGGCACAATCCCTTATTAATAACACCGAGGCCTGTTTTCCCACTGGAGCTGTTCTACCACATTCTTTCTCAGCTGAAAAGCATTTATATGTTTGAAGCTGTTTACTGCAGGAGCTAAACAGAACGGGGAGAAGCAGCAAATACAATGAACCAGCCATCCAGAGACCACTGCTTCAGGGAATTACGATGAGCACACCTATCTTTGATGTAAACACAGAGTAGACACTTCTAAAAAAATTAAACGTTCATGTAAAATTACAAGGAGGGAAAAAAAAGGCAGCGAGTGAACTGAATAGCATCCACTTCAGATTCTCATTAAATAACCCCCTTTCTTCCATCTTGTCCATTGTTTTATGCCTTGCGGTTGGGACTCCTGGGGGCAACTTGTATGAAGTGGTGTCTCGGACATTCCTCAGCACCATGTTCCAAGAAATAATTCTTGCCCAAGCGCTTACTCTCCCCTCCGCATTTCTAGCAGTATTCAGGAAGCAGTAAAGAACACGCCTTGCTTTTCAAAGCAAGCGACTGAACGTAACAGGCTCCCCACTCTTCCCAGCACCTTTCTAACTGCCATGAAGGACTCGGAAGACAACTTCTGCTTGCAAAAAGGCCTCCCTTGAGACCTTGGAGCAGGAGGCACTGCTCAGTTTTCCTTGCCACTGCTATTCCAGCCGGTCTGTTTTCTCCACAGAATGCTTTTCTTCTACTCTTATCTGTTTCACTCAAACTGATCCAGAGCTGGGAGGAAGAATAAGCAAAAGCAGAGCTAAAAATCCTGCTAGTTTCACGAGTTTACGGTTCCTACAAGACAATCTCCTCATTCCTCCTCACCTCCACAGCAACACACACACTGTGTGTTCAGAACAACGGCTTCCAGCTCCTTCATAGTTCTACACCTCCAAAACTCCAGTAGGATGCTGCCAGTGTCACAGCCCACATAAACACAGAGGATAAACTGAAAAGGCAAACCAACCTCTTCTGCGAGGCACTACAGCACTTCCACCTCTCAGAAAAGACCTTAAGGGAGAGATGGGTTAAGAGCTCCGGTGGGTCACAGTATCACACAGTACTGATGAGGCTGGAAAAGACCTTAAAGATCATCCAGTCCAACCTAAACCCAACCAGGTAACCCTAAACATCTGACATCTAGATCTAGTTCACTTCCAGAACTCAGGCAACACAGTCAGTTGCTGCTGTTTCAGAGCAAACTCACACAGAAATGGAGAAGCTGCTGCTGAAGCCCAAAGAGCATCAAGAGGCATTAAAGGAATCAGAATGTGAACTACAGAAAGAACAAACCTCCCTATCAGCTGTGGCAGGTGAAAATGATCCTGCACAGGATAAGGACCATGAAGCCTATGAGTTTTACTGTCAATCCGTTCTGACTGATGCAAACCAACAGTAGCTATGTGATGAAATAGGTAAAATACAACAAATAGCTGATGAGGTTTCAGAGACTAAAGGCTTCCTTTTGCACGGGAGGCAAAAGAACTCACGTGTAATCCCAGTTAATACAAAAGTTCTACAACCACTTCTGTAAGCCACGGTTTTATGACTGTCTAGGGGTGGAGAGGAGGCAACAGTAAAAGCAAATTAACTCACGTATTTGGAGCATGGAATTCAAAGGATGTCAGTATGATCAAGAAAACACTCCCATTTAAGGCTTCAACCAAAGCCCACTGAATTCAGTCCATGTAAGCTTTTCCTTCTAATAAATTCTAGATTATACCTTTTGATACTGACAGCTGCGGGCAATGAAGAAGCAAGGACGAAACACTGGCTGAGAATTAATTGGATTATTCTCCTACTCACTACGTGCCATAGATTAAGCAGTCTGAAAGGAGAGAGAGGCGGAGAAGAGGAAATTTATTGAGAAGGAAACCTGACTTTTAATGAACACTATTCTATTTCCTCTGGAATGGAGGAAGTTGCTGTCTCTCTCTCTCTCTTACATGGTAAGCTTATATAATCTATTTTCCTCTACTTATGCTTGCCACGGTCGACTCTGCAGGTCATGGTTCTCCATTTCACCTCCTCAAGAGAAATTTCAAGCATTCAAGAATAAAAATGAGAAATCACTCAAGAATCTACAAGTTCTGTCTTCTTCCTCAGCCAATTGTTTATTACTATGTAAATACAGCTGCAGAAAACAAAGCAGCTATTTAAAATCTCACCCTATATCATTTTTCAGTCAGTATGAATATTCATAGAAGCCAACATTCACAAACCCTGATGCTCATGTGTAACCATTTTCCTGGAGAAAACAGCATATATTCCCTTATTAATCCTTCTATCTACTGCATTGAAACCAGACTTTTAAAAATAAAGAATAAAATAACAGCATCCAGGATAATAATTCTATGTGAAGTCTATTTATGTCCTTCAAAATACCTAAAAACGAGGAAAATGCAATGTGGAAGTGAAAGCAGCAAGTTTGTGAAGAGATCTGTCTCCCCACAATGCTTTCTGTAAGGCAGGAGAAGACAACAACAACTGTATTTTCAATTAAAAGAAGCAGTGACATACTTTTCAAACAAGTGCCTTCCAACCTCAGCATCTACCGCACTCAGGGGATCATCCAAAAGATAGATGTCTGCATCTTGATACACAGCTCTAGAAGATGCAAAGGAAAGTCAGTATCACAAAGACTTGTACTTCTTCACTTCAGACACTGAATTCTGACAGAATCTGAGTGGGAGGAAGGAACAGCAGAAAGAACTAGCCTGGCCAGATTTACACGGGCCTTCTGTCCCCCGCTCAGCGTAGCTCCACGATCTCCTATTACTGTTAGGTCACCATCTGCTAACAATTCCAAGTCCTGTGAAAGAAGAGAGAGTAAGATTTCATTATTTTTTGTATAATTTGGACTTCAAAGATGACCAAGCTGGCTTTAACATCACGTTTTTCTTATTTGCCACTTACCAGCTCACATTACAGCACAAGGACTCACACCAAGTGAAAAATCCACAATCACCTTATAACTCCGTGCCTTCAGCAAAAGCTAACTGAGGAAGCAGAAAAACCAGGCGAAATCTCCACGTCCACTGTCTAAACCTTTGCCAGAGGGAGCGCACTGCTGCCGTCAGTGCTGCAATTAACATTTGCTTGCGATTCAGAACACTAGAATTATTGAGTAACACGGTAAATCATCAGTTTTTACTAGAAAGGAAAGGAATTGTGCCCGAGCACAGTTGTACGCAATGAATAAACCTGAACTCTTATCAGGAAATTATCTGCCATTGGCCGAGGTCCCCGAGAGCTGCATCACCTCTGCTCTCACACCAACGGACAAAGAAGTAGCCACATCATTCATCACTCATTTTATTAGTTTATGGGACTCAGGACTACGAGGAGGAGAAGGAAAATATAGTGTTCATATTACTGTGTTTCCCATTCAGAAAACACAGGCGTTTTATATTGAACTATGAAACATATCTGCAGCTTTTACAAGACACATAAAGGTGAAAGCAAATCTACCATCAAATAAGAAGTGGTGGGGTTTTTTTCAATTGCTGTCTTGTAAAATCACTAAATCCTGATGTTGAGACAACAGCATATGACTGAGTGTCAGCAGGAGGTATTAAAACCCTCCCTACCACGTGTGAAAACCTTGCAAAACATGTTTCATCGCAGCAACCAGCTGCTTGTCACCTGCGATGCTGCTGACGGGAATATCGTACCACGGCGCAGAAAACCTTCTCAGCTGCCAAGCAAATCGTCTGTCTCTTAACAAATCTGCCTTAATCCTCTCCTGCATCTCATGTCACAAACTCCCGTGCACACAGACCTTTCAGGATCGTTTTCTCACGAAGCAGCTTGGGCTGAGAAAGTTCCCCAACAGCCGTTAGCAATGCGCAGCATCCGGCACACACTGCATTCGGTTCAAAACGCAAAATACAAGCGGGTATTGACAAACTGGACGCTACAAACTGGAAGTCACAAACCGTGCGGGGTTTATCGCCCGTTTCCTGACTCTCAGGCCACTCACAAGCGCCAAGGGGCAAACGCCACGGCATTCGCCAACGGGGAGCCGCTTCCTCCCAGCCAGCTGCGCTTCGCGTAAGCTACGGCTCCCTCTAGCGACCGCGCTGGGAATTGCAGCGCCGCGCCCGCACAAGGCTGTCGGAGAGGATTCCGCGCACTTATTTCAGTTGCGCGGCAGGATTTTCTGCTTTCATAGCTCTGTACGCTCTATCCGGCGAGAGAATACCCAGATAAAAAGAACGATGGCAAAAGCAAGCCAAAGAGCAAACCCTACCTTTTTAAGAGCGCAGACTTTTAACACTTTCTCGTATTTTTCTTTCTCGTACTCCTTGTCGAACAGTATGTTGCTTCTCACTGTCCCTGAAAACACCCAGGGCTGCTGAGAAACGTAGGCAATTCTCCCAGTCACGTTTATCGCACCTTTGGCTTTAGGCAGCTCGCCAAGCACAGCGCTTAAGAGTGAAGACTGGAAAAGATTAAAAACTGGAGTAAAAATTGAGAAGCTTGACTGCGTTAAAGACATCACAGGGACTACCCAGCGTTAACTGGAATGGTGGCTAAGAAAAGCAGTAAGAGTATTGAACTTCTAGGAGAGAAGAACACTGGTACCCTTTATGTGCAGAGTCTGGAAGCAATTCACATAACTCCAAAGCATCTCCTCCCCACCCCCGGGACAGCTACCTTTCCTGAATGCCAGCATCTTGATGTGGAGTGTAGTTATTAGAGACAGAAAGGAACTGCACAGGCTCCTAAAAAGCCCCCAGCATGGAGTAAACATTAAGACTTACTTTTCCAGCTCCTACAGGACCAATTACAGCCAATAATTCCCCTCGTCTGACAGTAAATGAGAGTTGTTGAAGTGCTGGGGTTTCTAAGTTCTATGGATTTAAGAAAAAGTTAGGCTTCTTCAGTAATTCAATACACACCACCAAAACAACTGTATAGAAACAGAAAACAATGCACTTGAATCACTATAAATGAGCAACACATACACCACCACCCCCGCATTTCCAGGCACACAGCTTGCCTCTTCAGTAACTCACAAACACTCCTGAGACATCCTGGTCCTTCACCAGAAACAAGTAACACTGATAAAACAGTGTTCAAGGGATAAGAAACCCAAAGGAGGAGGTGCTTCCTCAAAGCCCAGGCATCCTTGCTACAGCCCAGCACAAGGCTGAGATGGCAGCTTCAGCAACGGGAGCTTTCAGGTGGCCATTACCCCAGCACTGGTGGCCCCAGCGTGACTCACCTTCCAATTCACAAGCAGGTGGTCTAACACTGGGGAAAACGGAAGGGCTGAAGGCCTCCCAGAGGCCAAGTAAAGTCACAGCCTTGACTAGAGGACAAAAGGACTTCTCCACAATGAAAACAGAAGATGCTGTTGGATTTTATACCGCCTCATCCTCTGTACTGTAGATTCTCAGGGACTTTTTGCGGACATCACAGGGGGCTCTCTGTGTGAAAAGAGGCCACCCTAGGATTGTTTGTTTCATATTCCTCTTCAGTATTCCTGTCCTTTACACTGCACTAGTGAGAAAAGCCTGTTTCCCAACTCATTTCACAGTTTACTTCCCAAAATACTTCGCACCCTTCCTATTAAGGCTGTAAAAATACCTCTCTCTTGTGAAAAGAGAGGATGCTCATGTCTTTAACAGCTGTACTCAACCACAAAACAGCTGTGCTCAACCTCACGCAGCATCTCCTCATTAAAGCAAAACACCCATGTAGCATGACCTGCCTTTAAATGCTTCTCACACCACACTAAGAGTGACTGACACCCAAATGCAAACAGGGAAATCTACATATTTAAAAAAAAGCAGGGGGAAAGGAGCACTTCTGCTAAAGGACCAAACAAAAATCCATCTCCAAGCTTCAGGAAAGAAGAGTAAGGCGAAGACTTTCTAGTGTACTTCCTAACAGCTTACAGACTTAAAACCTCCAAGCCACCCTTTGAAGCTGAAGAGGTCTCCACCAAGTCCTGCGTGAAAAGGCAGTGAAAAGGGGAAGGCTATAAATGGCTTCATGTTGCTTGAGAGAGACACAGAGGTCCAGCATCCCTCCACACCTGTGATGATGGGGAGGGAGAGCTGGCTAACAGGCACGTGTCCACTCGTACAGACCTCCCAGGCAGCACGACAGCCAGCAGACAAGGCTACCCGCTCCCCACCACAACTCCCACCTTGCAAGAGCACCCCGGGGGTTCAGAGCAAGTCAGTCCCGCAGCGAGAACGCACCCGCGCTCCCTGCGCAAATGCTCTTGCTGCTGTTGTTCGTTGCCACTAGGTGGCAGCAACGGGACTCTGGTCCTGCTCTCCACAGCATCCCAGTATCCCAGTGATGATGGGGCTGGAAAAGACCTTAAAGAGCATCCAGTCCAACCTAAAACCAACCCAGTAACCCTAAACATCTGACATCTAGCTCATGCCACTCAGCACTTCATCCAGCCTGCCCTTGAACACCTCCAGGGACGGTGACCCAACCACCTCTGTGTCTAAGCAGCGTTTTAGCATGCACTCGACTTCTGCGCCCAGAGAACACAGCTCAGGTGCTCAGCTGGCGAGTGCTAAGGTCTCGGGAACCCTACCAAATTACAGCAGCCAAGGGCTCTTGTATATTTCAATACAAAGTGTTAAGGAAGAAAAAAACCTCTCATCGTTTAACACACATGGAAAACAGCTTTCACACCTTTTAAGTTGGTGCTTCTGTACTCTCAAAACTGCAGAGATACTTGCTCCCACAGGTAGCTATTTTAAAAAAAAGCACTGGAAGAGTCTAAAAACATTACAGAAAACTTCAAAAAAGTCTTAAACCATTATCCAAATATTATCTATTAAAGCAGCACTGCAGCGTATCACAGACCCTACACCAAAGCAGTACTGCAAGCAAAACATCACAGCCTCAAATACCTAAGGGGCATGGGATTTCTGAAGAAACATTCCTTACAATTAATTTCACATCATGGAATGGACAGTGGAGTCACTAAAGACTTAAAGGAAATTGGGACCATATTTTTTTTGGTTGGAAATGATCTTTAAGATTATTAATGCTGCTCGTTAACCCAGCACTGTCAAGTCACCACTAGGTTTCCTTTAAATACCTCCAGGGATGGAGACTCCACCACTTCCTGGGGAAACTGTTTCAATGCTTTACAACTCTTTCAGAGAAGAACTTTTTCCTAGTATCTAATCTAAACCTCCCCTGGCACAGCTTGAGGCCATTTCCTCTGATCCTGTCACTTGTTATTTAAGAGAAGAGACTGGCACCCACCTCCTTGCTACAACCTCCATTCGGGTAGTTGAGAGCTGCAGCGAGCCATAAGCTAAAAGCCTATCTTTAGGTGGCAGAGATGAAGTGTTGGATGCTGTAGGCTTGGCACAGTACTGTCCTTTTTTCAAGATCACTGCCATTTTTCCAGACTACTGGCCTCATACTATTAGTAGGGGTGGTACTTCAACTACTTTGTGCTTGTAAGAATGTCTCTCGCTGAGGAAAAAGGGTCCTAGCTCTTCCAAATAATGAGCCCCACTTTAAAACTTGCATAGGCAGTTACTCTAGCTACCCTAATTAAAATAGCCTCTTCCCTCTAGACTTGAAAAGCTAGCTACTTCCAGCTCAATGCTGCTGATAAATGACAGCAGTTTTAAATCTGCATCTGCTACTCAAATTTCCATGAGGTATAAGATCAATAATACAAGGTCAAGGCTGTCTTTTGACTTCCTCTTTCCAAGTAATTCAAGTTGCTAAACTGTTTGGATTGAAAACCCCATCGATCTCACGTCCATACCAAAAGATTATGTTGTAGAAGTGCTGTGAGAAGGTCTCCCTAGTCAGGAGGGGTTACACTTGCATGGCTTCCCAGAGCTCAGATGTATTGTCCTGAATTCATCACATCTATTTTTAGGCTCTAAACTGAAGCACTTAAATTAGAGCACAGACTAATATTACAGCCAAGTTCAACTCACTGTCTCCAAATGTTCCAGCTTCCCTGGACCCTATTAACTATCTCTGTCTTTCACTTCCCTTCTTCTGCTGCTTGTTCTTGCCTAACCTCACATGCAGGTAGTTCATGGGACTCAGCTACCAGAAAAAACAGCACATTAAGAAGCGCTTTGTTTTCTGTTGCTGTATCAGTCTGAGCTGGTTCCTCACAGGGTCACACATACAAGCATTAACACCTTAATTAATATTAACACATTAATGGTACAAGCACACGAAAGAGAACAGCAGAGTCTCAGAGTACAAGGACAGAAGGGCACAGGAATGATCCCTCCATGGGCAGCTGAGCTTGGGCAGACCTTACACACCCTATGGACAAGGGAAAGCAGCAATTCATCCCATCTGAAGGACAAAGCAATCATACACTGCCCTAAAGTACATTATTTAGGCTCCTCGTTTAAGTGATTAAAATGACAAGGAAGAGATTTGGACTCTCATCAAATGCCTGACTTTTAAATCTAAAGTCGCTCAGCTGAGCAGACAGACCGTTTTGTAAACTCAAGGCACATCAGATAAAGCCTGTATGAAGAATCCCTAGCTCCACACTTGTAGCAGACTAGCCCGTGGGACGCTAGATAAAGCCTTTCTTATTAAAACGTGAGTGTGACCATGAATTAATTGGGTTTGTTTATCTTTTCATAAACTGTAATACACCATGTTTTGTTGTCTTCCGAAGAGCCTACCTAATAATCCCTTTTACTTCCAGCGATTTTGGATGTGTGGGTTGTTGTTGGGGGGGGTTTCCAGCATATCTTTTGGCTCACTAATATTTAAACCACCACAAACAGAAAATACCACCCAGCTGAACAGCATCTGTACGGAGATCCAGTCTGAAGAGACTTAGTCAGGGTAGGAAGCCAATTTGGTTACCTGACAAAGGATATTTTTATTATTCCTGTTGTAACTCCTCTCTCCCAGAATCTTTTCAGTACGCAACTCTATAAAATTGTTTGCTAAGGCTGTAAGAGAACTCCGAGCAGTTCTTAGCAGCTCTGGGAGAACTATTCCTCCATGCACACTGCTAGCAAACATCAAAACAGAAGTCACATTAACAGTTTGGTGGGTGGTTTGTTGGTTTGGTTCTTTAAAAGAGAAAGGAAACCAGTAATTCCAGTCACGCTGCCCCGCTTTATGCAACAGAAAGAAGTCATGAAGAAAAAAGAGAAGGTGTTTTATGGCTGTATTACACAACCATTTCCTACATGCTGTTAACAGTGGTACCAATGCTGCTTTGGGACACAAAAAAGTCAGTAAGAAATGCCTTCTGTTTTGTATCAGAATGTATTCACTAAATCACAGAACCATTGTGGTTGGAAAAGACATTGATGATCATCAAAATCAACCTACAGGGATGGTGACTCCAGCATTTCCCTGGGCAGCCTGTTCCAGTGTTTTACAACCCTTCTGTAAATAGTTTTTTCTTAATATCCAACCTAACCCTCCCCTGGGTGCAACTCGGGGAGATTTCCTCTTGACCTGTTGCTTTTACTTGGGAGAACAGACCAATCCCCACCTCATTCCAATCTCCTTTCAGGTAGTTGTAGAGAGTTGTAAGGTCCCCATCAGTATCCTTTGCTCCAGGCTAGACAACAACAGCTGCCTCAGCTCCCAGGACTCATTCTCTAGACCTTTAGCCAGATTGATGCCCTTCTCTGGACACAGTCCAGCACTTGTTATCTTTCTTGTAGGGGCCTGAACACAAACACAGTACTTGAGCTGCAGCCTCACCAGGGCCAAGTTCGGGGGCACCATCGCTTGCCTGCTCCTGCTGGTCACACTACTTCTGATTCAAGCTAGGATGCCACTGGTCTTCTCACCACCTGAGTACAGTGCTGGCTCACGTGCAGACAGGTGTTAACCCATACCCCCAGGAGGTATTCTGCCAAGCAGCCCTTCTCCAAGCCTACTGCTGAGTTGTCATGGCCCAAGCGCAAGACCCATTACTTCACCAACCCATTACTTCATTACCAACCTCACAGTTGGCTTGGGCTCATTGATTCACCACTACATTTCTCATATCCATTAACTTCTAAAATGCTTTTCAATGTCTCAGAAAGATTTATGTCACAGAGACAACACTGAGGGAGTAAAGCACAGAAAGGCAGTAGCTTTCAACTCTAAATTAGTAGCAGTATAGCAGGCAGATCCTCACCTTCTTACCTATTATCTTTCTTGGGATAGAGAGCACATAGCAGAAGTGGATATATAAAAGGAAACTGGTGACACAATACAGCAAGACATAAATAATCCAGGAGATTCCAGAAGTGCATCGATGATAACTTCCTCCTCCAAACAAGAAAAGGTGCTATGCTGAGCCTTATCCTCACCAACAAGGAAGGGCTGGTGGGGAATGTGCACTGAAGGGAAGCCCTGCCTGCAGTGATCATGAGATGGTGAAGTTCACAGTCCTTAGGACAGCAAGGAGGGTTCCCAGCACGGTTGTTACCAGAGAGCAGACTCACACTTTGCTGGCAAGAACTCAAAACCACACCAACCAAGTCACAGAGATTAAGAAGGAAGAAATACCTGTGGTAGGGGCAGATAAGGTTCATGACCTTATAAAGAACCTGAAGGTTCCTAAGTTCATGGGAACTGATGGGATACACCCATGGGTTCTCAGGAAACTGGTAGATGTAGTTGCTAAGACATTATCCATCAGATTTGCCACTGTTCCACATTACATCCTTGTCTCTAAAATAGAGAGACATGGAGTTGACAGATGGACCACTCCAAGGCCAAGAAATTGTCTGACTGGTCACACTCAAAGATTTGTGATCAACTGCTCTATGTCCAAGTGGAGACCAGTTACGAGTGGAGGTCCTCAGGGGTCTGTTTTGTGTCCAGCACTGTCGGTGACATGGGCAGTGGAATAGAATGCACCCTGTCTGCCCACGACACCAAACCATGCGGTGAAGTCAAACCCCTCTGCCTTGAGCAGAAGCAGCACTTACCTTATCCCAATAGCAAGTCAAATCCTGAACATGAAGGATGATATTCTCATCGTTGTCATGAAGCTGTGGCTTGAAGTGTGAGACCTCATCGAGTATCAGAAAGTTCTGCAGGAACAGAAAACCACAGGACGTTTACTGAGAGTGGGACTGCAAAGGAGAAAGGAACGCCGGTGCATGTGTTTGGAAGCAGCCTATGGAGTTTTAGTTACAGCAGGTTAAAGAAACCTGAAAAGCTGCTGAAGGAATGATATTTTCAAAGCCATGCACATTTCCTTCAGTGGTGTATCTCCAACTGACTGACTGTCCCTGCCCAAACACTACCCAAAAGTGCAGATTCCACAGTCTTGTAATGATTCTGTGCTAACAACCACCTGCTCAATGAAACAAATCTCCTAAGGCAAATGGACCTTGAGATCCAACCTCGTCTTTCCCCTGAAGCACTGACAAATCATAGCTTCATCAGGGACTGGAAGGGACCTCGAAAGATCGTCTAGTCCAATCCCCCTGCCACAGCAGAACAATCTTACAATTGTTTTGCTCCCTCTTCCCACAGAGAAGAGGTGACACCTTCACTGCAACACCCTATCACCCCACTGTTTTGATGGTGAAGAGCTTCAGTTGTTTTGCTTGGAAGAACGAGGACAAGTTCAGAAGCTGTCCACTGTCCCTGTTAAGCAATCTTCAAGTGACAAAAGGGCTGCACAACACCATCTGAACCTCTCTCCTCCTTTCAAAGCTCAGGGCATTAACACAAACAACTGCTTACACCTGCGTAACTGGTTTGTTCTTCTGTTCTCCTCTACAATACCCCAGTCAGAGAATCTTTCCTTGAAATCACCTACGCTTGCACTTGTGTGTCATGGCCACACTTCACCTTGCATGATGCTAGGTTGTAAATAGTATAAACGTAGGAAAAGCTATGATCAGCACTGTGAATTGTAAACAGTGGGAGGAAAAAAATCAACACTAGGAACAAAGCTTACCAATGCCATAAATAGAGTCTCGAAGGCTCAGATTCTCTTAGAACACTCTTCTACTCTTAATAATCCTCTACACACAGAAAAATGAAGGTGCTACCAATCCAAAGCTAAGAAACAAACATTAGGTTGAGATATCCACTGTGCTCTTTGAAAGAGAAACCTCTGTCTTTCGTATCCAGATGAAAATCACCCTCTTTTTGTGTGTGTCTGCCAGAAAATCCCCCTGAAAAACAATCACCCTCACTTTGCTTCACAGTTAACCTACTGCTCCATCGCAGAAGAGTGTGCATGAGCTTCAAGGAGGTGCAGACAAGCTCTCAAATGCTTAGGCAGGATGAAAACCAAGGCTACTCTGCTTTCTGACACACAGTTCTTATGTATATATAAAGGAGTACGGAGGAGAGACTACTATTTCCCATCTGACTCTTTCTTTACCACCCAAAGCACAGTATCTCCTGCTTCCTTCTCTCCACCTGCATATACTTGTAGCTATTAATACTTTTCCCCCTCTATTTCCTATTCTCTTCTAATTCCTTTCCACTTACATACACGTCAACAACCGATCTTTCATGAAGCAACGTGCTATCATTTAACAGCAACATGTCCAAGCTTGAAATGGTTCAGGAAACGGAAGCTAAAAAGTTGGTGGCAGCGTCAAGGATGCTGTAGACTCATAAAGACAAATCTTAGGCAATGAAGCTCCATTCCTGAGCTGGTTTCCAAAACCCACCCTTATGGAATGGCTGAGGGCAAGGGAGTTGGTGCCAGCTGTCAGAACAGGACAGCTATGATGCTGGAAACCAAAGAACAAAGGCAGCAGAAAAGATTACCCCCAAAAATAGGTAAGAAAAAAAATCACAAGTTGTCACTGTCTCTGCTCAAGTGCCACTCCCCTGCTTCCCTAAGGCAACTTTTTCACTCATCAGTGTTTCTTCACCTTAAAGAAACCCCGGAAAAACACTGCCTTGCAGCTGAACACAAGGTATGTGAGAGGACAGGAAAAACAGAGCAGCATCCAGCATCCCCAGCACCGCTCTCCCCTCCCAGTTAGGTTTAAGCAGTAATACTAAACGCTAATGCCTCCAGTATGCCTACACTACCGGGCACAATTTTCACACCTTCTTATAAAGAATTTATAAAATGCTTTTCTGAAGTGCAAAGATGAGTTTTAATACAGATGTTTTTGGTGTGGGCTTAGTACGGGTAGGACATTTATCAGCAAAACCATGGATTTACTATGTTGAAGCACACAGAGCAGAAAACAGAGGTGGCGTGACATTGCACAAAGCCATCCGATCACATCTTTCCCCTATTCTAGACTGGATCAACCCCAGGGTTTTCCCAAAATTCAGTTCTAAATTGCTGGCACACTTTAACCCTGCATTTTGATAACGTGACATTTGGGGGTTTTTTAAGTCTTAAATTCAAAATGCAGTTTGCATCCCAGCCCTTTAGCTTTTGCAATTTATACTAAAGCACTGGTACACAGAGCAAACGTGACTATTTTATTCACGACATACACCAAACACAGCAAACTCATCAAAATGAAGTCCAGCAGCACTACTGATGCTCATCCTGACTGAATCTGAGCCTGTGCCGCAGCGCTGAAAGCAGCCACAGGACAGCACCTAGGGCTCATGCCTGTCCTCCACGGCTGACAGTGCTGTGACAAGTCCTACAGTTCCCACCTCTCTGCTTTGTCTTCCAATCCCAATGGATCTATGGATCTGTCAACACGTTGTGCTCACTTCAAAATAGTCTGCCTCCTCTTTGCACATACTTCTCTCTCACACTTCAGCCCGCCCTACCGGTGCACATCATGTTTTTACACAGCAACACGTTCTGTTTTCAGAATGGGCAACTCCCTTAAAATTCCCAAACATTAAAATCACGATGGAATAAGAAAAGAAACCCACCCTGCAGCCGGCGCAATAACCATACCTTGATTCGCCGTATACTGATCACCGCCTCAGACACTCTCTCGACAGCCGCGGGGAAGAACAGCGTTACTGTCAGTCTCACTGCGCTGTACAGGGACACGGCAACGAACACTCGGCTGGCGGAGATAACACTGCCAAGTAGTACATATGCCATGAAAGTCATGAAGACGGTTATTTTGCTGGCCACAAAGAAAGAGGCTAAGTTCAGTCCTCGAAGGTAGGAGCTTTTCATAACCATGGCGATCTCCTTCCTACAAATGTGAAACATAAACAGTTGCATCAATCTCTCTCGTTACGGCTGCCCTTAACAATAGGATGAGGGAAATAGACTCTCAGGATTTTACTTTTATATCCTTTCTCCACCCTCTGCACCGCTCGAACTCGCGTGGAAAGAGCTGTAAAGGAAGTATGCTATAGAAGGAATAACAAAAGGCACTTTCCAAGGCTTAGAAACTGACTGGGGAAAACTCTGTATTGAATTTCTTAGTAGCCACAGAAAAGAATTGATTTCCAGTGACAAACCCAAAACACTCCCTTTCCTGCTTTGGTTAAACATTTTAATTCAGTTTCCAATATGCTTGGAATCTTTCTGGGTCATGTATAGGAACAAAGGGGAAAAAGCTCTCTTTATAAAGGCCAGGTACTCACAAGCTCCTTATCCTTCCCATATCACAATTCAGCAGAATCAGAACAGTTTCAGCTGGAAAAGACCTTAAAGATCATCAAATCCAACCTTTTCCCAGCCCTAAAAGCACCACTAAACCTTGTCCCCCAGTGCAACACCTGCTCTTCTCTTAAACACCTCCAGGGATGGGGACTCAATCCTCTCCCTGGGCAGGCTGTTCCAATGCCTGACAACTCTTTCAGTCAAGAAATTCCTCATGACATCCAGCCTCAGCCTCCCCTAGGGCAGCTTCAGGCCATTTCCCCATGTCCTATCACTGGCCACTAGGGACAATAGACCAACCCCTTCTTCTCTACAACCTCCTTTCAAGCAGTTATAGAGCAAGGTCTCCCCTCAATCTCCTCTTCTCCAGGCTAAACAGCCCCAGATCCCTCAGCTGTTCCTCATATGACACCTGCTCCAAATCCTTTACTGGCTTGGTAGCCCTCCTGATAAACACTTGATAAGATCAACATGCATTCTGCAGTTGGAAAATCCAGAGCAACGTCCAAAGGATCAGGAGTTCACCCATGAGCCCAAGGATCTGTCATTACTCAGCTGTTACTCCTCCGACTGGACAGATCACAGGATTTACAGTAGTTCCTTTGATCTCAGTCTAATTCCTTCTCAATTTGGACCCTGCTCCTGGTTTTTTTTTGCTCTAGGAATTGTGGTTCATACTTCAGAAAGTACTGATCTGTGAGGCCAATTGTTCTGCCAGCCATTACCAGATCTAAATAATGACTGAAGTACTGCACAGACACATAAGTCCCCCTGCAGCAACTGAAAAGCTGCTGATGCCTAGGTTCTCCATTCCCATTCCAGTTTCCACTTTTAAGTGACTCATCAAGTTCAAGCCTCAGAATGTTACCCCACTATCTACAACACGGATGCCAACAGGCTCCACTTCTTATTAAAATAATAGGTTTTCTTTCTCAAGAGAGCCATAACAACGTTAGAATTTACACACAAGGAGCAAGTTATCCACTTCAAATAATACATAATATAAACCTGTGAAAGAATTGCTAATTTCTCAGGAGAAACCTTGACACCTTTAGTACTTTCCACTTGTAACTATAGGCACTAAGAGGGTAGGACCCAAACGGCGGCTGATAACACAGAAATGCATCCAGACAGGTCTGGAAAGTCTCCAGAGAAGGAGACTCCACAACCTCCCTGGGGACCCTGTTCCAGTGCTCTGTCACCCTCACAGTAATGAGGTCTTCCTCCTCATGTTGAGGGGGTATGTGCTGTGCTCCAGCTTGAATCCATTGCCCCTACCCCAGGACACACGGGGAAAGAGGTTGCCCCTGCCTTCTTGATGCCCAGCACTCGTGCATTTGTAGACAGGGATTAGATCCCCAGTCAGTCTTCTCCTCTCCAGACTAAAAAGCCCCTGGTCTCTCAGCCTTCCCTCATAAGGCAGCTGTTCCAGTCCCTTCATCATCCTCAGACTTGATCTTCAAGGTCCTTCCAACCCCTAACATTCTGTGATTCTCCAATTAGAATCTCAAGGTACGATTATACAATTTAAAGTGAACTAAGTCATCACTACAGAGGCAAGGAGGCAGAATGTGCTACTGGAAAACTAGTTAAGCAACTTTCCCACTGTACTTGCCAAATTGGCTAAATTGACAGGCTTTCAAAGAGTTTCAAAGACTCATTTTTTCAGCTTAAGGGCTCTGATCTCCTCCAGAGTAGAGTGAAAGAACGTATGTATGTAAACTATTTGAATTGGGTCTAATTCAATTACTTCTGCAATACTGGATGAAACTCTTTTCCCACCCTCTAATAATCCTTATTAATCCTCTCACTATCTGTGAATAATCAGCAAGTGCTTTGTGCTACTCCCCGTAAATATCAGATAAATTACAGCCTACCCACAGTCTGCATCTAGCAGACTACAGTGTCTTAAGGCAGAGAGCTAGATTATGAGACAACTAGTATGGACAACCACAGGGGAAAGAAAGAGCAACAGGGTTCACATGTCAGCTCAGCAACTGTCAAGGGCACTGTAGAAACATCAGGCAATAAATCAGCTGGCTGAATGTAAGACTTTTAACTGCAGTTCTCCACAGTGCAGGTAAAGAAAGAGAGCTCAGGATGCATTTGGTAAATGTTTATTTGACAAATACGTTTACAAGGCAGCCCCTAATCCTAATGAGGAGCTGAACTTGGAAATCTAAGTGTAGTGATGTGAACACTCCCCTGAGGAAGCTTTCAATAACGAAACACCCTCTCTGGCTTCACACGTGTGAGCAAAGCTTTCAATCAATCAAGAACAGGCAATCAGCACAGGTTCCTATAATCTGCAGGAGGAAAGGATTATGTGCGTGGGAAGAGACATCTCAGGGAACATTAGCACGTTTGCAAGCCTGCACATGGGCGTAAAGGAAAGGATTCCTTTACACAAGGATTCCAAATAAAACTAATTATTAAAAAAAAGAAACTTAAACGTGGAGAATCTACAGCAGGGTAAGACCTTTCTACGCACAGAAACTCCTGGGAAGGGACACAGCATGAAAATCAGATCATGTGAAATACACACCTGAACTCCTACAGCTACCCTTTTGCACTGGGTGCTGTTATACTGCCAGTAAGAGCACAAATACTATTCTGAAATCAAATTTATTAATAATACCCCTTAGGATATATTTTCATTCTTTCACTCTTCCTACAGAAGGATATTTTCTTTAAAAAGCCAAGGAAGTTCACAGAATCATTGAGGTTGGAAAAGCCCTGAGACCATCAAGTCCATCACCAAATCACCTACACCAGGGCACTAAGCACCCCATCGGGTCTTTCCTTAAACACCTCCAGGGATGGCAACTCCACCACCTCCCTAGGCAGTCCATTCCAATGTCTGATGACCCTTTCTGTGAGGAAGGGCTTCCTAATACCCAACCTAACCCCCACCCCGGTGCAGTTTCAGGCACTGCCATCTCGTCCAATCACTGGTTACCTATCACTAGACCCCCACCTGTCTACAGCTTCCCTTCAGGTAATTACAGAGTATGATAAGGTTCCCTTTGAGTCTCTTCTTCCCCAGGCTGAACAATCCCAGCTCCCTCAGCTTCTCTTCATAAGACCTTCCCTCTAGTCCCTTCACCAGCTCGTCGCTCCTCTGGACCCACTCCAGTACCTCAGTATCGTTCTTGAAGCGACGAGCCCAGAACTGCACGCAACACTCAAATTCACTTCAAGTAAATTGCACTTGAAAGCACGAAACAAGGCACTTAGTGACACGTAAAAACAACAGGAACAGATCTAGCTGATACACCACGCTGCATCGGCGCGGGATTACCTTCGCAATCCGTTCACAAGTTCCGCAAACGATTTTTCCCAAGCATACATCTTTATTATCTTCATACCGCTGATGACTTCATTCATGGTCCTAATCCTGACATCTGTTAAGGCGGCTGTCTTGCTCCTGTGAACAGAGCAAAAAGTCACAGTCCTGAGATTCTCAAAAGAGGAGAAACTCTTACGAGTGCATATAACTACCCCTATGAATGAAAGGATTCACACTGCATTAAGAGGTCTTCCTCCGCTGAAGGCTGACATACAGTGGATAAAGCTGGTGTGCCCTATATTCCCTGCTCTCAGGAAAAAGAGAGGTTGTTCAGATTTAACCGTGTATTTATGTAGAAAGAATTTCACAAATGACAAATACTACACTGAGAATGTGACAAAACCAAGGAAATGATTTTTAAAGATGGTTTTCCAGTGCCAAAATAACAACTCACATGCTTACAGTAACACAACCCTCGTAATGCTCTTCTGATGCTAAACAAACCGGCCTTCAGCTGACTTCAAGATCGGCCCCAGCTGAAGCAAGGATTACTTAGCAACCGTACACGAGCTGTAATTTAGGAGGGCTAATGTAGATATGGCTTTGTTTAATAAATAAACATTAATTAAGCATTAAGTAAATACATTCATTTTAGTTTCACATTTGCAGTGATGAACAAACAGGAAAATATATATAATTAAATAATGAACTCGCTGTTTTATTAATTAGGAAAAAGGCACTGAAAGTTAAAAACCACCTAATGCGTAAATCACGCTAATAAAGCTGATTGCAATTCTGAAATCGTTCATGTAGACAAACACACTTGAGCTACCATCAGGTCTTGGATCAATAAAACACCCCTTTCCTAGCTGATTTACTTATTGTTTTTATGTATCAATGGAAATTCTGTGTTTTTTAAAAAAAAGGGGGGGTAACAACAAAAAAATCCCCTTTTTAGTAGCAGAGACTAAACTTTGTGAGCTTAACTTTTCCCTGTAAAAGCTGTCTGATGCTCTGGAACAACCAACCACATTTAAAGCACTTAAAGTGGAAAGAATTTCAGGCACCTTGTTATCGTTTTAAAAAAAGCATCCCAGCACCAGCGTTCCATAAACACTGGGGTGGCTGAAGCTGAGCACTACAGGATATTTATACAAGAAAACCGACCAGCTTGGCCCCAGTATAAATCAAGGCTTCTTTTTAAGCCCAAAGGAAGATTGCTCTGCCTAATAATATCCTGAAGAATACTGAAGTCCTCAGGGTCAGTGTTGAGGAATGATGAAATTCAGTGCAGCCCTGCAGAGAAGGACTTGAGGGTACAGGTGGATGAAAGGCTGTGCAGGAGCCGACAACGTGCACACTGAAACATTGGAATGGGTTGCCCAGAGAGGGAGATGCCATAGCCCTGGAAAAATTCCAGAATAGGTCAGATCTAGCTGCAACCTTATTTGGCTGATGTCTTCACCCACACGGCCACTGCAGAAGACAAAATGCAGCATGTGCTGCTCGTGTGTCTGCACCAGCCAACAATTCTCACCTGCACTGTTTTGAAAATCACCTTTCAGAAGTAACTTCCAGGCCTGTTCTTCTTTTAAATTGCTTCCAAATGTTCCAGAGCTCGGGAATATTTGTCTCTGGGCTTTTACAGCCACACTCCTTTACATTGCAAAGAGTATTTTGCACAGGCAGAGCAGAAGCCACAGTCCCCAGAGATGCCACGCACATGGTTTGAACAAGCCTTCCAGTGCACAGATGGCAACTTACAGCAGAGGAAGAAGTGTCCCCAGTTACAAAACTATTAAGATCAGAGCGTGAGGAGATCAGGATGACTGGGAAACAAAGGTGTGCTCACACATCACACTTAAGAGCACAACGTGAAAGGACCTGACAACTCTTCAAGAGTCTCAGACCTGCTGCGTGACACTAATAACCACTCCGAATTAAGCCAGCTGCAGTGTTCCTTTTGCTTCCAGGAGGAGTATCTGGTGTATTAATCATATTTAATGGTTCCATAGAGTTCCACAATGGTTTACAAAGCTGAACCAATAAAAAGGCTTTAAATGAGACTATGAGGAGTTGCATGGCTAAGTAGTGAAAGGACTGAGCTGTTGTGAATAAACGCATATGAAACGGTCTTCAGTCTGTTCACTGAACTAGTTCTCGTGTCAAATATTAGGCTATGGGTATTTTCTAAAACTTGTAATGCTTGTGCAGGTAAAAGCAACGCTGTGTAATACCGTGTATACCACTGCATAAGATACAGAGTCCGTGCCTGTGAGCTCCTATGGCACCAAAGCCAACACCTGCATATACATATAAAAATAATCTGTGTCTACAAGCCTGGGTCACAAGTACAATCCTGAATAGCAGTCCAAATTAGCTGCCACACTGAACATGCCTGGGTTTTAGCAAAACCTTTAATCCTCAAATTACTTCTTCATAGGCTGATTTCCTTAATTCCAGGCAGATTCCCAGCAATTACTATGTGAACACACTCCGGTTTCTCCATTAACTCCTTCTGTTCACATTTCTACCAATCACAAATGTGAAGATCTGTGCACACACAGATGGGCTAAAGTTTTTCCTTGTTTGTTAACAAGTGGCTGTTAATGGATGGGAAAAGACCCAAACGATGTTAGGTTGCCACTGATGACCTCTTGGAATACAGACCTTCAAGAAGAGAGTTTTGTCAGCTTGTTGTCTGACCCTGGACAAGTGCCATAATCTGTTTGTGCCTCAGTTTCCTATCTGTAAAATGGTGATAATAATGCTTACCGCCATGGATAAGGCACTAGCTAAGTATCTGAACTACTGACTCAAGGATCAAAACCTTGAAAACCTAAGAAATCCAACAGTGAAGCGGTTGGGTACTTATGCACAGGTATTTCACATGCAGTTGAAATACACAGATAGGAATACTGGAGGTGTTCTACAAGCAGGCTTTCTTATTAAAACTCCAGAATCTGAGAGAAAGCACTGAATGGCTCATTTTTTGCAAGACAGCATGTGAGCATAAGAACTGAAGACTATTACAGTCATTACGAACAGAAGGATGCATACAAACTGGTCTTGCTTTGTATTTGTCAGCTCTGTCTTCATACCTAACCATGCAAAGGTAACACCAGTCTCACGGACAGCTTCCTAGTCTCTGGAAAAACTTGTCTTAAAATACAATCTGAAAACAAAAGTAACCCACTATAAAAAACCATGAAGGTTTTCTTCTGCTAGAAGGAACCCATCTGCCTTGAATACAGACACTACAAAGGTGCATAACACTACTGAGTATGTGCATACACAGTAAAGGAACACAAAAACATTCCCATTTAGATGCAAAAGCCATTTACAAATCATAGAATCATAAAAATCCTCAGAGCTTTCTACTGCAACTCCAGATCACTGCAGTAAAATTTAAGACCTTTGCCACAGTACTGCTCTTGTAGTAACCACTCCCTAGGCATCAATGCCAAGCTCAATATGTTACCTAATTCCACACCAAGATCTACACTGCAGCTGCAGCCCAACTCTTTCCATACACTGGACAGCTAATCAGTAGCATATCTTGCCAGCAAATCTGGAAGACAGACCACTTGATGCCTTTACAGAGGAAATCTCACATTAGCGACTACAAAACACATCAGCAAAGACAAAAGACAACACAAACAATCTCACCAGATAGCAGCTGATCTCAGAGCAGCACTCAGCCTCCATCCAATATGCACATTTTAAAAGTCAGGTCAGAAAATACCAACAACCAAACATGTTCCACCCTACCTGAAGGAAGAAAAAAGCCTCCCAATGCAGGTCTGGACAGGAAGAAGAATAATGAGAACTGCCATTCCTGCGAGACACGATAGGCCTATCTCCATCCAGAGAAGTACTGTTACTGCCACAGCTTGAAGTGGTCCAGCCCACAAAAAGTGCAAGAAAATCGTTACCTAGGTAAATAGTTAAGAAACAAAAAATTAGCTATTAGAAACATGGCATCAGTTTGGCTGGAAGAGACCTTTGGTCTAAGCTCAAATGAGACCCTAACACCACAATACTGATGAAACACCTTTGCCTGCACCAGATAAAGAATCACTGAGGCTACAAAAGCCCTCTGACCTCATCCAGCCCAGCCTGTGACCTAACATCACCATATCAGCCAGGTAAGGGCACTGCCACATCCAGTCTGCCCTTAAACACCTCCACAGGGATGGGGACTCCACCACTGCCCTGGGCAGTCCATTCCAGTGTCTGATCACCCTTTCTGTGAGGAAGGGCTTCCTAACATCCAACCTAACCCTCCCCTGGTGCAGCTTCAGGCTCTGCCCTCTCATCCTGTTGCTAGATGCCTGGGAGAAGAGCTCGACCTCCACCTGACTACAACCTCCCTTCAGGCAGCTGTAGAGGTTGCTAAACCTCATCTACTAGCCTGTCCAGATCTCTCTGCAGCATCTTCCCCCCCCTCCAGCAGATAAACACTCCCCCACAACTCAGTGTCATCTGCGAATCTATTAAGGAGAGATTCAATCCCCTCATGAACACCATCAACAAAGGTGTTGAATAGAACTGGGCCCAGCACTGATCCGTGCGGGACACCACCGCTTGATGGACACCAACTGGATGGGGCACCCTTCACAGCCACTCTCTGTGCCCAGTCATCCAG